>CP032576.1:21166788-21769071 GCA_008044935.1 Gossypium turneri | reverse complement strand
TTTAAATAAGTTAACATCATGGTCGAATGTACATTATGCTTATCATTACCCCATACCAAATCATATAATGAACATCACAGACATATATACTCAGTAATAAGCTTACTAACTTAAACTACTTCATTGATTCAATCACACCGTTATAAAGATCATATGCTTACCAAAATCAACCATATATCCAAACTAAATTTACAAGTACACATATGCGCATACCCATTATAATATTAACATTATTTTGATACTTTTAACAATCCATTTAATCTACCCAAAACATACCAAATTTATAATCATCATTTACCATTTAGATTCGTACCAAAACAATCAACCAAATAACATATGTTTAACCCCTTTATTTTTCATAAATTCGGTCCATAAATTCAAACTCTTATTATCAAACCAAACTTCCATAAAACATATCCATAATTTACTATCACCATTCGCATCTAAATAATCAATAAAAAATCATGATATAACCATTACTTAACCTATATTTCATATACCTTAACACATCTTTAAAATGAGCACTTTCATAGCCGATTATAGACCAAGCTTGTAATCATTAATTATCGAATCATACTTCAAAACAACACAAGCAAATATATACAATAGAACATTTCTTTATAATAAACTCAAGTAGTAAGTAAATACCAAATTGAACTAATCATAAGTCACACATATATATATCATTTCCTCTTACCAAAATCAATTTCTAACACACCACATAATATACACATTTACTGAAATTACATAACATAAACTTCATTAACAATCAAAACACATCTATATATCAAGATTTCCACACGCATGTTTCATGATCAAAGTTACTTAAACATTAGAACTTTAGCATAAAGATTGAGCCATTTTCGCATGGCTAAATAAATACAAGCTTCAAGACCAACTAAAAAAAATACTAGCCTATGCATGCCATATGTTCAAATTTTTAAACTTTTAAAATACCGAAATAGAGATCGATAGTATGACGGACTTTCTTGACGATCCCCGAGCTCATAACTACCTTCTAGAAATCTATAAAATAATGAACGAACAAACACACAGTAAGCTAAATAGCTTAGTAAGTCATAAGAAAATAAATTTTCAAAGAGCATTTATAATTCATATTCAAGTGATTAGTTTATACTTTTATGTTATACATACTACTTACCTTTATTTCCCAATTTCATATAACTCAAACATACCTGAGTCATTTAATTTGAACTCACATTCAATTTTTTTTGCCGTATCATTTTCCTTTGTACCATTCAAAATCAAAAAGGATACTCGGATAGTTTAAAAAGCTCGTACAATGCCAACATCCCAGACGTGGTCTTACATGTAATCAAATAACGATGCCACTGTCCCAGACACAGTTTTACACAAAATCATATACGATGCCAATGTCCCGAACATGTTCTTACACGTGAACCACAAATCGATGCCAACTTCCCAGACGTGGTCTTACACGATATCACATATCAGATTTCCTATGATTCGTACAACTTTCGGATGTCGTAAATCAAATGAATTAAGCTTGTAACTAATCAATCTACGCTAAATTTAATTCGGCAATATAGTTATACCTATATACAATACAATTCCATTCAGCTATGTATAAAATAAATACATTCAATTTAACATCATTTATTCACTTACGAACTTACCTCGGACGAAGACAAGCGGATCAAATCGACTACTCGACCACTTTCGACTTCTCCCGTTCTAATTCCGTTTTCTTTTGTTCTTAATCTAGATAAATTCAAATTTAGCTATTTAATAACACATTTCATTCAATTTACCACAAACACATAATTTGGGCAATTTACACTTTAGCCCCTAAAATTCACATTTTTCATAATTTAGTCCCTATTTCATAAAATTACAAAATACACAAAATTCATCAAAACCATGCCTTAGTTGAATTTTCTATAGTCCCTAGCAACCCATATATTTCATTTATTTCACCTTTAAGCCCCTACATTTTCTAATTTCACAAATAAATCCCTAATTTGGATTTTTATAAAAATCACTTAATTAAACATGATAATCAAACATCATAGATTTATTTTTCATCACCAAACAACAAATTCATCACATTATCAACAATGGCAATTCTCAAATTCACCATCAACTCAAAAAATTAAAACATGAGCTAAGTAATATACAAAGCAACGATCTCAAAAACGTAAAAATTATCAAAAACCGAGCTCAAAACATTCCTTAATTGAGCTATGAATGTGCCGAAACCTAAAATGCTTCAATGGCTATTTCTTTCTTCCACATTTGGCCAAAAAGATAAACATGCATGCCATTTTCATGTTTTGCTTTATTTTATTATATGTTATTTTACTTTTTACTATTTTAACCTTATATTAAATCATAACATAAGTCACTTGAATCATGGACATAAATGTCCACTAACTTTATAATGGCGTAATAACCTTTTAAGAACTTCCCATAAATCAAATCATAACAAATTAGCATATTAACAATGAGAATGCCACTCTTATTTTTTTACGCGATTTAGCCCTTTTCACAAATTAAGCACACAAACGGATAAATTAAATCACGAAAATTTCACACCTATCACTTCACATACTATAAGCATGAAAAATAATATTAAAATATTTCTCTGACTCAAATTTGTGGTCCCGAAACCACTGTCCGACTAGGGTCTAAATTGGGTTGTTACATTTACCCACACTGAATTAGTCGCTTTAATCTGTAAATGTGTTGTGCATCCACAACCTACTGGAAACTTGCCTGCAAAAACTTTTTATCAAAAAACCTCGATGGTTCATCCACCCTTTTTATTATTATGGTTTTATCCACATCGTATTAGCATTTCATCTAAAACGTTAGTGGTTCATCCACACCGTCGTGTAAAGGTAGAGCAATTCTAGGGAACTCCTATAGTGGTGTGTAGCAGAGATGGGTAGGACCTATTCTAATTAATTGAACTTGCATTATTGTAACACCCCTAACCCGTATCCATTATTGGAATAAGGTTACGAGAATGCTACAACAAGTTAACAAGTAAAATCCTGATCATTTCAATATAATTTCTCAAATACAATAAAGTAATTGAATTATGATAATAACTAACATTTACGGGAATTAAATTAATCCCTAAGGATTAAATAATTAACCTTAAAACCCTCAGGGACTAATTTGTAACAAATAAGGAAATTTTAGAAAAAAATATGAAAAATTCCAAAAACAGGGGACACAGGCCGTATAACTTTTGAAATAGGGACAGGCGGTCGTGTCCCTACCCGTGTAACTTATTGAGTTGGGCCACACGATTGTGTCGCAGGCCGTGTGCCAGACCGTGTAACTCTTTGACTTGTGACACACAGTCGCATCGTAGGTCGTGTGCTAGGCCGTGTAACACACTGACTTAATACACACCCCCGTGTCTAAAATCGTGTGTGGCACACGGCTAAGTGGCACGGGTGTGTCCTAGTGTGCGTACATCTAAATGAACCTTAAATGTCAAGTTTACCATTTCAAGATTTCTTAAAGTCTAAGTAACCTATTTACCAGCCATTAGACCTATTCAAAATGACATAAAACAAGCTCAACTCATACCAAATCAACCATCCTAAGTGCCTAACCAAGGTACCCTCAATGGTACCATAAGTATACACTTATACAACAATATATATTATCACACAAACAAGCTAATTCACACAATTTAAACTTCTAACCAATATGCCTATCATAGGCACCCCGATTCACAACAATGCAAGTTAACATATGCTATAAACTTGTACTAAAAACATCTTCCTTCATTCACATATATCATAATAAGTTGTCTAATTACACTTAGGCTCATTTTTTTAGATTTACATATCAAAACAAAAGGAATGATAAAACAAGCCTATTACATGGCATATAATCTAAAACGAACGTTCCAAAAACTACCAAAAAATGGATGGATAGTGTGACTCGAGTGCTGATCCGATCTTCCAACCTTCAAAGTATCTATAAGAACAGAAATTAACACAAGTAAGCTTATTAAAGCTTAGTAAGTTCAACGTATGGGAATAATAAATCTTACCGAAGTAAATATAACAATTCAATCAAAAGAAAATGATCCAACAACACATACTCTATGTCATCCATATCTACATACCGGTGACTCGCATTTCTCAATTCAAAGCTCAACAAAAATCTTCGGGAAAATATACATGTCCACAATAGAATCAATTTTAGGTATCATTTACATGTCGTGCCATTCAAAGTCATTATACAGGATATAATACAGTGATTTATGATCTAATGAACCACTTACAGATACGAGTACACAAGTAGTCCAACCGAAACATGCCAAATGCTCATAAGATCTAATCGAACCGATAATGCTCCAAATTGTCCGAAGAGCTAATCCAACTAATAACAAGCCAAATGCTCCAAAGAGCTATAGATCTGCCCTCATAACACACTAGAACAAGATAGCATAACACTAGGATTCGCAACAAATGCTGAACCTCGGTATACTCGAGAAATATATAAAAGTACATCTCATCAATCTCCACTCCAATTCTCGCATAACACACCATCATTCAATTGTACTCTATCTCGCGTTTATTCGACCAAAATATCGAAATTTAATAACATTTTCTCAAATAACTATACATCATCAATAAAACAATTAATATCTACTATATCATATTAAATCATCATACAATTCATATAGGTATTAAATTATAAATCGTAAGAACTTACTTGGACTAAATTATAGTAGTTGTAGAAATTTAGGGATTATTCTGAAATTTTTCCTTTTCCGCTTAAATCAGTAGGATGTTGGTCTAAAATATAAAATTTCTCAATTATTAGCTTACATTTGAAATTCCAATTTATTCTATATTTTATACCCTTTTATTTTTCAAAATTACACAATTATCCCTATCTTTTACAACTTTTACAATTTAGTCCCTTAACCTGAAAATCATCAAATTAACCATTTTCTCAAGTCAAAAATTACAGCCGAGTATTCAAAGCCTCTAACCAGTCCACAAAACACCCTATATTCACCATTAATCCTTGAAATTTTTTACATTTTAACAATATAATCCTTTAATAAAAAAACTAACAAAATCACTTCACAAAACAATCAAATACCACAATCAAAGTTTCAAACACATAATTATCATAAAAAACATTCAAGATTCATCAATGGAAACTTCTAAAATTTTTAATAGATTCAAAAATGAAGGTACAGGCTAGAGGGACCTAGTTGCAACAATCTAAAAAATATAAAAATCATTGAAAGCAGGGCTAAAAAACTTATGCAAAGGGATGAACTAACTGAACCTCCAAACTATGCTTCCATGGTGTTTTCGGCAAAGATGAGGAGAAATGAAGAAGAAAATGTCTTTTACTTTCAATTTGTTTTATTAATTTTGAATTAATTACAAAATTACCATTAAACCAAATTTTCTTTCAATTTTTCTTTAATTTTCACTCCAAAATCGTCCACTAACAAACAATAAGGTTTTATTACCTTATTGGCCCTCCCAAATTTATTAATTAACCTATTAAATCATCCAAATGCAAAAATTAACAAGTTTTACACCTTTTACAATTTAGTCCTTTTTCTTTAATTAGCTATCTAAACGTTAGAATTTCTTAACCAAAATTTAATAAGACTCTAATGACTCCATAAATAATCTATAAATAATATTTACAAGCCAACACAATAGAAATTTATGGTCCTGAAAGCACTATTTGGTCACAACTGAAAAACAGGTTGTTACAACTCACCCCCTTAGGAAATTTCGTCCTCAAATAAATTCAGATACTGTAGTTTCATCGATTCCTCAGTTTCCTAGGTAGCTTCTTCAGTACCATGCCGATGCCACAAGACCTTTACTAACGATACTTTTTTATTCCGAAGTTCTTTGACTTCCTGAGTCAAAAATTCACTTGTTCTTCAGAATACGTCTAATCCAACTATAATTCAATCTCACTATGAGGAATCAGGTGTGAAGGATCAGATCTGTATTGTCTTAGCATTGAAATGTGGAACACATTGTAAATTTTCTCATCTTTAGAAGGCAAAGCTAATCTATAAGCTACAGGACTAATTATTTCAATAATCTCATACGGTCTGATAAATCTCGAACTCAGCTTCCCTTTCCTACCAAATCGTAGCACTTTCTTCCACGGAGAAAGTTTTAAAAATACTCGATCACCAACAGCAAATTCTATATCTTTTCTTTTCAAATTTGCATACGATTTCTGACGATCAGATGTAGCTCCCAAACAATCTCGAATAATTCGAACCTTGTCTTCAGTTTCGCGAATCAAATCAAATCCCACCATTTTGGATTCACTCAATTTAGACCAATATAATGGTGTTTTACACTTTCTTCCTTATAGAGCTTCAAATGGTGCCATTTTTATATTGGACTGGTAACTATTATTATAAGCGAATTCAGCTAACGATAGATATTTTTCCCAGCTACCCTCAAACTCGAGTATACAACATCATAGCATGTCTTCAAGAATCTGTATTGCTCATTCTGATTGCCTATCCGTCTGAGGATGAACGCTATACTGAAATTGAGTTTAGTGCCCAAAGCCTTGTGAAGTTTACTCCAAAATCTCGATGTAAACCTTAGATCACGATTAGTAATAATAGATGTCAAAACTCCATGTAATCTTACAATCTCTGACACATATAATTTTGCTAACCTCTCAAGTGAGTAATCTATTTTGACTGGAATAAAGTGTGCCGATTTAGTCAATTTATCAATAATCACCCAAACCAAATCTTTCTTTCTCAGAGTTATAGTCACACCAGATGTGAATCATAATAGGCTATAATAATCACGACGGTATCTAATGCTTTGTTTTTACCTGCTGACAAATGAAACATTTAGCTACAAACTCACAAATCTCACATTTCATACCCGGCCACCAATACATCTGTTTCACAATACATCTTCGTGCTACCAGGATGAATGGAATATGTACTACTGTGAACCTCTGATAGAATATCACGTTTCAAACCTAAATTATTCAGAACACAAATTCTATCACAGTAATGCAATATACTATCATCACCAATACTGTATTCCGTAGTCAAATTATCCTGAACCAAGTTTCGTTTCATTACCAACTTCAGATCGTCATTTTGTAACTTCCGAATTCGCTGTAGAAAATATGGTTTAGTCCTCAACTCTGCCAATACAGAACCATCGGCATTTAGAGCTAAATGAGCATTCAACGCTCGAAGTGCCAAAAATGACGATTTTCGACTAAATGCATCCACAACCACATTAGCCTTTCCCAGATAATAATCAATAATCAGATCATTATCTTTCAGTAGCTCTAACCAACACCGTTGTCTCAGATTTAGTTCCTTCTGTGTCATTAAATACTTTAAATTTTTGTAATCAGTATACACATGAAATTTCTCGCCGTATAAATAATGCCTCCAAATTTTCAAAGTTAAGACAATCGCGGCCAACTTGAGATTGTGAGTAGGATAATTTCTTTCATGTGGCTTTAACTGTCGAGAAGAATAAGCTACTACTCTCCCTACCTACCTCAACACGCAACCTAAACCAGTGAGAGATGCATCATTGTAAACAACATATGTTACCCCAAACTCACACTGAGTCATTACTGGAGCTTTTGTTAACATGTTTTCAGCTGATCAAAACTCTGTTGACACTTATCAAACCAATTAAATTCGATATTTTTTGTAGTAACCTGGTTATCGATGAAGCAATGATCGAGAAGTCTTTAACAAAACGACAGTAGTAACCTGCTAAACCTAGAAAACTTCACACTTCAAAAACATTTCTCGGAGTTTTCCAATTCATTATAGCAGAAGCTTTACTCGGATCGACTTGAATCCCGTCAGTTGATACTATATGTCCAAAAAATCCAACTTCATGAAGCCATAATTCACATTTACTAAACTTTTCATACAACTATTTTTCTAGCAAATTCTGTAACACGATTCTCAAGTGTTGAGCATGTTCAGATTCTATCTTAGAATAGATCAATATATCATCAATAAACACAACCACAAATCTATCCAAATGAGGCTGAAAAACCTGATTCATTAAATCTATAAAAGCAACAGCAACATTTGTTAATCCAAATGGCATTACCAAAAACTCATAGTGGCTGTAATGAGTTTTGAAAGCAATCTTTGACAAATCACAATCATTAACTCGTAACTGATAATATCTAGACTTGAGGCCTATCTTCGAAAACACTGTAGCACCTTTTAATTGATCAAAAAAATCGTCAATACGTGGCAATGGATATTTATTCTTTATTTTGACTTTATCCAACTGTTTGTAGTCAATACAAAATGTTAAGGACCTGTCTTTCTCTTCCACAAACAACACATGTGCACCCTAGGGAGATACGCTTGGTCGAATAAACCTTCTGTTTAACAATTCTTGCAACTGTGCTTTCAACTCTTTTAACTCAGTTGGTTCCATATGATATGGTGATATCAATATCAGTTCTAGGAACCAGATCAAGCACAAACTCAACTTCACGGTCAGGAAGCAAATCCGGTAACTCTTCAAGAAATACATTAGTAAACTATTTAACAATCGGTAGCTTATCTAACTTCAATTTTGAATCTCTGGTATCAAGTATATATGCTAGAAATGCCTCACCAGCGTTACTTATCAATCTCTACGCAGACATAGCTGAAATGATTCTAGCAATATTGTTTGGTCAATCAAATTCAACTGAAATTATTTCTCCCATTTGGCATTTCAAATCAATTCGTTTCTGTCTAAAATTTACCATGGCATCATGTAGCGATAACCAATCCATACCCAGAATTACATCAAATTCTCAAAAGGGTAATAAGATCAAATCAGCAGGGAATTCACAGCCTATAATTTTTAGTGGACATTTACGACAAACTAAGTTAATTATCACACTTTGACCTAGTGGATTAGTAACTTGCATATCATATTCAGTTGATTCAACAGATAGTTTCTTTTCTGTTACTAATGCAGTGCAAATATAAGAATGAGTTGACCTAGGGTCAATCAGTGCATAGACAGTAACAATTTCGTAGAAAATGATCAGTCGATCCACATCGATAACATTCCCCCAATTTAGTTCTGCAATCACCAGAATGAAATTTTCCACAATGTTTACAACTGGCTTCAAAGCACTCTGTACATTTCCCACGTTATCAACTAATTTTGTAGGATATTTAAAATCATGCTGAATTGATTTATTTTTGTTCTAGTGCTTGGATGCTGAAGTAGCTTGACTAAAGTCTTCTCTATTCTTCTTCGCTGGTGGTAAAGAAAATGACTTAGAGAAACCTCTCTTGTTAAATGCTCGAATCCACCTTTCACTTTGTATTTTGCGATTGTAAACTTCTTCCATTTTCTGTGCACGTTAAGATAGAATAACAAATTCTTAGATTTCATTACCTCCAATCATCATTCTAATTTCATCATTCAGGCTGTCTTCAAATTGGATACATATTTCTTCTTCAGTAGGCATAATTTCTCGAGCATATTTATTGAGATGCATAAAATCTCTCTCGTACTCAGTCACTGACTTGTTTCCTTTCCTTAATTCAAGGAATTCTCATCTTTCTCTTGTTTAGATATCGTTTTTCCGACACACTTCTTTTTAAACTCAGTCTGAAAGAAATCCCGAGAAATTTTCTCTCTCGGTACCATAACTGTCAACATAGTCCACCAACTATACGCTTCTTCTTTTAATAGTGAAACGACATATCTAAAAAAATCATCGGAAGGGCAAGCCATTTCTTCAAAAACTCGCAAGATATCCTAAAGCCAATACTCAGCTTTAACCGAATCATCTTTTGATCTACCTCAGAATTCTTTAGCACCACACTTCCTAAGCTTTTCAATCAGTATACGTCGACTAGATTCAGTCATAGAAGGATGTGGAGGTGCAATAGGGGGTGGAGGTCATTGAGCCGCATTATTCATTTACATAAATTCATTAAACCACTGGTTCATAAACCTGAAGAACATGTTTTTAAGTTCATGTTTAGGTACTTGTGGAATTTGAACATTACTACTCGTCCCTTGTTCTATAGTCGGTACATTACTATTAACCTCATCAGTGTCAGCATAAGTAGATCTGGTTGACATCTTTACAATCTATAAGAAGAAAAAGGTTAGATCAAATCAAACACGTCACACTATCACAGGTTTATATGGCATGTAATTCTAGACATTACACATGCTATGTTCAATCTGAGAACTGACAAAACTGTAGCTCTAATACCATTAAATGTAACACCCCTAACTCGTATCTGTTACTGGAATAAGGTTACGAGAAAGTTACAACAAGTTAACAAGTATAAACCTGATCATTTCAATATAATTTCTCAAATAAAATAAACTAATTGAATTACAATAATAACTTACATTTATGAGACTTAAATCAATCCCTAGGGACTAAATAATTAATCTTAAAACCTTTAGGGACTAATTTGAAACAAATCATGAAAATTTAGAAAAAAATAAGAAAAATTCCAAAAATAGGGGACACACGGCCGTGTGTAATGCCCCAGGTCATGTAACTTTCGAAATAGGGACACACGGTCATGTCCCAACCCGTGTCCCTGCTTGTGTAACCCTCTCAGTTGGGCCACATGGCCGTGTCGTAGGTCGTGTGCCAGACTGTGTAACTCCCTAACTTGTGACACACGGCATTGTGTTAGGCCGTGTAATACATTGACTTAATACACACAATCGTGTCTCAAACCGTGTGTGGTATACGACCAAGTGGCACGAGCATGTCCCAGACCGTGTGCATCTAAATGAACCTTAAATGTCAAGTTTACCATTTCAAGATTTTTTGGACACTAAGTAACCCATTTACCAGCCATTAAACCTATTCAAAGTGACATAAAACTAGCTCAAATCATGCTAAATCAACCATCATAAGTGCCTAACCAATGTGCCCTCAATGGTACCACAAGTATACACTTATACAACAATATAAATCATCACACAAACATGCCAATTCACACAATTTAAACTTTTAACCAATATGCCTATCATAGGCACCCCAAACGTATGCTATAAACTTTTACTAAAAACATCTTCCTTCATTCACATATATCATAATAAGTTGTCTAGTTGCACTTAGGCTCATTTTTTTTTATAGATTTACATATCAAAACAAAAGTAATGATAAAACAAGCCTATTAAATGCCATATAATCCAAAATAAACGTTCCAAAAACTATCAAAAAATAGATGGATAGTGTGACTCGAGTGCTGATACGATCATCCAACCTTCAAAAGTATCTACATGAACATAAATTAACACAAGTAAGTTTATTGAAGCTTAGTAAGTTCGACGTACTGGAATAATAAATCATACCGAAGTAAATATAACAATTCAATCAAAAGAACATGATCCAACAACATATACTCCCTGTCATCCATAACTACATACCGGTGAATTGCATTTTTCAATTCAAAGCTCAACAAAAATCTCTGGGAAAATATACATATCCACAATAGAATCAATTCTAGATATCATTTACATGTCATGCCATTCAAAGTCATTATACAGGTTACAATACAATGATTTATAATCTAATGAACGACTTACAGATATGAGTACACAAGTAGTCAAATTGAAACAAGCCAAACTCTCATAAGAGCTAATCCAACCGATAACACGCCAAATTCTTCGAAGAGCTAATCCAACTGATAACACGCCAGATGTTCTGAAAAGCTATACATCTGCCCCCATAACATGCTAGAACAAGATAGTATAACACGAGGATTTGCAACAAATACTGAACCTCAGTATACTCGAGAAATATATAAAAGTACATCTCATCAATCTCCACTACAATTCTCGCATAACATGCCATCATTCAATTGTACTCTATCTCGCGTTCATCTGACCCAAATATCGAAAGTCAATAACATTTTCTCAAATAACTTTACATCATCAATAAAACAATTAATATCTACTATATCATATTATATCATCATACAATTCATATAGATATTAATTATTAAGTCGGACGAACTTACCTGGACTGAATTATAATAGTTACAGAAATTCAGGGACTATATTTTTCCTTTTCAATGTAAATCAGCAGGGTCTTGATCTAAAATATAAAATTTCCCAATTATTAACTTACATTTCTCATTCCAATTTATTCTACATTTTATACCCTTTTCATTTTCAAAATTACACAATTATCCTTAACTTTTACAATTTAGTCCCTTAACCCGAAAATCATCAAATTAACCATTTTCTCAAGTCAAAAATTACAGCCGAGGCTTCTAAACAGTCCACAAAACACCCTATATTCATCATTAATCCTTGAGTTTTTTTTCATTTTAACAATATAATCCTTTAATAAATAACTAACTAAAATCACTTCACAAAACAATCAAATACCACAATCAAAGTTTTAAACACATAATTATCATTAAAAAAAAATTTCAAGATTCATCAATGGCAACTTCTAAAATTTTAACAGATTCAAAAGCGAAGGTGCAGGCTAGCGGGACCTAGTTGCAACGATCTCAAAAACATAAAATTCATTAAAAATGGGGCTAAAAGACTTACTCATGCAAAGGGATGAACTAACTGAACCTCCAAACTATGCTTTCATGGTGTTTTCGGAAAAGATGAAGAGAAATAAAGAATAAAATGTCTTTTACTTTCAATTTGTTTTATTAATTTTGAAATAATTATAAAATTACCATTAAACCAAATTTTCTTTCAATTTTTCTTCAATTTTCACTCGAAAACCGTCCACTAACAAAAAATAAGGTTTAATTGCCTTATTGGCCCTCCCACATTTATTACTTAAGCTATTAAATATCCAAATGCAATAATCAACAAGTTTTGCACCTTTTACAATTTAGTCTTTTTTTTCCTTTAATTAGCTATCTAAACGTTAGAATTTCTTAACCAAATTTTAATACGACCCTAATGACTGTAAATATTCTATAAATAATATTTATGAGCTGACACGACGAAAATTTATGGTCTTGAAACCACTATTTTGTCACCATTGAAGAACGAGTTGTTACAATTGCATTCATAAAACATAACTTGGCTTTGAACATTGAGATATTATGTTTACGAATTATTCTGATTTACCTATATTCTGTATTTCTAATTAATTGTGATGAATTCTATGAATTGATATTCTGTATGTTTTATCTACTAGTTGCACTGGTTTTCTTATGATTGAACTTGCACTGAGCTTCATAGCTCACTCTCCTTTTATTTCCATCTTTACAAATAACCCACCAGGTTAGGATGCAGACGTGGCATCCGGAGGGCTTGGAAATGTTTTATTTTTATGAAAGTATTACTAGGCTTATTTTTTATATAATTTTTATTATATTGAAATTGTACTGTTTTATTTATTTTATGGCATGTGACTCATATATAGGGTTTATTTAGCATGCATAACATTTAGCTTAATTTGAAAATATGTTTTAAGGCATGAATTATAGTTCTATTAAAACCAAGTAAAAATCACTTTTTCTCTGTCAGATTTAAATTAAAAATTGTGAGTAATAAATAAATGAAAAAATTAACTAAGTTTTTCTTAAAGAAGTCACCGTTACTTAGGAAAGTTAAACTAAAACATTTTTTTAACTCACCAGCTTTTCTAAAAATAGACTAAATTTTCTTCTAAAATAAACAAATGTTTTAAATTGACTGTTAACTCTGATTGTACTAGGCTACTCGATGGCCGATGTAATTTTCTTTATTCGGGTCTAACGTTTAGGCTGGGTTGGAGACATTACACACAAAGTGGTGGTAGGTGCGACATAGCTACAATAATAAGGAAATATAACTTTGATTAAAAGGTTTGTCACTAGTTCCCATGAATGAGGCTATGGGCCCATTGCAAATCAACTTGATGAAGGGGTAGCCGTAGATGATGTGGCTTTGAAATAAAACCTTGAGGTCGAAAACCTAACTATTCATTGAAAACGTCAGCTTATGGAGGATTGCTAAGGTATGGCTTGAATTTCTTGTTTATTCTCAGTATTATATGGGGATTAATTTTATAGTGTGGAATGCTCAGGGATGTGGTAATCAACAATTTGAAAAACTTGTTAAAGAGTATTGTTGGGATTATAGACTATATTTTTCTACTGTTGAAGCTTGGCTTAGTGGTTGGCATGCAAATACTATTATTGCTAGATTGGGATTTGAATTTTCCAATAGAGTTCAGGCATTTGTTTTTTTATGGTGGGATATAGTTGTGTTGGAATAATTCAATTTTTGGGGATGTAATTTTTATTCACTTTCAGTTTATACATATTCAAGTTTTCCTTGGAGCAACTTTGCAAGATTACCGTTATGTTTATCTATAAAGGTCCAAAACTGGGGAAATGGATTCTTTTGCGGGAAGATCTTAGTTGAGTAGCTAAATTTGTTCAAGGTCCTTGGTTATTGGCATCAGAGTTTAATTATATTTTGAAAATTAAAGTGAAAAGAAGAGGATCTTGTTTGAATCCTTGAGGTTGTAAGGCTTTCAATGAGTTTGTGTTTAGTAACAACTTGTGTTATCTTGGCTTTAAAGAGCCAATGTTTACTTGGAATTCTGGGTTCTTATGTGAGGGATTAGATCAGACTGTGTGTAACAGTGACTAGGATTCTATGATCCATGATATGGACTTCCATTATCTCTCAATAATTAAATTTGATCATCGATATATGCTGATTAAAATTGTAAGGGGGAGATAATGGTTATGTCTCAAGGTATTTTTTGTTCTTTTTAGGATGGTTATAGCATGAATATTTCTCGAATTTAGTTTAAAAGAGTTGGCCAACTAAAAGTGGGATATCAGAGGATATAGAATCATTCACTTTAGAAGTTTGAGTTTGGAACGGAGAGGTGTTTGGTAACTTACGAGTTTGAAAGTTCAAGATTAATGCAAATATTAGTAGGGTTCCCAATGATCGCTAGACTGTTGTTAGTTTGATCAAGAAAAGATGTGGAAACAAAAAAAAGGTAGATTAGACAGTCCTATAAATTCTTTCAATGGAAAACCTTGATTAGGAAAAAGTATAATTGAATTGAAGCCTTATGGTTGACAAATGATAGTTGGTGTTATGATTAAGAGGTAATAAAGAATAAAGTTATCTAATTTTTTCAGACTTTATATTTGGTCGGATCCTCTATTCCAGGTAATCTTTTTTTATGTGTCATGCTTTTGCAGCTTGAAGACTTTGAGATAGAAATTCTAAGAGGAAATTTATCAAATGAGGAAATAAAGTAAGCTTTATTTGACAAGGCTCATTTAAAAGCTTCTAGAATTAATAGATTACATGTGCAATTCTTTCAAATACAATGGGAGATTGTTAGTGAATCAATTTGAAAAATATTGAGAATTTCTTGAACGGTCATATACTAGATCATAATCTTAAAACCATCTTAGTACTCATTCCTAAATTTCCTAATATGAAAACTATCACCAATTTTTGAACCATCAATTTGCGTATTGTCTTTTCAAAGCAACTTAATTTTTTTGAAGAGTAACAATATAACTTATAATATCATTGTTTCTTAGGAGATACTAACAAGTTTTGGGTGCAATGGTAAGGCACATTGCACTTCCAATGAAAGAACATAAGTTCAAACCTTGGAGACGACATTGTTAGGAGGGACAACCATGAACCCCAAATATAGACCATGAAAGAAACATAAAGGATACAAAAAAAAAATCATTATTGCTTAGGAGGTGGTGCACTTCGTGAGAATATGTAAAGGGTTTAAAGATTGGATGGCAATCAAGGTCGACTTGTAGAAGGCCTATGATACAATTTAGTAGGACTAAACTATCAAAGCTAAGTTGGGGTTTAAGCATGATGATGACTTAGGAAGGTACTTGTGTATTCCACTACCCTATAGAAGAGTGACAAACAATACTTACCATTTTATTATCAATAAGGTATAGAATAGATTGAATGGATAGGAAGCAATGCTTCTTTTGCTAGTATGAAAAATTACACTAGCCAAACTGGTGTTAATGTCCAATCCCAATTATTTTTTGCAATTGGCTTATATTCCTCTAGGAGAGTGTAGAACAATTAAGAATTTGGTCCAAAATATATCATTAGTTAATTAGAGGAATTGTTAACCAATTGAGAATGAAAGGCTTGGTTTAAAGTGTATTTGTGAGTACAATTAGTCTTTTTTTTTTGTTTTTTTACTTAAGTTGGCATTTGACTTAATTATCAATCCTAATGCTTTGTAGTGAAAGTATTGAGAAGAAAATATTAAATCATGGATTTAATATGGCATGTATATGGGTATCCATTAAGTGTGAAAGTATTAAAAAGTTAGTGCATTGGCACAAAGATGAGTTATTTTTAAATGGAAAATGTTGTGAAGGTATTATGGTTATTTGTTAGTAATTAAACATGGATGAGTCGTATGATGATTTTAATGATATTTTGGAGTGTTTTGAGGTTTATGAATGGTTTAGAATGATTGGAGTATGATTTAGTATGCTTTGAGGTGATTTTAGGCTTGATTTTGGCTCCCCTACATCTGAATCACGATACTTCAGGTCTAAGTATAGATGCTTACAAACTTTGAACCTAAAAATCTATAGGAACAAGCTAAAAGTCTCGAGATTTGCTACCCTACTCCAAGAAAATGCTATTTTCATGCCCTAAAAGGCTTTTGAATAACTCCGAAATGCTCTCACTTCATTGTAGGACCCTCAAGAATGATTTTAAATGTTGTATAAGACTCAGATAAACCCAAAAACATGTGTAAAAGTTGAGAAGTGTTATAGGTAATTGAATGTGAAATCTCTTGCTTGATTTCAAAATTAGACTTGAGTAAAGGGTGTTACAGTCGATTCACTAGATAAGGGCCTTAATACTATTTCCACTTTCATTCACTTAAATCCTCTTCAAGATCTTTTTCCACTTTTAAGTCTAGTTCTTCCTTCATTTCTCTTTATAAAATAGGTGGAGGACTTACCAACTCTATGGACAACTTCTTAATATACAAATTATCCATCTAAAGTATACTAAGAGTTTTTTACTTTGCATTATGTTTCCATAATTCCACTCTTATGTAGCTATAAGAGAACAAACTTTATTAGAGGTTTTCATTTGACATGCTTCTCACCCTTAATAACTGCTAACATATACCAAGTCACATCAAAGTTACTATCAAATTGACAACAATTTGGTCACAATTTGACAACATTCATCTTAGGATCATATCACCCTCATTCTCCTACATGGCATGTACATCTAGACTTAGTCTATAACACAAGTTTAGTCTTAGAATCGACTAAATCTAAACTCTGATGCCACTAAATGTAACATTCATTTACTTGTTTCGATGACTGTTAGGGATAGAAGACGTCATATTGGAACATTCTTAGCATTTATAAAATTTCCTTAAGCAAAATCATCAATAAACAATTTAATAAAAATATCTTAAAAACTTTTTTTCCAACATTCACATATTTGAGTACATTTTAAAGTCATATTTGGTAATTGAAAAAGCAACTAACATACTTTAAAAAGTCCTAACGCCATCTAAATACCTATTTCTACCATTCAGATGACAATTTTGCAAAAACATGATTACTAAGAAAGCTTGCCTCCTATCCAGATGGCGAAATAGTTGTTAACCTAAGCAAAACCTAATGGTTAAGTTAATTAGCAAAATAAGTTTTGTAAAACATAATTGATGAAAAAGCCCTAAAATTCAAAAACACATCAAAGCTCATACAAGCCACATATAATAAATTTATTGCACATTACTCATGCCATCATTTCCATCTCATTACTTCAATTCAAATCATGCTCCCAAATTTTCTCAAGGTGACATAAACCAAGTATATATAAACTCTTATACTAGCCTAAACATTTATGTACATGCCAATAAACTATCATAAGCTAATACAAAATCAAATACTTTACACTCTACAAACCTTGTATGGTGATGTGATCTCCCCAAGATACGATCTCCAACTTCTTGAGCTCTATTAACGAACTACGCGCAACAAACAAGGACATGTTAAGCATTAAATACTTAGTATGTACACAAGGAATTCAAAATTTTACCCTTTTTATCAAGTGTAGTACTGTGAATCCATTATGATTAAGGGAGTATAATTTCCAATTAAGTCATGTACATAGACTTAAAAATTTAGTTCCACTTCACTTATTAACTACCTAAGAAAATTACGATGTTTGGAACTTAGCTAACTATAATCATTCCATCATTCCATTTTATTTTAATCTATTATTCACTATTCATGAATCTTTTTTTGAGCTCCCAAATCAAGCCATCTATTCATTCATTACAAGTTTAATTCTTTGGTTCTCTTTCTTAAATAACTATATTAAAGTTCCATTATCATGTTCAACTTCAATTTTGTAATTCAAACATTCATTCCCCTTTTTGATGTAATTGTACTTTTTTAGCTTCTAGATATTATTGAGCATACAAGTTGAGGCATTCTTTGTTTATGTCCATTAATCAAAACAAGCTTATTCTATCCATTTTTTTTTTCAAAGTTTAAGTTCTTAACCCTTAGTAACCTTAGAAAAATATGACTTGGGCACTCAAGATTACCAACCAAACTCTCACATATAACACTAATAGTGCTTCCAAACTTAATACTAAGCATATACACATATAAGGGCCCAAGATGCACTGAAGTGTTATGTTATAGGGCATCATATCACATCATTGTCCCAATAACATATCGTCATTCCGAAGTGCACAAATTAATCCTTATTGGCATGCCAATCATATGGTAGCTATGTCACTAAGTTTACCATGGTTGTTATCAATTATTAAACACTTATTCTATACATATGTCATTTATTCACACATTATGTAAAATACATATATCATTTCATCCTATACCACAAGGAATATAATATCATCACTGCCACATGGCCATTTTTATGTGCACACATAATTGCTCATTAAAAAGTTCATTCACTTTTCACATAATGAATCTCATTAGGCAATTAACTACATTCCAAGTCACATTTTACACATTTATAACATTTTCATCCATGCAAATATTTTTTTTCAACAATAAGTGTCATGTTTTCAACGTTTAGTTCATTCACAACAGACAATCTTTTTATTCCAACTCATAAGTGTAAAGTAATTTAATATTCCAGCCCCCTAAAATACGGTTGTTTAGTCGTACATCAGTCCCTAAATTATTTATTTATTGGTTTGAAAATTTTGAAATCAAGATTTGTTTGATGTTTTTAAAACTAAAATTAGTGAAATTTTTAGAATAAAAATTTTAGAATTTAAATCAAAAGATATTAATACTAGTTTTTTAAGTCCACTCAAGGGCTGCTGTCTGACAGCTTTAATCTTTTTCATTAAATTCCAATTTCTCTGAACCAAAAAATTCGGATTCTCATTTTATTATGACATTTAAAACTAGACTTGTTAAGATTTTTGAGCAGATAATTTTTTCTAATTCAATGTCTATTTTTTTTTTGACAAATTTATCGACACATAGCATTGTTGTTGTCTCCAAACAATCTACGTATTCTTTTAATGAAACTAGTTCTATCAAATTTCACAACTAAAGTATTAATTTCTAGAACTTCTTTAATTTATTAAATCAAGTCAAATATGTTCGTTAAAACTAATGTAGATAATGACAATATAAAACGATTGCAAAGTAATAAGAAAGAAAAATAAAACAAACATATTTTACGTAAAAATTCTTTCAGGAAAAAATCACAAATAGAGGAGAAGAAAATTCACTAGTGTTGAAAATCGAATGATATAAGAAGAGTTGCGACTACATCTATTTAAAGGTTGAAAATCCTTATTCTAATAAAAGTCACTTGCACCCCCAATGTAGGGATCTGTTAGGCTATAGGCCTACCACTGTATTATTTCTTTAATAATAATTCGGGTTATACAACTCTGACAATATTAATTAACACAAGTTTTATACAACATAACTTAATTTATCAAGCATCAATTTTTTTTTTTTTTTTTTTTTACAATTTCGTTCAATTCACTTTACTTAATCACTTTATAACAATAATCTTATTTTAACATCATTTCACATTTTAACGTAGTTATCTAAAATATAATACTCATTTTCATCTAATTTAGCCAAAAATGAAGTAAAATTTTCTTCTCTTGCCTTCGATCCATACTTTTTCTTCCTTTTCTTAGTTTCAAGTTTCTACTCCGCTACTTTCTCTTTCCATCACAAAAAATATAAACATAAATAGCATCAAAATAAAATCTACTCATGCTCATATTTTTTAAATCTCTAATAAAATGAGAAAGAAAATGAAAACATCATCTTTATCTTTCTTCTTCATTTTCTCTTACTAATTTCAACTTTTCTCTTTCAACAAGAAAACCCCAAGCTTATAAGATGAAAAAGAGAGTGAGAATAGGCTTGAGAAAAAAAAGTTTTATAATTTTTACCTTTGATATTAAACTTTTATAAATATATTATTATATAATTTTTTTTGGTTCACATCATAAATGTATTATGATCTAATTGCAAAACATGGGTCACATAAATTAACATACCAAACTTTGATTCAAGAATCTTGAAAATAGTTTACCTAAGAAAGTTATTGTAAATGATGGGTTCTAGCTTAATTTGTTTTACAGTTTGGAGAACATATTCTCAAATTAGAAAATGTTAACCAAGAGAAAATAAATCATAGGTTGTGGTCCCATGATTATTTCTTGGATTATAAACCTTTCTTACTTAAATTTCTATATTTAACTTGACCATAGCTCAAACATTACTAGGTTACTTTTTTTTCTTAATAATATAAGAAAAAGGCGAAATAGATTACGTAAAATTAGGAAACAAGAGGAAAATTTTTGTTACTTTTTAGATGAAATGATGAAAATACCAACACATAATCTTAGACGTGAAATTTGGATATGATACGAAAATAAACAGGAATATTTAATTAAAAAAAATCAGTGTTATACAAACACAACACTATTATATTTAAAATTTAGGTGAAGGATATATTCGTACCAATATAAAGTTTAAGAGATCTTATATCATTTCATAATTTTTTATATGATTAATATTTTAATAATTCAATCGTTAGATTTTTAAATATATTTATACTTGTCATACGAATAAATTTTTGAATCGGTCTAAATTTTTATTATATCGATCTAAAATATTATTTACATTAATATATATTTAATGGTTAAAATTACTTTAACATAAAATATTTAATTCATGTCAAACTTGACGTGCATAATCTATAAAAATGGACCATAAAATATGATGGTTGGATTGTTAAAATATTAATTATATAAAAATTAGGAAAGAATATAAAACCATTTAAGTGAATGTTGAATATTAGTATTCAAAATTTTGGAAATGAATAATTCCTACTGTGTTAACTTTCACATAAAAGAAAAAGAACTGTGTTTTGTTTTTATTATATAATTTAGTATGACATTTTAACTTAAGGATAGCAATGGGGTAACCCACCCTTCCCTTGATATGAAATATATCCCTCAATCATATTATATTACTTTATTAGACTAAACCAAATACATGATAGGAAATTTCATAATTAAATTAAATAATTTGATATTTAATTTAATCTTGAAAATTTTAATAAAAGTCCCTCCTATTAAGACTAAGCGGAGTAGTCAAAATCTAACTAATTTAAGTTATTTTACCGACCTTAAATATAGTACCTAAGTTACAAGGTGTACCCATATTTTTGTTTTCAAAGATTTTATAGGAGGTTGAGAAACTAACTTATAAATAAAAGCACAAAAAATAAAAAAAAATAAAGCAGGAGTGTCAAAAAAAAAAAAAAAAAAAAAAACTATATGATAGCTAGTTAGTGGATAGAGATACCAACTTAAACAAGATGAAAAGTGCAGTCCATAAATAAGGAGTTTTCTATAATTGGCTCTACTGTTTAGAGAAAGTTGCTAAAGAATGTTAAAACAATTAAGCGTCTGTGTCATTTAAGGTTTTATTTTCTTCCATATTTTTTTTTCTTTTTGGGTTTCAGTTTCAGGCCACAAATCCAGGCTAAGGCAAATGCGCTGCACGAAATCATTTTTTCTTTTTTATTCGCTGATTCCCCTACCTGGGTTTCTTTATTGTTCTCGTCTGGATATTCATATATTTAGTTTATATTAAAGTTTATCCAACGTCAACAATATCGTCATCATTGTCCCATTCAGGTTTTTCTTTTTCTTTTCTTTTTTTTTATAAAATTCTGATCCACGTTTTAGGTGATCATGCCTGCAATATGCTGTGGTTTCACACCAATGTTCTTTGGCTCCAAAGCCGTAAAACTTGTCCAGGTTAATATTTACAAACTTTCCCTCTTGGATTTTCTTTATTATTTTAGCTTCAACGAAATAAATATATATAAATATATATATTGTTGTTCAATTGCAGAAAATTCATTGTTATAATTCACACATTTTATATGGTTAAATTTCTACAATTTTTCCATATCTGCACATTCTTTTGTTGAATGAATCATGCAAATTGCGGAACTTTTGTTTGTATAAGGTTGTATCCATATGTCTGTGGCGTGTTTGATTAAAATTCTGATGTTATAAGGTATTTTACAAATCATGCATTTATATTGGTTAATTCGTTCTATTGTTATTAGGAATCCTGAAAGAAAATTTTCAAATTTATATATTATATGCAGGGAAAATCCTCGCAGATATCAAAGGTATACAACAAGCAAAAGACAGGGAAGGGCTCCAAGCAGGATAATTCACCTCATTTAGCATGCAACTTCATTCTGATGATGGAGCTTAGGAAAAAAATTATTACATTTAGAGACATCATTGATTTACCACCTTGTAATACCGCTTTATCCACAGATCAGGTATTATTTATTGCCGCCTTCTCAAACAACTCTGTTGTTTCGAATAGTTTTAATCTTCCTATATATCTTATCTGTGCAGATGATAATAGGGACAATGCAAGATCTCCATAAATATTACCCTGAAAGTATACCCCGAATCCGTAGGTCAAAACTCAAAAGATTACCTATTGACAAGGTTTGCCACTTTTCAT
The DNA here is from genome assembly GCA_008044935.1 of Gossypium turneri. Taxonomy (NCBI): domain Eukaryota; kingdom Viridiplantae; phylum Streptophyta; class Magnoliopsida; order Malvales; family Malvaceae; genus Gossypium; species Gossypium turneri. The sequence goes on along the minus strand of CP032576.1, from coordinate 21,746,012 downwards.
TAAAGGGTTAATATATAATTTGTCTCTAAACTTGTCCATCTGTACCTAGTTGGGCTCTAAATCTTTTTTTGGACGTAGTTGATCCCTGAACTTATATCGTCAACCAAGTTGGTATCTCTCACTTACACGGTAGTTTATATCAATATGACATGTTTAATCAATCAGATAGTGTCATGTGGCAAGCATATATATAATTAAGTTTGCCATGTGGCGTTTTGAGAGGCTGTCACATGGTACCACAAGATTGGTTAGAAATGCCACGTCAGCACAAACTAACAATATTAGTATGAATGGTCCAATTTAGTTGATGCAATAAAGTTCAAAGATCAATTAGGTTCAAATGGACAAGTTCGAAGTGAAATTATATATTATCCCTTAATAAAATTAGCTATTTAATTTCAAAATTTATTCAATGATTGCTAACAATCTACCTGAAATGCCTATGAACAGATTCTGGTCTACTTCTGCAAGGCATTGCAAGAGCTTGCAGACGTATCAAATATGAGCGGTGCAGGGATAGACAAATGCAAGTTAGATATAACTGACAATGAAGGCTGCAACGACGTTGAAAAACTTGGTATGAAGTAAATGGAAAATCACTGTTATTCCCTGTCATGTGTCTTAGTTTGAATCTGAAAAAAATTGCAAAGAGAGGAAGCACTTGCAAGAACTTTTGGGTACATTTTCGTTTGTGCTTTCCGGTATCCAAAACGAGTCTAGTTGCCTTCTGAACTTGCTTCTTCTTGTTTGAAATTGATAACAAATTTCCCATTCTTTTTTTCACTTTTTGGCAGTTGAAATTACTGTAACGACACTGAATGGTTTGATTAAGATAGCAAGAGAGAAAGCTGATATGGTTAATGAAGATGGAGAAAACAAGGGTTTATGTCCAAAGGCTAAAACTTATTCAGAAAACAGCTATGGCTGCCCTTCACCAACTTCAGTGCTTCCTGAGTTGATGGATCCCCCTCTAAAATCTTATGCATCACCTCTTTTGTTATCTGTCAACGTTCAAGCAGTGGGAAAACTGAGCCCCATTGATTTGAAGCGTCTCAAATTACACATGCTTCCTGATATGGGAGACGATGTTCCCTACTTGAAGCAAAACAAGGTTATGATTAAGGAACAAGATGAAGAAGTTGATGAAACCAGAGATTCCAAATCTCAAGGTGAGGCTTTAGAGGATCCAGTTTCCGGTTCAGACAATGCAGCCGGTGGTGATACGACAACAGATGGAAGCAATGCAGCACCACCAACGCCGCCATCAGAGGTGAAACCTCCCGAGTTGTCCGGAGACGTGGAAGTGGCTGAAGATAAACCCGCATCTCCGCCACCAGCAACACCAGCAGAAGTTTTATCCCAAATTACACCAGCACCACCACCACCTCCGCCACCGCCACAGCTGCCAACACCACCACCCTCGCAGCCTAATTTAGTATCAAGCAAACCACCAATACCACCTCCTCCACCACCCCAACCAAATGCAGAAGCTTCAAAACCACCTTCAGTAGCAAAAGAACCAGAGTTGCCCTCACCAGGAGCACCTTTGCCACCACCTCCACCACCACCACCAGAAGCGCCATCGAAGTCGAATATGGTGGAAACAGTAGCACCAGTTTCGCCACCACCACCTGCACCTCCTGTTGTGGCGAAAGGAACGCCACCAGTTTTACCACCACCACCTCCCGTGCCTAGAAGTGCATCATTACCACCCGCACCACCTCCTATTCATAGAACTGCATCATTACCACCACCACCACCACCTATGGCACCTTCAAATGGATCAGGACCAATGCCACCGCCACCACCGATACCCGGATCGGCGGCGAATGGAGCTGCTCCACCGCCTCCTCCACCTGGTTCCATGCGCCTCAAGAAAGCAACTACTAGATTGAAGAGATCAAGTCATATGGGTAATCTATATCGGAATCTCAAGGGCAAAGTAGAAGGAGTTCCAAAGCGAGGCCCCGGAGCAGCTAATGGTGGGAAAAAGAGTGGAGGTGGAAACAGCGGAGGTGGGAAACAACAAGGAATGGCTGATGCATTAGCAGAGATGACCAAGAGGTATAAGCTATAAACAAAACATCTCTTACATCAAAATCCAATTAATTATATATAAACATCTGAAAATTTTCACTTTGTTTTGGTCTCAGATCAACTTACTTCATACAAATCGAAGAAGATGTTCAGAAATATGAAAAATCAATCAAAGAGCTCAGAACTTCCATCAGTACATTCAAAACCGCTGACATGTCTGAGTTAATTAAGTTCAACAAACACGTGGAATCCATTCTCGAGAAATTAACGGATGAAACACAGGTTAGTTTTAGCATGTTTCTAAAAATTAATATCTATTGCTTCATGAATCATTGGCCAATCCCCAAATGTTGAAAAATTGCAGGTTCTCGCAAGGTTTGAAGGATTTCCCGGAAAAAAGTTAGAAGCTTTAAGGACAGCATCGGCACTTTACTCCAAGTTAGAATCGATGTTGAATGAACTAGAAAATTGCAAGATAGAGCCTCCTTTGGGTCAGCTTCTTGAGAGGGTTGAACGTTGCTTCGACAGGGTATGATTGGCTCTTACTTAAATTGTAAATAGTAAGGTTGTTTTCATTAGGCATTAATACCAATTATATTACCTCCTAACAACAGATCAAAAAGGAAGTAGACTCCCTGGAGCGAACCAAGGATGAAGAAGCCAAGAAATTAAAAGGCCACAACATCGAATTTGACTTCCAAATTCTTGTACGGATCAAAGAAGCAATGGTTGATGTTTCCTCCAACTGCATGGAGTTGGCACTGAAGGTAAGACCCAGAATATATGTGATTAACATAAAAAATTGCTTGTTTGTTATTTGGCTCATAATAATTTGGTTCAGGAGAGAAGAGAAGCAAACTTGACGGCAAATGAAAAGTCGAAGACCAAAGGTGAAGCGCCAAAGAAAGTGTGCAGTAAAATGCTGTGGAGGGCATTCCAATTCGCTTTCCGGGTTTACACATTTGCAGGCGGACATGATGATCGTGCAGACAAGCTGACCCGAGAGTTGGCTCATGAAATTGAGACTGACCCTGAACATCAGCAGTAGGTGTGTTACCTATGTGTGAAACTTGAGAAATCGAATTTCTTTGTAAATTAAAGCTACATTTGTTCAATTTGTGATTTTGATGGACTAGGAAATTGAAAACTGCAGGCTTTAAAGAAACCGCCGAACTCCCCTTCTCAATACTCTAAAATAATTTCTTTCATGGATGTTGTTTCGCTTACTTCAATAAAGCACTCAAATTTCTTTGTTTTTTCTTTTTTCTTTCTAAAGTTAGGTATCTAATTATTTTTTTTAGTACAATTAGTGACCTAAACTGTAATCATTATATATCCGGTCGTTACATTTTTAAAAGAATTTTTCAAAATCAATCAAGAATTTACATGTGGTACTTTTAATTATATAACAATTTTAAATTTAATATTAAATAGTCGATTGAGTTTTAGTTCAGTTGGCATCAACATTATTGTCAGTATAAAAGGATGTGGGTTCGAGTGCGCTGAAGCGAATTATCTTCTTATTTAAAGGTTGGGGAGGGATTATGCCTAGTTTTAGGAATTATATATATATATATATATAAAAGACTAGGAATGACCGTCAAATTCGAGCTATAGGGTGCTATTCTGTCTAAGCACGACGAATTCTGGCCTGGTCACCCCCTTAAACTCCCGAACTTCCTTTTTACCTACAATACATAATAGCACATGCGTAAGTTCAAATTGAACTTAGTGAGTTATCCATACCTCCTATCATCAAAAATTTTTTATTTGCATAGACTCCATAGTTTTGGGTTCAAGTTGACTTCATTTGTACTAGGAAAGTTCACCAATGTTACTAGCATAGACTTGTCACCTCGCATTTCAGAGTATCTCGTAAGTCGACATACTATCTTCTAAGACACGAACTTCCTCTTCCTTGCTTCTCTTCATGGAACCCTCTTGTGGATTATTTTTACTTGCCCGTTTTTAGTGATTGGATAACTAACATTGTAACAGCTCGATTCTGGGCCTAGTCGGAACAGTGGTTTCGAGACCACAAATCCGACGAGGGAAAATATTATTATCATTATATTTTATGGTCTGCAATTTCACGGAAAAATTTCGTAAAATTTCGTTCGAAAATTTCGACGTTTGGGCACTCAATTTAGTCAAAAGGACTAAATTGTAAAAAGTGCAAAAGTTGAGTTCTACATGTTAGAGGTGTCCAATTGTTATGAAATTTCAAATTGGAGGTCTTTATGTGGCAATTAGACCATTAGTTAATTGATGGTCATAAATGGGCATAGGATTAGTGAAATAGATTTTTTTTAAGTAAGGGCATTTTAGTCATTTGGTAATAAAAAAAGAATTAAAATTGGAAAAAGATGGAAAAATGATGTTCATCTTCATTAGTTGCTGCCAAATTTTGGAAGACACCATAGCTAGGGTTCTTCATTTTGTCAAGCTCATAGTAAGTGCATCTTAGCCCTGTTTTTAATGTTCTTCGTATTTTTGAGATCCTCGTAGCTCGGTTTAGCTATTTCTACCATTAATTCATGTTAGGGTTCACATTTGGAAAAATATCCATAGGTGAAATGTGTTTATTTTGTTGTTTTATGGTAGAATATGAAGCTAGGAATTATATTAAACAACTTTTGCTAAGCAATTTTAAGTGAAAACGGGTAAATCGACACAATCGGTAAAAATATTTAATGTTCATAAGTACATGTTAGAGTGAGAATTTGATATTGCCATAGAAGGAAACAGTGTTCAGCATGTTGTAAAACATAAGAATAAGGAGTGAAATTTAATTTTCGAGCTTAGGAACAAAAATATAATTATGCAAAAGTTTAGGGACAAAATCATAATTTTGACAAAAGTTGAGTCGAAGCTTGTTTTAATAAATGTGAATGTTAAACAAGCTCAATTTGTTGTTATAAATCAAGAAAGACGAGAAGTCAACCTTAATCGAGGAAAGGAGAAGATTGGGGATTAAATTCCAAAATCTTTACATTTTGTATCGAGGTAAGTTGTATGTAATTAATACATTGTTATAATTATTTTTTTATATTTCGTGACAATATATGCGAAAGGGTTGGATATGAAATAGTTATGTTAAAGTTAGAAATTTGAAATTGATAGTTGATTTGTTTAAAATCAGCTTGGTTTATGGATATACCAACTACAAGTAATGGTTGAAGTGATTTAAATCGAATTATTAAATTGGTTATGGAGTTGAGTGGAAAGATTGATATTATAATGTGCTATAGAGAAATTGTAAATTATTGGAAAGTAAGAATCTTTGTGGAACTGTCAGAATGGTAAAGATTTGAATAAGGTATCGATGAACACGTGTGTAGTACTGTGTGAAGGCTACTACGTGTATCGATAAATGATGGGCATTTCTTTTGATGGATAGTTTCTACGACTTCCACTTGAGAGATCTTAATACAAATCTTCATAGAAGGCCAAATACATATGCGGATATTGGCTTATGAATTCATATATTTAGATACAGATTTATAAGAACAGATTTTCATACAGAAATGAATTCTAATACGTGAACGGTTCTGCATCCATTCATAAGATAGAATTTCATGTCTAACTTTGACACTAGAATTAAAGAACAAATATGGTAGACCATCATAATCTGCGTCTGTCTTGCAATAACAGAAAACCCATACATATGGTCTACTCTTACAAATAGATTACATGTAGACGGATTCATAAGGGTGAATCCTCTATTTGTGAAATCATTCCTATAAGATAGTCTTGATAGACTGTCATATTTGTCATATACAGACTTATAAAATAAGGATTTATAGAAGGAGATCCCCATTACGGATTAATAAAAAAATAACTCATCTTAATCGAGTAGACTAATTTGGTGGACTGTCATATCTTACATACAACTTACATAAACAGATAGCTCATATCTTTTGATTCAAGCATAGTAGTAGATTTCAAGTAACAAACTCATTCTTGGCAGACTTATAAAAGCGGGTAAATATTTGCAGAAACATGGATGCAGACATATTCATGGATTCACATATGCGAATAATCTAGCAAACCTCAATTGGATCATGCCATCTAGGTGAGTTTGGGAGATTTCCCTAGATCATGCCATGGCCATGGACTTTCAATTCACATACACGACTTAGAGCCTCTGACTCCATAAATTCTTTTACCACCCTTAAAGGGCTTTCATATTACCCATAAAGGGCTGTCATATACCGGTGTGCACCTTTCTATGTACAGTCTATCTGAACCTCCGCAAAGCTAATTATCATCAATATTCAATTTTGATATAGTCCACCCGAACCTCCGCAATTCCTTCTTGTTAATTTGAACACATAATTTTTCCCTTATAAGGTCGAGGTCATTCTTCAATCTCGGTATGCATTCACATGGCATACTGGAGGTAAAACTTATAACATATCATATTCTTCTTTTCCGTTACTCCTCCCATTATAAACACACTTCGACAACCATCCACAACTCTGCATGATTCATACAGATGAATTTCATACAGAAGCAGTTAATCAATACTACTATACATGCACGACAACATTACGCCAAACGTTTCACTTATTTAACGTGGTTAAACTTACAACCATTTATGCATTTTCATATCTACACAACATGCATCAGTATTCAGCTGTACAGTAACTCATCATTTACCCAACATTCACTTAGACATACTCAACACACAATACTGAAAATATGTAACAACCCGATTTTAGTGAATTCAAAATAGTGGTTTTGAGATAATAAATCTAATGAGTAAATTATTATTTTATTATTATTTTAATATCTATGGGATGTTAAAAGGCTCATACCAAAATTTTGTTAAGAAATTTTGACGTTTGCATGCTTAATTACGTAAAAAGGACTAAATCGTAAAAGGTGCTAAAATGGAATTCTATTAGTGAAAAGGGTCAAATGGAAATGAAAGTTAAATACGAGTGGACTTAGATGACAATTAGATCATTTATAATGTTAATGGACTTTTATGGACCCAAATTAAGTGAATTTTAAGTTATAAACTAAGGTTAAATTAGTAAATTGATTAATAAATCTAAATTAAGTAAATGAAAAATGGTATCATCTTTCTAAATGAAACTCACCATCGAAAATAGGGTAAGAAAACCCCATTGAATAAGCTTGAAGGTTCAATTGATTTCTCTTGCTTGCATGTAAGTGTTTTTAGCCTTGTTTTTAATGATTTTTATGTTTTTGAAGTTGTTGTAGCTTAATCTAGCTAGCCCAAGGATTAATTTGCAAAAATGTTAAAGATATAGGGTTTTTCCATAAATTTTCTTGCATGATTTTTTGATGTTTGATGGAAGATTATGAGCCCTTGTTGTTAAATTAACAAGTTTTGTAAAGAGATTTTTTTTATGAAAATTTCATTTAGGGGCTTATTTGTAAAAGTGGTAAAAATTCATGGTAAATTTGTGCAATGATGGTTTGTACGGGTTGATATAGGTCCTTATAGAAATCGACTAGCTTGGGAAAAGGATGAAAATGCTTAGATTTCAATTTATGAGCTGAAGGACTAAATTGTGAAAAGTTAAAAATGTTAGGGGCAAAATTGTAATTTTGAAAATTGTGAAATACGGATTGAATTGAATAATAGAGGAATTAAATGAATTGAATTTGTCTATTTAGATCAAGATAGACTACGTACGGATCTAGATCAAGGAAAAGCTAAAGCCTTGGATTAATCGATCTCGTTTCTATGCCCTTGTCGTCAAGGTAAGTCCATATAATAAATATCATTTTAATGATATATTGATTTATATGTTAATGTGTCATTTTCCATGTAATAAAATTATGTATATCCAATGATGTCACGACGGTTATTGAGTCTCGTTTGAACCTTAAAATTTGTAGGATACGAATGACATGTCAATAGGGGTTTCATGTTTTGGGTGCTGGTCTTGAATTTCCTACCGATGGATGAGGTCCTGCATTTGTTGTGGGTACTCCATAGCTCATGTGAGCAGCATCGTGTAGCTTATATTCTGACCTACAGCTCATGTGAGCAGGCCCATTTCACAACTCGTGTGAGCAACTATGTAAAGGAAAGATTACGGTTATATGTTTAGCTCACTTCGTGTGAGCTTTCCCAAGTATCTGATGATATTCTAAATGGTTCAATTGGTATGAAAAGGAAAGGAGCGGTAAGTGTTCAAATGAACTAAATCATGTATTTATGAAAAGGATTGAAATGGTAATCTTCAATGGAAGTATACTTATGTTCATGAAAATGATAAGTTCAAATGAAGTATGATAATGTATAATGGCTTACCTTATGTTAATTCAAGTGAATTATGTTTGAATGCACTAACATGTGTTGTTGATGGTGCTTAGGCTTGTGCCAAGCTTGTGGTTGGATTATGTTATGTTTAATCTTAATGTTATGTATTGAAATGGTAAGTTATGTTTATGTTTTACAAACTTACTAAGCATGAATGGTATGACTCAAATGGTAAGTTTATGTTGAAATGGTATAGGTCAAGTTACGGTATGTTTTGAGATGGAAATGAACTAGATGTGTTTGATAGTAGAAATGTGATCAAATATATGCATGTTTTGGTAAGTTTGTATGTTTGCTATTGAGGTGCCTTGTATAGCATATTGGTTGAATTATTTTTGGGTATTGAAATGGTCATTTCATGTTGGTTTTGATCATGTTTTGATGCTTTGATTAGGTGTTTGAAATACTTTTAGGTGGTTGCATGAGTTGGTGTTGGAAAAGGCTTGAATTTGGCCAATTTCATGTCCACATGGCTTGAGACACAGGCGTGTGACTTAGCCATGTGTGACACAAGGTCATGTGTCGAATCTCAAAAACCCAAATCCACAGTCAATTTTTGTAACCTGGCTCCGATACCACTAAATATAACACCCCAAACCCAGCCTAGACGTTATGGCCGAATTTGATGATGTCACATGGTAGTGCTTTTCAAAAACATATGTCATCGCTAAATCCTCTTTCCTATTTAACCATTTTTTATTATTATCTTATGTTAACTTCAAATCGTGTCGTTCATTTTCAAAACATTATTCATTTACAAATCGTTGTTCAATTTCAAAACATTTTTTTATTTTTATTGCGGAAGCTTTTAAACAGTTTGCTTATTCGTTGTATTTTTGATAAAACATTAATTTCATTTGAAAACCCAAGGTTTACCTAACACTAGCATATTTCAATCATAAAACCGTATAAAATCTAAATTTTAAACCAAAAATTTTCAAGGCCATAATTACAGCAAAATACCCCCAAATAAAAGTAAAATCATAAATAGGTAGTAAACAATGTTAAAGAAGTCATGTGGCCACCACTTAGTATCATGCATGTAAACAGGGCATAGAGTATCAAATCAGTAGGACATCATTAGGCTTAATCATATCAGTCATACAGTCATTTCAGTCAATTAGGAGTCTAGGTAAGCTTACCGACCCTACAGTGTGTCCACAGTCGACTCGGGCGACCCGTGCAACCTTAGCAATAAAATAGTAAAAATGGGCCTACAAGCCCATGATGTTTGCCCGTGTGGGGCCACATGTCCATGTGGTCCACATGGCCCAAATTGGCCTTGGCCTCGTGATCCATTTTATTGTAACCTGTGCTAGATAATTATTCATATGTGTCTCCACTATTTACTCATATGATCCTTCAAAGCTATCTACTTGAGTTACTGTTACTAAATTATTTATATCTTAAGATACAGAATTTGGAATTAAGATCCGTAAAATATCCCTGAAACTAGACTCATATCTTCTTACCATAAAATTTTCAAATTTTTTTTTAGCCAATGAGTACAATTTATTCTTTAAAGTTTCTCTTATTCTGTTGTCTGACAGTTTCAACCTCTTTATACTAAAAATTAATTATCTTCTCGTACAGAATTCAGATAATGTTTCCATTTGTTTCTCTTGAAAATAGACTCACTCAGGACTTTAAACATATAGATTCTAACCAATTTTTATTTTTATACAATTTTTAATAATTTTCCAAATTTAGGACAGGGGATTCCAAAATAATTCTGACCCTATCTCACTAAAATTCAAATATATCATAATATAAAATTATTTTGATTACTTCGTTTCTTCTATGAGAAACTAGACTCAAATACCTTTAATTCCATATTATTTTCATCCTTTAATTCTTTTTCTACAATTTATGCTGATTTATCAAATTTAGCCTACTGCTACTGTCCAAACAACAAGCAATTTTGGCTTTTCGCCGAATCCCTTATTTTTGTGTTTCGAGTACACACCTGGTATCGTTTTATTGCAAATACATTCCCAAGCACTCCAAGACCTAAAAATAAATAATTAGAGTGCAATTTAGATCACTAACGAAAACTCAAAACTCAAAATCGTCTACATCAAAATCGATAGCGAACGTAAAGACTTACCAGCAACGAACCAAAATTCTAGCGCTCAATTTGCTTGTGAAGCCGCAAGTGATTTTTGATTTTTGCGTAAACCAAGAGAGCCAAAACATTTCTTTTTAGGAACTAGCTCAGAATCGATAAAATAGAGGTAGTCGGATACTTACAGAACGAGTGTATACAACTGCTGACCAGAAAATAGGCTAGTAGAAAAATCAAACAGAGTGGGTGGACTAGGGAGCAAAATTTTGGCAAAGAAAAGAAGAAGAGGACGGCAGAAAAATTGGGGAAAAGAGAAGAATGCCAAAATTTGGGAAAAATAAAAACCACATAGAAACTTAGATGATATCGATAGCTACCCCACATCCCTAAATTTTCTCCTACTAATCCTACTAACCTACAACCACTCCAGAATCCCACTCTGCCGAAATACTTGTCCATCACTGCGCAAAAATAACACCTACACTCCAGCATGAATTCGAACTCAAGACCTCATGCAATCAAACACTCCACTTAATCACTAGACCAGCAGGCCCATTCTGTTATTTGATTATCAACTATTAAACTTAAGCCCTTTATGCCAGGTTATGGCTTTATTTATAAAAATACTAAAATTTGCGCAAGTCATGACTTGGACTTGGAACCTCCCACACACACCCAGAGCACTTAACCATTGAAGCAGACAAGTACTTATGTCACATAAACACAAAAACAAGAAATAAAAATTTTGGGGCGTTACACAATATGCCATTCAAAGGCACCTCAAAAGCAATCAAAACATCAACAACTAAAACATATCAACATTGATCCATTTACTGCATAGTAACTTAGTTCAATCATATACCAAAACATACCACAAGTTTTCACTTTCATACCATTATAATTATACCAAAAAGAAACCTATATACAAGCATGATACAATACTTAATGACATAGTTTAGTAAAGTATCAACTTGTACCAAAACAACTTATTTAGCCACATATACATGACACTACCCTAAAAGACACAAAAACTACCAACTTCGATGGATAGTGTGAGTCGGTTGATTGATCCTTCCAAAGTGTCAACAACAAAACTCTACAAAACAATCCACAAGAACTGGTAAGTTTGCATAAGTTATTAAGATCATAGTATTACTTTCAATCTAACAAAATTAGATACAATTCATATACTATTAGATTTTAGGGTTACTAAAGTATAACAACACACAAAAAATGTGTTCAAGGGTACCGAAGTACAAATAGGGCCACGAATGTGCAAATAGGGGTACCGAAGTACAAACAGGGCAACGAATGTGCAAACAAGGGTATTGAAGTACAAATAGGGGCATGAATGTACAAACATTCAATAATTAATCATCAACCTTTAGCTAAGGAACTATAATGTAAAATTACAAATAGAAATTCGTTTACTTATTGAAGCACTATGAACTTACCTACTGTTCGATTCTGACCAGCACACAATGACTAATCCACTATTTCCCCGTTTTCTCGGTTATTGTCTTTTTCATCCAAGTTTTGATCTATATGATAATTAAATACAATATATTAGTATCATACGTATTCCACATTTCATATAATATACACAATCCTTAACTTTTTATTATTTACACATTTCCCTAAACTTTTATAATTTTTAAAAATTAGTCCTCTAACCCGAAAATCATCAAATTGACTATTTCCTTGGAATCAAGTTATAGTCAAATATTTAGGCCTTTAGCAGTCCCTATTGTACATCAAAATTCACCATTAAACCCTGAGATTTTGACATTTTAATAATTTAATCCTTAAATCAAAATCTAACAAAAATCACATTAAAATTCAACCAAATACCACAATCAAAGCTTCAAACACATGGTTATCATAAAAACATTCAAGATTCATCAATGGTAACTTTCAAAATTTTTAACAGTTTCAAAAACAAAGGTACGGGTAGACCTAGTTGCAACGATCTAAAAAACATAAAAATCATTAAAAACAGGCTTGAATACACTTACATGTAATGTAATGAACTTGACCAAATGTCCTAGTCCTTCCTATGCTGTTGATTTTTGCTGGAGATGATATCAAATGAAGAAGGTGAACATTATTTCTAATGTTATTTTTAGTTTTATTTACTAATTTACCTTTTTACCCTTTAAAAATTATTAAAATTTCAATAATACCAATCCATGTACATCCACTATCAACATATATGGTATAATTACCATTCAAGTCCATTAACATTCACTTATAAAGCTATTTGTGTAACATCCCATTTTTAGTAAAATCAGAACAGTGGTTTTAGTAAATTATTATTTTATTCTTACCTTAATATCTATGTGATGTTAGTAAGGTTGTATTAAAATTTCATTAAGAAATTTTTGACGTTTGCATGCTTAATTACGTGAAAAGGACTGAATTGTAAAAAGTACAAAAGTGGAGTTCTATTAGTAAAAAGGGCCAAATCACTATGAAACTTTAAGGTGAAAGGACTTAGATGGTAATTAGACCATTGAAATAGTCAGTGGACTTTTTTGGACACTAATTAGGTGATTATTAAGTTAAAAGCTAAGGTTAAAATGGTAAATTATTAAATAAACTTAAAATTAAAGGAAAGAAAAGATGTATCATCTTCTTCATGTTATTTTTCCACAAAAATTAGAAGAGAGAAAGGCCATAGCTAGGGTTTCTTGGTTTGGAAACTTCAAGTGCTTGCATGTAAGTTGTTTTGAGCCTATTTTTAATGATTTCTATGTTTTTGAAGTCGTTGTAGATAAATCTAGCTAGCCCGAGGATCAATTTGTAAAATTGTTAAAGATTTAGGGTTTTCCCATGAATGTTCTTGCATGATTCTTGATGTTTAATGGTATATTATGAGTCATTGTTAATAAATAAACAAGTTTTGTAAAGTGATTTTTTATGAAAATGATAAAATTTCAAGTTAAATATATGAAATGATGGCTTGTATGAGTTGATATAGGTCCCTTGATAAATTGGCTAGCTTGAGAAAAGGATGAAAATGCTTAGATTTCAATTTATGAGCTTAAGGACTAAATTGTGAAAAGTTAAAATGTTAGGGGAAAAATAATAATTTTGCAAACTATGAAATATGGACTGAATTGAATAATAGAATTATTAAATGGATTGAGTTTGTCTATTTAGATCAAGATAGACCTTGTACGGATTTAGATCATGGAAAAGCTAAAGCCTCAGATTATGCTCTGATCGTCGAGGTAAGTTCGTATGAATCAATATCGTTTTAATGATATTTTTAATTATATGTTAATATGGTAGTTGTAATGTAATTGAATGGTGAATATCCAGCAATGCCATGATGATTATCAAGTCCCATTGAACCTTAGGAATTCATAGGATACAAATGACATGTCATTAGGGTTTTCATGTTTGGGTGCTGGTCTTGAATGTCCTACCAATGGTTGAGGTCCTGCATTTGTTGCAAATACTCCACAGATCGTGTGAGTAGCATCGTGTAGCTTAAATTTTGACCAATAGCTCGTGTGAGCAGACCCATTTCACAGCTCGTGTTAACAACGATGTAAAGGAAAGGTTACGATTATATGTTTAAGCACACTTCGTGTGAGCTTTCTCAAGTATTGAATGATATTCTAAATGGTTAAACGAGCATGAAATGGAAAGGAATGGTAAGTGTTCAAATGAACTATATCATGTATTTATGAAAAGGAATGAAATGGTAAGTTTTTAAATGGAAATATGTTTGTTCTTGAAAATGAAGAGTGAATCAAATGATGTATGTTCCCATGGAAATGAATTATGTATGAATGCACTAACTTGTGTATTGATTATGCCAAGCTTGTGCCAAGCTTATGGTTGGCTTGTGCCAATCAAATGATGTATGAATTACCATAGGTTTGTGCCAAGCTTGTCGTTGGATTACTTTATTCTTGTACTTAATGTTATATAATGAAATGGTAAGTTATGCTTCATGTTTTATGAACTTACTAAGCATTATGTGCTTACATAGTTTTTCTTTCCTATGTTTTATAGGTAATCAGAAACTTGATCAGTTTGAAAGCTCGTTGGAGATTTATCACACTATCCAGCATAAATATTAGTAGTTTTTTATGTTTTGGCCAAGGTTATAATGACATGTATAGGTGGACTTATATTGATGTTTAGTTGGATGTTAGATGATGATTTTGGCATGTATAAGTTGTTTTGGTTGATACACTTTTGGTATATTTGGTGCCTTATTAGTAGGTGTTAATGTGGCTATGTTATGATGCATGTTTGAATGGCCAAAATGGTATGTGTTGAGTTGGTTTCAATGTGGCCAAGATATGGTATGTTTTGAAATGATATTGAACTAGATGTGTATGTTTTAAATGTGGTAAAGTATACATGTTTAGGTAAGTTTGAATGTTTGCATTTAAGGTGCCTTGAATGGGATATTGGTTGAATGTTCTTGGACTATTGAATTGGTCATTTCGTGTAGGTTGTGGTCATGTTTTGATGCCTAGATTATATGTTTTAAAGGCCTTTAGGTGGTTGTATGTTTTGGTGTTGGAAATGGCTTGAATTTGGGCAAATTCATGTCCACATGGCCCGAGACGCGGGTGTGTGACTCAGCGGTGTATGACATACGGCCGGGTGACATAGTCGTGTGTTCCTTGTAGGTTTTAACGCATGTAAGTCAGGCAGTTACACGGCCTAGCACATGGCTTGCCACATGGGCGTGTGGGGCTATTTTGAGAGTTACACGGCCTGCCAAATAGGCGTGTGACTTGGTCGTGTGACCTTACTCAGAGAGTTACACGGGTGAGGACACGGGCTGGGACACAGCCGTGTGTCCCTATTTCGATTGTTACATGGCCTGAGACACTGGCGTGTGTCTTAGCCGTGTGAGGCACACGGCCTGGGCACATGACTGTGTGACCACTGCAGTCAAATTTTTCTAACTTTTTGTTATACTTTCCAATTGAATCCAATTTTGTCTCGAATTGTTTCTAATGTATTTCTAGGGCCTCGAGGGCTCGATTTAGGGATGATAAGTATATGAATAAATGTTTTATATCATGTTTATGTCAATGTACGAAATGTATGTTTAATGTTTAGTTTGTACAGTAATGCTCCGTAACCCTATTCTGGCGACGAATATGGGTTAGGGGTGTTACAATTTGACATTCTTAACTATTAGAACTCAACTTTTCCACTTTTTATGATTTAGTCCCTTTTCAATTAATTAAGCAATTAAACATTAAAATTTCTTAACGAAATTTTAATACAACGTTAATAAAATCCCGTAGACATTAAATAAATAATAAAATAATAAGTTTCTCGTCAGAATTGTGGTCCCGAAACCACTGTTCCGATATCACTGAAAAATGGGCTATTACAATACATATTTAAGCACTTTTTTATTTATAAATTATGTTTATTCCGAGTACAAATACATCACTTTCTATAGTTTTATACTTGATTTCATGATATTTTTATTATTTCTATAGGAATGTGTTAAGATTATGAATTTTATGTTAAATGCACGTTATTTTGTTATATTTTTGGATTAAATGAGGTAAGGAAAAGGATGGTAGATTTTTTGTTGTATTTGGGTCTTAGAAAAGTACAGGTTGAAAGATTATTATTTCAGTCACATGGATTTCAAAGTGGTAATGATCGAGTATGAATTCCAAAGAAGGCCTAAAACCAAATTCATTTACCCAATTTTACTAGAAAACTAAATGGCCAATTATCCACTACTTAAATTATGTAGTCCCTAGTCAACCATTCAATTCCCATGTATAGTAGATTTGACCTCATATTTTGCTAAATAAAATTCAACATTAATATCCCTTAAATTAAGCCTTCAACCTTCCATCTACTGCTAAAGATAGCAGTTAAAAACCACTACCTTTTGACCACATGTTGGCCTGCCACATAAGGAGAGAACAAAGCTAGCTTTCTTGCTAAAAATAGCAATGAAGACTCATTTTTCCTCACACTAAGGGATGAGAACCAACGGGTGAGAGGATCAAGCTAACTTCCTTGCTAAAATTGGCAAGAAAGGCTTAGTCTTCTATCAACCAAGGAACGACACAAAGCATGGAGATTATGGGGGATACATTTGCTATTTTTGGCATAGGTTCAACCACTATAAATAGGGCATTCATCAGTTCAATAATGGGCACACACAATTGACACAAGCAGAATCAAGTCACTCTCACATATTTCTTAAATGTTTGTTACCTCTCTTATGGCATGCTAGACACTTAGTCCATAAAATAAGGCAATAACTTGCTGAAATGAGTGTAGCTAGGAGATCAACTTGAAGATATTTAGGTGATTTTTAACCTAAAGATGATAAGGAAAGCCACAATGGGAAGCCGCAAGGAGCAGCCGCATATAGCCCCTTACGTTCAACTATTTACTCATCACATTGTGAATGGCTGTGGATAGCCCCCTTGGCTACTCTTTCTACCCTTATTTTTCTATTAAATTATTATGTTTTATGTCCGGAGACAAAATTGCTTCTCATCCTTATATTTTCAGTTTAATATGACATGACTTAATTTTGTTTATTCAAAATAGATATCAATCTTCATTTAAATTCATTAGATATTTGTTTCTTGAATATTCTGTGCAAATGATTGTTTCATTTGTGTAGGTTTAAAGCATGTTTATACTTGTGAATGTATAGCCAACATGTTAGTTTTTTTATATAGGGATATGCTAATTAACTTACGAACATAATTGGACTTCGGGAGAAGTCTATGTTTTAATTAAAATGAGTTTAATGGATTTCATATTGCCATGAATCTATCGTAATATTCTTTTTAGAACTACTAATGATTTCGGGAGGGTGATTTCTATTCATGTTGTGTTATATTATTCCTTGTGCTTATTTCCTGTTGTGATTTGAACATTGATTTCATCCATTAATTTGAATTGCGACATTCCATAAAAATATTCTTCTTTATATTGTTTAACCAAATTGATTACATATTGAGTTGCAAATAAATACCACACAGTCCCTATGGAGGCAATAACTCTTTTACGTGCTACTTATTACTTGTACGATCATGTACACTTGCATGTAATCATGCAATGATACAATAAAATAAACAAATGAACATTCCCAACTCAATGAAACTCATAGTTCACCCACTGGCAAAAACTATACACAAGAAGACTTTATACAATTCACCCATTGGAGAAATATCAAACTTACATAGACTTTATAGCAGACTAAGTTCCTTTTGCGCATACATTATGCCCATGCATTCGTGTAGGCAGCCTTCTTCATGTTGGCTGAAAACCCTAGTCCGTGTTTAGAGATACTATCACTCGTACATTTTATTTCCTTTGTCATGCTCTGCCAATCTGGTTTGTAATTACGCTTTCCCTACCAGAGGCTACATAACCAGTCTCATGTATCACTATCTGCCAATTCAATGCTCATATCATTGAAGGCAACCCCGTGATTTCATTTTCTTTTCATTTAGAACATATGGTTCCTTTTAGAGTATTCGGGTATTAACTCAACACAAAGTAAGGCCCTTATAATGTCCATGGAGATATACCAAACTTAACCTTTCACAATAAGTATTCGTTACTTTCGTGCAAACACTTTACCTTTACAGAACAGGTAAACTTACCTTATACCAGACATGAACAAAATCATAAAGAGTTATCACAGGACGGCAAGACCCTTGCCCTTATCTAGGGAGCTTGCATGAGTTTCTTGAGCTATAACATGAAAAGTTATCTTATCACATCATTTTACTAGAAACCAAACATGTCTAACAAGAGTGTTAACAGGAAACCCAGAACCTTAAAGTTTCCTTCTTGTTTCCCTCAAACTAACCCTACCCTAAAGCCTAAAACCCTAAGGCCCCCTAAATAACTATGAAAATAACTTGAGTTTCATTGGTGTTTACTAGGTATAAGTCGATGGAGTTTGCTGAATACAACAAAATTAATACTTCAAGAAAGTCTTGGCTCTCGAATTTTTCGGGAAAATGCAGAGAAAGTTTTTGGAGAGAAATATTAAGTTTTCCAAAGAAAGCATAAAACTTGGTTAGGAAGCTAATACTTGTCTTATACAAGTGCACATGAAAGGAAAAATTAGTGGGAAAGTTTATCCTCCGATTACCCTTCCTTCAGTACCCGTGATTAATAACATTCTCTCTCATCTTAAATGCATGTCCTTTCAATTTCAGAAACCTTGTTGCATTCTAACTAGTAATCTTTTGGCCAACTAAATGGTTCCAAATAAAATAATCAATTTGATCGTTTTTTAAACTAAGGGCTTAACAGTAATGGAGTAAAAATTAACGTCTATCAGTTGGGGTAGTGTAGACCCTATAAGGGGCGTCCCCCAGACCACCAAGCTTACTTCAATAAAGACTTTGCCTAAAGGCGCATTCTGTAGTCTTTGAGCACTTAGTCATATCTAGTACTATATTCACTCAAAACCTATTCTTTAAGTCTTACTTCTAATAACAGTACTTAAATACTATGGCTTTGCCGGGAGGGATGTTACAACTCCCCCCACTTAGAAATTTTCATCCTTAAAATTTATACCTGGAAACAAATGAGGGTATGAAACTTTCATTTGACTTTCTCCCTCCCAGGTGGCTTCTTCTGTGAGATGTTTCCTCCATAATACCTTAACCAAGGGGATCATCATATTTCTTAGCTCTTTAACCTCTATAACTAAGATACAGATAGTCTCTTCAGCGTAAGATAAATTTAGTTCAACTTTAAGCCCTTCAATTTGTACCACATGATCAGGATTTAACTTGTACCTCCTTAACATCGATACATGGAATACATTGTGGATCTTCGATAGTTCAGGAGACTAAGACAATCTATACACCACTAGACTCACTTTATCCAAAACCTCTTAGAGTCTTACAAACCTTAGATTTAGCTTTCCTTTCTAACCAAACTTGATAATCTTTTTCCATGGGGAGACTACAAGGAACACTTTATCCCATACTTCGAAAGAAATTTCTTTCCTCTTTAGATCCAAATACGATTTCTATTGATCTTGAATTGCCTTTAAGTAGCTATGAATCACTGCGACTTTTTCCTCTATTTCTCGCTCCAAGTCTAGGCTCACTATCTTTCTCACTCAATTCCAACTAGCAGGTAGGTGTCTTACATCTTTTTCAATACAAGGCTTTGAAGGGAGACATCTTTAGGCTGGAGTGATAGTTGTTATTGTAGGTGAATTTGACCAAAGGGATATACTTCTCCCAATTGATCCTGAAATCCATCACACAACTTCTTAACATATCTTCTAACACTTAGATGACTCTTTCAGATTGGTCGTCAATTTGAGGGTGGAATGAAGAGCTAAATTTCAACTTTGATTCCAATGAATTTTGTAATTGATTCCAAAATCTCAAAGTGAACCTTGGGTCTCTGTCAAACACTATACAGGAGGGTATCCCGTGCAAGCACACTGTTTTAGTGATATATAACTCAGCCAACATCTCTAGGGAATAGGTAGTATTCACTAGTAGAAAGTGTGCTAACTTTGTGAGCCAATCCACTACCACCCAAACAAAATTTTTCTTGGAGGGACTAAGAGGTAACCCTGAGAAAAAATCCAACGCAATCCTATCTCATTTCCACTCGTGAATTTTTAAGGGGTATGACTTGCATGATTAAACGTGATGCTCTACGTTAACCTTTTGGCATGTCAAACAGGTGGAAACATATTCTACAATTTATTTCTTCATACCAAGCCACCAGTAGAGTCCTTCAGATCTCAATACATCTTGATACTACCCGGGTGAAGTACAAATGGTCCTCAGTGAACTTCTTTCCACAATTCCTTCCTTAGTTCATTCTCTACAGGCACAAACATTTTATTTTTGTACCTGCGCTTGCCTTCCTTATCTATGCTGAAGTTCACCGCCTTACCATACATCATCTTTTGCTTGAATCAAGCGTACTGAGTATCTTTCACTTGTTCTTCCAAATTTTGAGAAAAGTGAGTTGGCTTTACAACCAACTCTGCTAACAAGGCTCCATTACTAGACATGGTCACTTTAGCTCGAATGGATAATAAGGTTGCCACAGTTTTTCTGCTTAAAGCATCAGCCACTACATTGGCTTTCCCCGGGTGATACTCAATGGTTAGGTTGTAGTCCTTTAATAATTCAAACCACCTTCTTTAGTGTAGATTCAAGTCCTTCTGGGTTATTAAATACTACAAAATTTTATGGTATGAGAAGATATGACATTTTTCTCCATACAAGTAGTGTATCCAAAGATTTAGCGCCATTACAACTGCCACTAATTCCAGATTATGTGTGGCATAGTTCTTATCATGGGGTTTTAGTTGTCACAATGCAATAAGGTATTACCCTACCCTTTTGTATGAGCACGTAACCCAATCTGTTAAGTGACGTATGCATATAGATCATATATTCAACTCCAGGATCGGGTTGTGCCAACAACAGAGCTTCGATTAAGACAGACTTTAATTTCTCAAAACTTTGTTGGCAATCATCAGTCCAAACAAACTTTTGTTTCTTTTTCAGTACCTTGGTGAAAGGTGTGTGCTATTATTGAGAAGCCCTTTATGAACATTTGATAGTATCCAGCCAATCCTAAGAAGCTGCGGACTTCAGTAACTTCTTTACCTTTGTAAAGTCCACCTTAATTCCATTTGCTGATATTACATGTCCAAAGAAGTGCAATTCCTTTAGTCATAATTCACATTTACTAAACCTTATGTACAATTGATGCTCTTGTAAGGTCTTCAATACGATTCTTAAATGCTTTTCATGATCAGTCTTGCTCTTAGAATAAACCAATATGTCATCAATAAAGACCATTACGAATAGGTCAAAGTAAGGTTGAAAAACTCTATTCATCAGGTTCATCAACATAGCTGGTGCATTCATTAGCCCAAATGGCATTAGAAGAAACTAATAATGGCTATACCTTGTCCGGAAAGCTATCTTAGGTACACTGATATCTTTATTCTTTATTTTATAGTATCCTGACCTTAAGCCAATCTTGTAGAGAACATTGAAGCTCCACTTAGCTGATCAAACAAATCCTCAATTCAAGGCAAAGGTGCTTGTTCTTAATCGTAACCTTATTCAGCTACTAGTAGTCGATGCATAAATGCATAAACCCATCCTTGTTTTTGACGAATAAGATTGGCACACCCCAAGGTGACACATTAGGCTTAATAAAGCCTTTCCTCAATAAATCTTGTAACTGTTCTTTCAACTCCTTGAGTTCAACTAGTGATATCTTGGAGGGCGTGCACGAAATAAAGGCTATCCCTGGTTCCAATTCAATCGAGAACTTTATCTACCTCTTAGGGGCCATATCAGAAAGCTCCTAGAGAAATACATCCAAAAACTCTCTCACAACAGGAACTCAACTGATCTCGCTTCTGGATTTAGACGTATCCATAATATACGCTAGATAGGCTTCTACGCCTTCAATAATATTTTTCCTAGTGATCAATGCAAAAATGATTCTATTCGCCAACTCTAAATATTTACTAGACAACATTTTCTCATTTCCCTTGGCCATTTCCAGGCGTACATTTCTGGTTTGATAGTCGAACATCGCATTATGCTTGGTCAGCCAATCTAATCCAAAAATAGCGTTGAATTCATGGAAACTCAGTAGTAGCAAGTCCGCTAAAAATACACGCTCACCAATAGCCAAAGTACAATTCCTTATTAACCTATTTACTGCTGCATGTTCACCCAAAGGGTTTGGTACCAATATATTCATTTCAGAATATTCTATTTCAAACCTAAGACCCTTTATGACCTCAGTGCAAATATAAGAATGTGTTGAACTCAGATCAATTAAAGCATAAATATTATTACCAAGGAAAGAAAAATTACAAGTTATAACTTCAAGTAGGTCTGCATCTTCCTTGGCCTTCATTACTTAAGCTTGAGCTAACACGCCAAAGCTTGTCCTACAAAATTTCTTTCTCTGGGATCCTTGAACCGAAATAGACTTAGTCGCCATCTCTAATCTATTCTTACGGAGAAACTATTGAGAGCTTTTAACAGATTGTTCAGTGCTAAACTTGGACTTGGATAGGTAGTCCTTAACCAAGTGGTCCCTAGACCCACATCCAAAGTAGGCTCCTAGTTTCTTCCTGCACTCACCACATGATATCTCCCATAGTAATCACATTCACCTTTTGGAAACACAAAAATATATACTTTTTCATGCCTTTTTTAACTCAAATTTATGCAGTTTCATAGTAATTCTTGTCAAAAAATATAATATAATTATATAATAATTAAATTTACTTAAATTATTAAAATATTTAATTTTAATTAATTTTATAATAAATTTTCTTAAATTTTGATTTATTTTCGACAAATTTGCACAAAGGGTGAAATTTGGCTTAGTACACACTTTTAGATGCTCAAACCGTGATGCAATTTCTGAAGCATTGAGGCGAATTCATTTTTTCAGCCTAAGAAGGTCCAAATTATAAATATTAATACATAATATAATTAAATTTACTTTTAATCCAATTTATTTTGTGTTAAATAATTATTATTGAATACATTATGGAAAGGAGGCCTAGTTGTGCTAATATGAAAGACTGAATCAATCAAGCAATCGGGCTGCCCAAACCAATCCAAAATGCTGACCCAATCAGCTCAAATCATCTGGTTTATTGACTTGCAAATCAGCCCTTGAAGTCTTCTTGAAATCTCATTGAAAACCCTCTACTTATTATGCTTTTGTAGATTTGCCCCTAGCTAAATATAGCAAGTTAAAATCTTCAACAAATGCATGAGTGGTGGCCAGCCATTGGGGGAGTTAATGGCTGCTAATTATTTGTGTTTTTTAGTAGACACTCCCACCTATAAATACCCCCTTCACCTATTTATTCAACACACCTCTTATGCCACACTTCTTTCTCTCTTTTTCTCACTTTCTCCCTTCTAAAACCTCTCTTTGTTTCCCATTTTCCCTTCTACTTTCCATTGTCGATTTCCCTCTTGGAAAAGAGCCTTCAACCACCTTGGGTAGCAGCATTCAAGTGCTTATAGAAGTCATGGAACAACAGGACAAGCGGAGAAGGAGAGGAGCAAACTAGTTTGGCTTCGGAGAAACACGGGATTTAATTCTAGTTTCCTATCCTTTAACTTTCCTTGTTTTTGTTATGAACATGTCTATGAATATTTTTTATGTTGTTATTCTAAATTTAATAAACATGGCTTAAATTTAATTCGTTTTAGGTTGATTGCATTTTGTTTAGTTAAGTTATTAAAATCATGTTTGTGTTGTTATAGGTCTTGGTAAATTTTTTGATTAAGTAATGAATTAATTATTAATCGTATTGAATTTGTAATTAATTGACACAATAATTAATCAATGCATGTTTAATCTTCTAAGGTAACTAAGGGTTCAATTAACGACGGTATTAAACGATACATTAGCCTTGCGTAACTTGCAAGATTATTGTGATTAAACTATTTCAATTTAGGAATATATTGTTACTTAAATTAATCTTTTACTTGCTTATTAAAATTGGTAAATTGTTTGAATTGGCGTAGTAATATGTTCACGAGATTAGTTAATTTGGTAAGTCGGTATGTGCTCTAAGTTAACAATTTACCAAGTTGCCTTGAATTTATTCGTATCAACATGAACATTGTTTAAGAAATATTAGGTTAAGAAATGTAATTGATCTAACACAATTATGTCATTTTAATTAAACTTGTTTTTCAAAAATCGTGCATTTGAATTTTTACATTTTAATTTTATTAGTTAATTTACTTAGTTAAAATCTAGTTTTATTAAACCCTTTTTCAAAACAAACAATTTCCCTTGGCCAAAGTGTTTTTAATTTCATTTCATAAATATTTTCTTACATAGTCCCTATGGGTAAAGTAACTCGACATTTACTTGTCACTTTATTACTTGTTGCGATTGTGTACACTTGCACATTTCCATCGTTCAAAGTTTTTGGCGTCGTTGCTGGGGACTATTTTAAAAGTCATTATTTTTTGAATTTGTTAATTTTACGTTTTGGTTTATTTTTCTATTAGTTTTTTACTTAATTAATTTTTCTGTAATTTTTTCATGTGTTTATGAGTATTGATCAAATTATCGACTTACTCCCTGTAGACCCTGAGATTGAAAGAACTTTTCAACAATGAAGAAGACAAGCAGCTCAAAGAAGGACTGAAGAAATGAATTTTGAAATTCTGAATCAATGAAACAGAGCAAACCCTGCCCAAAATCGTATCCTTATTGATGATGATAGGGATAGAGCTCTAAGACAGTATTTCGTGCTAGTGTTTCATGAGCTTAATCCGAGCATTAGAAGACTGGAAATAAAGGTGAAAAAATTTGAGCTGAAGCCAGTCATGTTCCAGATGCTTCAGATAGTGGGCCAATTTAGTGGAATGGCTACCAAAAATCCTCACCTTCACTTTAGACTATTTATGAAGGTGAGCGATTCTTTCAAACTAGTCTGAGTAACCGAGGATGCACTATGATTAAAGCTATTCCCATATTCGCTAAAGGACAGAGCTCGAGCCTAGTTGAATTCATTGCCACCATATTCCATTACCATATGGCAAGAGTTAGCAGAAAGATTCCTTATGAAGTACTTCTCACCTAGCAAAAATGCTAAGTTACAGAATGAAATTACTACTTTCCAATAAATGGATGATCAGTCCTTGTATTAGGCATAGGAAAGGTACAAAGGATTACTATGGAACTGCCCTCATCATGGAATCCCGTATTGTATCCAACTTGAGACATTCTATAATGGTCTCAATGCTCACACGGAATGGTAGTATACACTTCTACTAGTGGAGCTCTCCTTTCTAAGTCTTATAACGAGGCTTATAAAATAATTGAGAGGATTGCTAACAATAATTATCAATGGTCAACCAATTGAGTAGCGTCAAGAAGACGAGTCGTTGGAGTACATGAAGTGAACGCTCTCACTTCACTTGCATCTTAGGTATCATTGATATCCTCAATGATTAAAAACTTTACTACTAATGGATTTAATAATTTTGTAGCTAAGCCACCAAATCAATTCGAAAATGTAGCCTGTGTTTATTTTGGGGAAGGGCACTTGTTCATAGATGTCTGTCAAACCCAGAATTCGTGTATTACATGGGTAACAGGAACTAGAACCGAGGAAGGCAATGACTGTAATCCAATTTTTATAACCCATATTGGCGAAACCACCCTAATTTCTCTTAGAGTAACCAAGGGGCTGGACCCAGTAACACTTATGCTCAACCTAAACCGACCCAACCACCTATATTTCTCAACAAGTTTAGAATCAAACTCAAGCTAAAACTTTCAATGGCTTAGAAAACCTGTTGAAGGCATACATAATGAAAAATGATGTCATAATCCATAGCCAAGCAGCCACATTGAAAAACCTAGAAAACCAAATGGGCCAGCTTGCAACTGAACTTAGGAACAAAGCATAAGGTGCTTTGCCTAGTGATACGGAGAACCCAAGAAATCTAGGGAAAGGGTATTGTGAAGCAATGACATTAAGGAGTGAAAAGACATTAGATACATTAAGGAGCGAAAAGACATTAGATCCTAACACTTTCAGAGTTGAAGAGGTGCCAGTTGATGCTTAAGATTCAATGGAAGTTTAACCAAGTGTTGAAATTCTAGCTTCACCAGAACCAAAATCTGCAAAACCCGATAAGGTAACTTCTGAACTAGTCAATTCTGATAAACTAAAAAATTTGTTAAATGTTGAAATTCTAGCTTCACCAGAACCAGAATCTGGAAAACCCGATAAGGTAACTTCAAAAGCATAAATAAGAAGTCCAGTTCAAGAAATTTCTAGACATACTCAAGCAACTGCATATCAACATTCTGTTGGAAAAAGCACTTGAAAAAAATGCCAAATTACGTCAAATTTATTAAGGATATCCTGTCTAAGAAACGAAGACTTGGAGAATTTGAGACGGTAGCCCTGACGAAAGAATGCAATGCATATCTTCAAGACAAACTACCCTCAAAGTTTAAGGATATTGGATGTTTTACTGTACCTTGCAACATTGGAGTAACTTATAATGGTATGACATTATGCGATTTGGGCGCAAGCATCAACTTGATGCCCATGTCTGTATTCAGAATGTTGGGGATAGGCGAAGTTAGATCTACTATAGTTGCACTTCAATTAGCAGATTGATCTTTAGCACATCCAGAAGGAAAAATCGAGGATGTATTGGTACGTATAGATAAATTTATTTTTCCTGCTAACTTTGTTATCTTAAACTTTGAAGTAGATAAAGTGGTGTCAATCATCCTAGGAAAGCCTTTCTTAGGAACTGGAAGGACCCTTATTGATGTGCAGAAGGGCGAAGTAACCATGTATGTTTAGGATGATCAGGTAACATTTAATGTTTTTAAGTCTATACGATTTCCTGATATAATAGATGATTGTTCTGCAGTTCCCAAGTTGGAGGAATTAGTCACAGAAAAGGAACTTAACTCTGTTGAGGACCCATTGGAGCAAATTTTGACATTAAATGCTCTTAGTGATGAAGATGGGGAGGAATACTTTACTTTGCTAGAAGCTAATCAAAGGGGATTTAATACGTAATCCTTTTTTGAATCTTTGGAAGTAGAAAGTAGAGATTACGCCCAGCCAAAAGCATCAATTGAGGAGCCACTAAAATTAGAACTGAAGGTACTTCCCTCACATTTAAAATATGTTTATTTAGGTAACGCTTCTACTTTGCCTGTGATTGTTTCAGTGGAGTTGACTGAAGAGCAAGAAGAGAAACTCATCCTAGTATAGAAACAATCCAAGAAGGCTATCGGATGGACCATAGCTGATATTCATGGCAGTAGCTCACAAGATCATCTTAGAAGATGGTGAGAAGGGGATGATTGATGGACAATAGAGGTTGAACCCCATCATGAAGGACGTTATAAAAAAGGGAAACATTAAGTGGTTACATGTGGGTATAATTTACCCCGTCTTTGATAGTTCGTGGGTAAGTCTGGTCCAGTGTGTACCAAAGAAAAGAGGTATCACGGTTGTTGAGAATGAGAATAATGAGAAAATGCCAACCAAAACGGTTATGGGATGGAGAATTTGCATTGATTATCGGAAGCTAAACAAGGCAACTAGGAAATACCACTTATCTTTGTCATTTTTGGATCAATGCTGGATAGACTCGCGGAATGAGACTATTACTATTTCCTCGATGGATAATTGAGGTATAATCAGATTACAGTAGTGCCAGAGGATCAACACAAAATAACATTCATATCACCGTATGGTACATTCACATTTAGACGCATGCCATTTGGTTTATGTAATGCACCTGCTACATTTCAAAGATGTATGATGTCTATTTTTACTAACATGGTTGAAAAATAATTGGAAGTATTTATGGATGCTTTTTCAGTATTCGGAGATACATATGATAATTGCCTAGCCAATCTAGCCAAGGTATTAAGGCAATGCGAAGAAACAAACCTCGT
This sequence comes from Gossypium turneri, assembly GCA_008044935.1. Classification (NCBI taxonomy): domain Eukaryota; kingdom Viridiplantae; phylum Streptophyta; class Magnoliopsida; order Malvales; family Malvaceae; genus Gossypium; species Gossypium turneri. Next base: position 21,718,122 of record CP032576.1, on the reverse strand, counting down.
ACTTAACTAGGAAAAGTGTCATTTCATGGTACAAGAAGGCATTATTCTAGGGCATCAAATAATGAGACATAAAATTGACGTAGATAAAGAAAAGGTAGATGTTATTGAGAAACTCCTACCTCCAACATCTGTAAAAGGTGTTAGGAGCTTTTTGGGCCACACTGGTTTCTATTAGAGATTTATCAAGGACTTTTCCAAAATTGCTAAACCCTTATGCAAATTATGGAAGAAGGACACTATGTTCAAACTTGATGGGGAGTGTTTAAGAGTTTTCAATGATCTGAAGAATCGATTAGTTTCAGCACCCGTTATAGCCACACCGGATTGGGAATTTCCATTTAAATTGATGTGTGACGCAAGTGACTTCATGATGGGAGCTATGATAGGCCAGTGAAAGAACAAAGTTTTTCATCCTATCTACTACGGGATTCGAACTTTGATAGGAGCTCAACTAAATTACACGATGACAAAAAAAGAATTACTTGCTATTGTATTTGCTTTTGACAAGTTTCAATCTTATCTTGTAGGTACAAAACTGACTGTCTATACAGATCACTCGGTAATTAAATACTTACTTGCCAAGAAAGATGCTGAGCCGAGATTGATTCAATGGGTACTTCTACTCCAAGAGTTTGATCTAGAAATTCAAGATCGAAAGGGAGTAGAAAACCAAGTAGCATATCACTTGTCCAGATTGGAGCCGCAACAAGGGATTTCTCCAATTATACCCAATCAAGAGACATTACCAGATAAACACATGGTTAAGGTAAATCATGTCCATAATACCCTTTGGTTTGCTAATTTCACTAACTATTTATCTTGTGGTTTGATGCCTTTTGATAAGTCATATCAACAAAAGAAAAAGTTTCTTCACAATGTACTATTTTTGGAAAGAACCATACTTGTTTAGAAAGTATGCAGATTAAATGATCAGGAGATGCGTGGCAAAAGATGAAGTACATGGGATTTTATATCATTGGTCACACAGCTCCAAGTGGGGGACACTTGGGAGGTGCACGTATTGCAGCCAAAGTATTACAATCCGGATGTTTTTGGCCAACGCTATTGAAAGATGCATATGCTTACATAAAGAGTTGTGATTGATGCTAAAGGGTTGGGAACATCACCAACAGAAATGAGATGCCTCGAACTAACATCATTGAGGAAGAATTATTCGATGTTTGGATATTGACTTACTTGGTCCTTTTCCTCTGTCTTTTGGTCACAAGTATATATTGGTAGTAGTACGTGTCTAAGTGGGTTGAGGCCGAGGCATATTCAACGAATAATGCCAAGGTTGTGATGAAGATTTCGCAGAAACATGTGCTCACAAGGTTTGGAACTCCTAGGGCCATCATCAGTGATGAAGGGTCCCATTTTATAAACAAATGGTTGAAATGGTTACTCGACAAACATGGAGTGAAACACAAGGTTGTCACAGCTTACCATCCGCAGACAAATGGACAAGTTGAATTGGTGAACAAAGAGATAAAGGCATACTCGAGAAGGTAGTTTGTCCAAATCGATGTGATTGGTCCAAAAGACTGGAGACGCTTTATGGGCCTATGGGATAGCATACAAAACACCTTTAGGTATGTCACCCTATAGGTTGGTTTTTGGGAAAGCTTGTCAATTGCCTTTCAAGTTAGAACAGAAAACTTACTGGGCTCTCCAACAACTCAACTTGGATCTTAAGCTTGCTAAAAAGAAACAGATGCTTCAACTTAACGAGTTAGAAGAGTTTTGAATGTTTTCATAAGAGAATGCCAAACTATTCAAGGAAAGACTGAAAAGATGGCATGACAAGCACTTTCAAGTTCGAGAATTTGAAGCAAGTCAACAAGCCTTATTATTCAATTCCAGATTAAGGTTCTTTCTATGTAAGCTAAAATCACATTGGTCCAGTCCATTTATGATTCACCAAGTTTTTCCATATAGATTTGTCAAACTTCAAGGTAAGGGAGGTAATTTTCAAGTTAATTTTAAGCGCTTAAAACATTACTGGGGGGATAAAATTGAGCGGGATAAAGTTTTGTTCATTTTATTGGATACTTAATCCTTCTCGTTTTCTTTTAAATAAATAATTTAGGGTATATTTTCAATATTAGTATGTTAAAATAAATTCAGTCTAGGAGGTTGGAACTTAGGCGGGACCTTTTCTGACCCCTCCAATTTTTCCTAGGAATTGATTTTAACATAATCTTTTGAGAAATTATTCCCAAAATGGTTAAATAAATATTTCATTTTTTTCAAATAAAAGGGTCAATTTTGATCCAAGTTTTAATTGCAGCTCAATTTTTAAATTTTCTTTAAGTTTAGCTACTTGATTGAATTATTCGAAAATTTTGGTTGTTCTTTTTCTAAATATTGAAATTAGTTGTCTCTTTCTGCAAATATTTTTAAAACAACTAAAATCAATGTTTAGTTTTTATTTTTAAATAAATAAGGGTGATAATAACTAATATATAATTATATTTATTATAATGTATAATTATTATCAACTTTGTATAGAATTAGAATTAGTTTAAATCTTATCATATTTTAATTAAAAAAATTTATTTTAATAAATAAAGTAATAGCAATTAATATATTAATATATATTATATTATTTATTAATTGTTATTAACTTTATAAGACATTAGGGCTTATAGTAATTTAGCATTATTTTATTCTTAGAATCTTAGTTGAACTCCTTCCATCCATTACATTAAATACTACCTTCTTCATCCATTATTCACACCATTCATCAAACCAATTTCCGTATACACACTTCCCACCATCTGCCTTAGCATCCAAACCCACCAAGTGCCACACCTCCAAGCTGCCAGCAGCAGCATCGACAAATGCCCCTACGCATACCAGCAGCTGAATAACTTAGAAGCTTCAGCACCTCGCACGCCTGGCGACTTTCGCACTAGCCCAACAACTACTTCCAATCGGATCCACTAGCCCACATGTTGCTGCTCCCAAGAGCACACTGTTGTCGCATCTGCACTTGGTGTAACTGCTAGCATGCATAGCCCCTGCCTCGCACATGCTGCTGCTTACTGCCCACGCACCTGCTTCCTGGCGCACTACCCCTAGCTCGCAAGCTACTGCTGCTCCTTCCTTCAAAACCATGCATACCCTTTGCACCAAACTTCCATCACATTTAGCCACCAACTAATCATCCTTCCAACTAGCCCTTGACCAAAATCTTTTGCTTTAAATTGTAATTTATTTTATTGAGTTCTTAGTTTTTACACAAAGGTGGTAAGAAATTCCTTTCTCTTAAATTTTAATTTAATTATTTACCTTTTCAAATTTCATGAATTGTTAAATTCTTAAGTTAATTAAATTTTTGAGAAAATATTTGTTTTCATCTTATGTTCAGGTTAGTCATGCCTCGCAAAATAACTCGTGCCTTTATCCAAGTTGAGGAATCACAAAATAAATTTCACTCTAAAGAAGCCAAAGAAAGATAAGACAACAACTTCAAAAATCAACAAATGCTTCCCAAAAAAGGCTTTATACTAAAAGAAAGCAACTATATTGATTTCATGGTGCGCATTCAACAAATTACTGAAGCCCTCAATTGCGAGTTATTTTGTGAGAAAAGAACTAGTGCAAATGAAGAGTTAGTTCATGAATTTTATGTGAATTTGACCTCAAGCGAATTAACATAAATTTATGTTCGAGGAATCAAGGTACCAATAAGCTCAAATGCTATTAATGAATTCTTTCAATTACCTGATGTTGAAGACGACGAATATTCTTCTTTGATCAGAAATATTGAGGCTGAAAAATTGCAAGAAATTCTCGAGGAACTTACAGTTCTAGGTTCTAAGTGGACTGTGTCAAATCATGTAACTCACACTTCCCAAAGAGAATATTTGACACCATTAGCGAACGTATGGTTCTATCTCATTCAATTTTGCCTTATGCCTATTTCACATGGGACCACAATTTCATTAGAGCGAATGGTCTTGTTATACTTGATTTTAACAACAAAGACCGTTGATGTGGGAAAAATCATTCTAAGAGAAATGCAAAATTGTGCTGCTAGATGTTCTGGCCCAGCTTACTTTCCCTTTACGATAACAATTTTGAGCTTGAAAGCTAAAATTCTTACAAACCTAAAGAAGATAGGTTATAGCTAGGGCACAATCACAGATTGGGACCTCTACTGAATAGCCGAAGATTCTGTTCTACAACAACGAGTTGAATTGTACGAGGATCCTGAATAAAAAGAAGAAGATCCCATAGAGATCAAGCTAAAGTAGTCAGCTGAAATCCCTGATAAGGCAAAACCAATTGAACCAATAATCGAACCTGACATGGCGACCTCAACATTCAGAACTCAATCACCTCGTCCAAATCTTCGTGATGAGCTGTCAAAGTTGATGGACATAATACAACATATTCAGTGGCAACACAACAAGCTTACTGGAGATATTAAAAAATACGGGATGACTCAAAGAGAAGCGCTTTTACAAAAATATTCAATGGCTCGTTTATTTTTGTGCTTGAGTTTCCAGATTTCATATTTGAACCATGGAGTCGAATATCGAAGAGGGAATGAAGCAATTCATGCAAAAACAAAGACGATGGAGCAAAAGATGTGTCAGATTCTAAGGGATCTGCAAATAAATAAGAATGAAAGATATTTACTTTATATTCTTTTCTTTCCTAGTATATTTAATGTTTTTAGGATTAGGTTCTATTAGGATTTTTTCTTGCATAATAAAATAAGAGGTGGAAATCATAAATAAATATGAACAAGTTATAGAATAAAAAGTGTGGCAATAGATATATATATATGTCTAGGATTGGATCTAGAGAGAGCTTGGTACTTACGTAGTCAAATTGAATCACCTTCTCTTTTCTAGAATCGTACCTGGTGTATAGTATCTATTCTCTTCTAACAATGAGGACATTGTTTATCTTAAGTAAGGGGATCAAAAAATTGAAATTATTTCCTCTCAGAATAAAATTTTCTTTTAATTATGGTTAGGTTGTATTTTGTTCAAAAATTTCAAATTTTATCAAGTATGCTAAACTTTAGTATGAATAAAGTTCTATTATCTTAATAATTGTTATGTTAGCTAAATTATAACATAAATGTACTCTTAATAAAGTACTTAAATCATACCATAAAATTTGTAATTCCTTAGGAAAACTAGGTATGCATGAAAGTTTAGGTCCCTAGAATTGACTTAGTAATTTCTTGAGGCGGAATCATAGGAAGCACGAAATTTTGAAAATGATTTAGACAAACTTTTTTTTGGACCATTTGAGCCTTTTAAGCCAAACTTGATGAATTTTTACACCTTGAAACTCAACTTTGAGACTTTATGGCCTAATTTTATTTGAACCTTTGCAATATTTAACCATCACTTCTCTTTTGATTATTTTCAAATTGTCCCAAACGCTAGACTCACTCTCTTCAGAATATTATTTGAAAATAAGTTTAGGGAAGTTGAAAAGAAGTATAAATGCTCAAAAAAAAAAAAAAGAGAGCATATGTGTTCGAAGGAAATAGATGTACAAAAGAGCGTGTAAAAGCAAAATGAGTTGGTATATTGATGGTAGTTATTCCGAAGGTCCGATACAAGCTGAGTCTAGGATTTTAGCCTAAATTTATCTATCTCTTACCTACCCCTCGCCTAGCCACTTTACAACCTATTTAAAAGACCTATTGATTCAAGTTTCTATGCTACCTACATTAGTGGAGAGAAATTAATATGTTTAACATATGAAGGCATAAATTAAACTTAATGATTGCAGCTTAATCTAAAATAAGGGAATAAAATCAAATTTATAGGGATTTAACATGTCTTTATTGGGAAAACATTTAGTCTATTTTTGCTACCATGATAATAATTTAGATCAATTTGAACGATATGTATACTTAAATGACATAAACCTCAAATTTTTTGTTCTTGAGTATAAGTATAGTAAATTCATAATTTTGGGAAGAATGTTTTTTGAAGGAATTTTTCAAAAGTGTTTCCAAGAAATTCTTTACAATTTGTGCATCCTCGGGACAAGCAATGAATTAAGTTTGGGGGTGTGGAAACACAAAAATATATAGACTTTTTCATGCACTTTTTAACTCAAATTCATGGAGTTTCGTAGTAATTCTTGTCAAAAAATATAATATAATTATAAAATAATTAAAATGTACTTATATTATTAACATATTGATTTAATTAATTTTCAAATAAACTTTCATAAATTTTGATTTATTTTCGATAGATTTGCGCATAGGGTGAAAATTGGCTTGGCTGACACTACTAGATGCTCAAACCATGAAGCGATTTCTGAAGCATTAAGGCGAATTCAATTTTTTAGCCTAAGATGGTCCAGATTATGAATATTAATACATAATATAATTAATTTTAAATTTAATCCAATTTATTTTGTGTTAAATATTTATAATTGATTATATTATGGAAAAGAGACCCAGTTGTGCTAATATGAAAAACTGATCCAATCGAGCAATCTAGCTGCCCAAACCAGTACAAAATTCTAACCTAATCAGCTCAAATCAGCTGATTTATTGACTTACAAATTAGCCCTTGAATTCTCCTTGAAATCACATTCAAACCCCTCCAGTTATTATGTTTTTGTAGATTTGCCCCTAGCTAAATATAGCAAGTTGAAATCTTCAACAAATGCATGAGTGGTGGCCGGTCATGGGGGGAGTTAATGGCTGCTAATTATTTTCTATTTTTAGTAGCCACTTCCACCTGTAAATACCCCTTCACCTATTCATTCAAGAAACCTCTCATTCCACACTTCTCCATCTCTTTTACTCATTTTCTCCCTTCCAAAACCTCTCTTTGTTTCCTATTTTTTCCTTTTACTTTCCATTTTCGATTTCCCTCTTGGAAAAAGTCCTTCAACCACCTTGGGTAGCAGCATTCAAGTGCTTATAGAAGTCGTGGAACAACAGAACAAGCGGAGAAGTAGAGGAGCAAACTAGTCTGGCTTTGGAGAAACACGGGATTTAATTCTAGTTTCCTATCCTTTAACTTTGTTTGTATTTGTTATGAACATGTCTATGAGTATTTGTTATGTTGTTATTCTAAATTTAATAAACATGGCTTAAATTTAATTTATATTAGGATGATTGCATTTCATCTACTTAAGTTATTAAAATCATGTTTGTGTTGTTATTGGTCTTGGTAAATTGTTTGATTAAGTAAAACCATGATTTTGTTATACTTGCATTACAATTGTAAGGTAACTAATGAATTAATTATTAATCGTATTGAAATTGTAATTAATTGACACGATATGTAATCAATGCATGTTTAATCTTCTAAGGTAGCTGAGGGTTAAATTAGTGATGATATTAAATGATACATTAGCCTTTTATAACTTGCAAGATTATTGTGATTAAATTGTTTCAATGTAGGAATATATTGTTAGTTCACTTAATCTTTTACTTGCTTATTAAAATTGATTAATTATTTGAATTGGCATAGTAATATGTTCAAGAGATTAGTTAATTTGGTAAGTCGATATGTGCTCTAAGTTAACAAATTGCCAAGTTGCTGTGAATTTATTCGTAACAAGATGAACATTTTTTTAGTAATATTAAGTTAAGAAATGTAATTGATGTAACACAATTATGTCATATTGATTAAACTTGTTTTTTAGAAATCGTGCATTGGAATTTTTACCTTTTAATTTTCTTAGTTAATTTACTTAGTTAAAATCTAGTTTTATTAAGCCTTTCTTCAAAACAAATTATTTTCCTTCACCACAGTGTTTTTAATTGCATTTCGTAAATATTTTCTTACACAGTCCCTACAGGTACGATAACTTGATATTTACTTATCACTTTATTACTTGTAGCAATTGCGTACACTTGCACATTTCCATTGTTCCACCTTTTACCATTCTTGAACCACGAGAACTAGCCACAAGAACAGCTAACTTGCTGAATCCTTTATTTTTATAACTGGTGAAATGTGAATCTTTCCTTGAAGTTGAGAAGGTATGATCCTTTGGTTTCTTAAAATTAGAGGGATGAGGAGGGCTCGGTCTGACTTGCTTCATTTTCTCTCATTCAAAGCTTTTGCTTAGTTCTTTGAGAATTGTATCCATCTTTTGGGTCTTGTCTGTTATTTCTACCAAAATCTTGCATTATAAGGCTGCTACTAAGGTGCGAATCACATCCCTAAGCCCCCACTCAAAATTATCACACATTTCCTTTTTCTGTTTGGAATATACTCTTGGCATAGCGACTAAGCCAAAGAAATTTGTGCTCATATTCTAGCACAGTCAATCCACCTTGCCTCAAATAAAAAATATCATTTTTCATTTGCTCGAAAAACATTTGGTTGATGTATCTTTCTCTAAACTTTTCTAAGAAGAAATCTCACTCAATCAATGGTTCTGGGGTAACGCTAACCAAGGTATCCCACCATTAGTACACTTCCCCTTCCAACAAAGATACGATGCATCAAAGAGTATCTTCATGATTACATTTTAGTTTCTTGATCACTCTACAAAATTGAGACAACCACTGCTTATCTACCGTAGGGTCACCCCCTTTGTTGCGAAGAAATTCCTAGGCACCTTTCTTCTAAATTTCCCAAACAAGATTAGTCCTAGAGGGAGCCAAAGCAAATACAGAGGGAGCAGGATGCACTGGGCATAACTCTTTAGGGTGTGGTTGCAAAGGTTGGTACAATTCCTGCTACTATTTTTCTATTTCATTTCCCAAGAATTGTTTGAACAACAGAGTCATCATGGTGAAGTAACATGTTCCAAAATGCATTTCTTGCATTCCCAATGTTATTATTGTTTGCTGTAGTAGCGTTTTCCTTGGTGGGAACATGACTTTCCATGTCCTCCCCTATTGTTTCTCTTGAACTTTCAGACATCTTTCTTATCTTATTACAAAAGAAAAGTTATCTTAGAGCAAAATAAAAAAGACTAAGCTAGAGGTGTGTTATGCATGGTAAGGGTATGACATTGCCTTTTCTCTGAGAATCGGCTAAAAATTTGTTTTGATACCAAAACTTGTAATGCCCCATACCCGAACCTTAAGGAGGATCCAGGAATGGCGCGTTACTGCCTTACATCATTTCTTTTTCCCAAACAATTTGAAAAGAAGTTAGACTTTATCAAAGCTAAATTAAGATAACAAAAATTTTGAAATAGTAAATCATGAAGTAAACCATTACAAATCGAAACCATAAACATCATTACAAAAGTTAGGGAAACTTATAATTTGACGAATACAATTTTAGATACAAAATATTGTTCTTTAAAATCCTAAGCCTAAATACCACCCCAATTGTCATGCATAACACAAAACCATTAGATGTCTTACAGCAGAAAATATATCCCCTAGCATGGTCATTGGTGATTCCTTTACATTGAATGATTATGAGAAGGAAAGGTAACAGAGTAAGTTCATATAACTTAGTAAATTCCAGAGCAGACACTAAGATAACTATACATACGATAAACAAATGAACCTTCCCAACTCAGTAAAACTCATAGTATGCCCATTAGTGAATATTATACACAAGTAAATTTTATACAATTGACCCATTGGCGAATACTATAGACAAGCAATTTGCCCATTGGTGAATACTATACACAAGCAGAATTTATACAATTTGCCCATTGGTGAAATAGTGAACTTACACAAATCTTATAGCATACTAAGTTCCTTTGGAGCATACATACACCCATGCATTCATACAGACAGCCTTCTTCATGTTGGGCAAAAACCCTTGTTTGTGTTCAGAGATCATATCACTTGTACATTTATTTTCCTTTGTTATGTTCTGCCAATTTGTTTTGCAATTACATTTTCCCTACATGAGGCTATATAACCAGTCTCATGTATCGTGATCTACCAGTTCAATGCCCATATCATTCAAGGCAACCCTGTGATTTCATTTCTTTTTTTCAGACCATATAACTCTTTTTATAGTATGCGAGTATTAACTCAACACGAATGAAAGCCCTTATAACGTTCATACAGATATGCCAGACTAGACCCTTTACAATAAGCATTCATTACTTTGGTGCAAACACTTTTCCTTTACAGAATAGGTAAGCTTACCTTATACTAGACATAAACAAAAACATAAAGAGTTATCTCGGGACAACAAGACCCTTGCCCTTATCTAGGGAGCTTTTAGGAGTTTCTTGAGATATAACATGAAGAGTTAATTTATCAGATCATTTTACCAAAAACTAAACATGTCTAACAAGAGTGTTAAGAAGAAACCCAGAATCTGAAAGTTTCCTTATTGTTTCCCTTAAACTAACCTCGAAGCATAAAACCATAGGGCATCGTAAATAACCATGAAAATAACTTGAGTTTCATCAATATTTACCAAATACCAACGTCGGTGGAGTTTGCTGAATAAAAAAAACTTGATCCTTCAGGAAAGTCTTAGCTCTCAAGTTTTCTTGGAAAATACAGAGAAAGTTTTTAGAGAGAAATATTAATTTTGCCAAAGAAAGCACAAAACTTGGTTAGGAAGCCAATACTTGCTTTATATAAGTAAACACGGAAGGAAAAATTAGTGTGCAAGTTTATCCTCCAACTACCCTTCCTTTGGTACCATGACTAGTAATATTCTCTCTCATCTTAAATGCATGTCTTTTCAATTTCAGAAACCTTGTCCTTAGGTCAAATAAATGGTTTCAAATAAAATAATAACAAAGTCAATCATTCTTTTAAACTAAGGTCTTAACACTTAAAGAATAAACATTGACGTCTATCAGCTGTGGTGGCATATACCCTGGAACGAGGGTCTACCAAACCACCAAGCTCACTTTAATAAATACTTCTCTCAAATGCGCATTCTATAGTCTTCGAGCACTTAGTCATATCAGGTACCATATTCACTCAGAACTTATTCTATAAGTCTTGCTTCTAATAATAGTACTCGAATATTATGGCTTTGCTAAGCGAGATGTTACAAGATACCTATTTGACATCATTTCTCCTCTAGTTGCATAGTCTGATGCATCCTTGTGTACCTCATATGATTTCAAATAATTTGATAAAGCAAGTACGGGCTCTCTTGTCATTACTTGCTTAAAAACAAAGGATCCTAATCTCACACCTTACCATTATTTAACAAGTTTGATAAGGGTGTAGTGATTTTGAAGTAGCCTTCAACGAAACATTTGTAATAGTTTTCCAACTTAAGGGAAGACTACAACTCTGTTACCTTGGTTAGTTGTTCCCAATCAACAGCGACTCGAATTTTGCTTTCATCCAATTACATTTGGCCACCTCTCACAATGTGGCCTAAAAACTGTACCTTTGATAAGCTATTGAAGCAAGTATAGTAGATAGATGTGAGTTGTCTATTATCGATCCCATAGGGATGAGTGTCTTTTGTCTATTAATGTTGGTACAATAACTGGATATAAATGAGATGAATTGTGAGGATAGTTGTCAATGCAATAACTTTAAAAACAATAAAATAAAATATGATGATTATAAACTGGGATCCCCGACATGAATCTTCAGCAGAATACTAAATGCTCACAAGGTATAAAAGTATAAGTGATGTCAATGCACTAAAATTCAATGTATATCTTACTCAGCGTTACTCCTCTATTTAATCTCAGGCTTAATCATGCATATTAACCTTACCATCCTCAAACAAGCTGTTAATCTTCCATACAATGGGTGGGGATACCATCGGTCTATCCCGGTCTTCTAAGTCGTCATCTAAGGAAGAGAGGTCATAATTATGAATGATTGGTGGAAGCACAAGGAATTTCGGTAATAGAGATGGGCTCAGTTGGCCTAATATGGCTACAATAGAACTGTTCTAGGCTCTGGTATAAGTATAAAATAAATTCTGGGATCTCTCTATATCTTCTACTATAGCGACAAGCTTGATCTACCTACTGTTGATTGAATTTACCATTTTTCAACATCGTTCAGTTTGTGCCATAAAGATGTCTCTGCATTTAGGTTAGTTCCTTTGTTGTCTGCTTTGGCTTTGCCCTTTCTTGTCTTGCTAATCTCTGCCTCATTCAGTATCTGTATGTCCTTGCCTCGAATCATTCTTTCTACAGAGGCTTCATTGATTGGGCCATTATCTTCCAAGATTTCCTCACCAGCACGTGGCACAATTCCTCTTTTCTGGCACAATAACATCACTAGTGATGGGAAAACTATGATCCCAATCTGCCTTGCGGTGTAGTCAACTATTTCTGGGTGAAGTATTGTGCCCACATCAATTTTTCGACCCTTGATGATAAAATGCATCAGACACATTCTGTCTAGGGAGACTGTGGTGTTTTGAGTGAAGGGCTTTAGTCTAAAGTTGACAAAGTGAAACCAAATTTTACCTTGTAGCGTCAGGAAGTGACGGTGCATCGTATAGTTCTATTGATGGGAACTGATCCAAATTGCTTCTTCGACACACAAGTCTCTCACCAACAGGTCTCGTTTTTCATTTGTGATGTCATCCATGAACTCAGAGTGTTCGTTGACATCTTTCTTGGTGTTATATAGCTCATTGATGTTTGCAGCGTTCTATGGTATTAAACCTTCTAGATGGAAAATAAACTCTAAATCATGATCGTAGAGATTAACATAGAACTCACATACCAGTGAAGGCGAGTAGCTTTCAAGATGACTGCAAAAAATTTCCCACCTTAACTTTGAGATGGTTTTGGAGACTTGTTTACCCAAATCTTGTTGTGGCGAAAGAGAAATGCCTTACTCGGGATTAAAGTTGCACTTCAATATGTTGTGAAATTGTTCCTTTGTCACTTTATTCAAAAACACTACTAGCTCCTTTGTCTGCAATGGCCTGGGGGATTCTGATTCACGGACTGTGGTAGTAGAGGATACATTTTCCCAATAGATTTGGTGGCTTTCTTGACCGAGCCTCTTGTTTTTTCAATCTTTTGTTGAGGGAAAATGATTTAAAGGTAAAAAGATAGGATTTTTAAAAGAGAAAAAATGGTTTAAACAGTTTAAATGGTTGCTTGAATGTGTTACAGTCGGTACAGTGAGGGAGAATTTATAGTGAGTGAAAGAGGAAAATAGAGAGGTGTCTTGTTTTGTGGAGAGATATAGGGCTGAAGGGAAGAGCCGTGTCTTATAGAAATTGTGCCCGCTTATAAGGATCAAACGATTGAGTGAGTTTTGATCCAATAGTGGAATCTGACTTCCTCTAAATTTTGAGAAGCTATAAAAGGTAGTTCAGACATATGGAATGCATTTACAGTAAGACTTCAATGCGTCGACAATGGTACCTAATTATTTTGCAAAAAAAAAAAAGAAAGTAAACTTTAACAAAACATAAATAAAATAAAATAAACTAAAATCACGGAGTACTGATTAAAAATTAAAACTTTTCGTCCAATTGAATGGTCTCTGCCTGCTTTTGATCATCGTTGCCAAAATAGTGTTTCAGCCTTCGTCCATTTGCTTTGAACTAGTGTCCATCGCGTAAATCTCAAATTATTACTGAACCATGAGGAAAGATGGCGACAACATCAAGAAGTCTCGACCAACGTGAACGCAATTTACCTGGGTGCAATTTGAGTCGAGAATTAAATAATAAAACCCGTTGACCCGTGATAAATTATCGCTGTAAAATAATCTTGTCATGTCATCATTTGGTGATATCCTATTCTCCTCTAGTTCAATGATATCCAACAATTTTTTCTTTCTAGCTACTTCATAATCCATGTTCACTTGCTTAATTGTCCACATTTCTTTGTGTTCCAGTTCAACTGGTAAGTGACATGCTTTCCCAAAAACCAATTGATACGGTGACATCCCTAAAGGAGTTTTGTATGTTGTCCGTAATGCGCATAAAGTGTCATCCAATCGGAAAGACCAATCTTTGCTCAAAGGGTTTACAACCTTATCAAGAATGTTCTTAATTTGTCGATTCGATACTTTGGCTTGTCCATTGGTTTGTGGATGATAAGTAGTAGCCATAATATGATTAAGTCAATATCTTTTCAGTGTGGTCGCCACTTGGTTGCAATGAAAGTGTGTACCCTAATCCCTAATCAATGCCTTTGGTGTGCCAAATCGGGTGAGTATATGCTTGTGAAAAAAAATTTAGCAATGTTTTTGCATCATCCTTTAGGACTGCAATAGCTTTCACCCACTTGGAGACGTAGTCAACAGGTACTAATATATATAGATTTCCAAATGAACTCAAAAATGGTCCCATAAAATCCATACCCCAAACATTGAAAAATTTAACCTTCATAATTGGCTGCTATAACATTTCATTGCATCAGGATATAAAACCGGTGCGCTGACACCTATCATATTATTTCTCAAAATTGTGGGCATCTTTGAATAATGTCAGCCACTAGAATCTTGATTGGAGAACTTTAGCAGCAGTTCTCATACCACCAAAACGACCTCCAAAAAGAGCATCATAACAATGCTTTAGGATTGAAAGCATCTCCTCTTTTAGAACACAACGTCGAATAATGTTGTCATTGCGTACCTTGAATAAATACGGCTCGTTCTAATGATACTTCATTATGTCACGAAGAAATCTTTCTTTTTTCCAGCTTGTGACAGCCAATGGGAGTTTTCCACACACTAGATGATTAACAAAATCCGCATACTAAGGGGTTGCATCTATAGCAAATAATTTCTTATATGGGAATGCGTTGACAATTTGAAGTATGTTTCCGTCTTTGCTGCCAACTTCCAATCGAGATAGATGGTCTACAACTTGATTTTCTGAACCCTTACGGTCTTTTATCTCGATGTCAAATTCTTGCAAAAGTAATATCTAACGTAGTAGTCTTGGTTTGGCATCCTTTTTTCACAAAGAGATATCTCAACGCAAATGATTAGTGAATACAATAACCTTAGTGCCGACAAAATAGGAACAAAACTTGTCGAAAGCAAATACTACAACCAACAATTCTTTCTCATTGGTGGTATAATTGAGTTGAGCCTCTGTAAGAGTTTTGCTAGCATTATAGATGGCATGAAATATTTTCCCTGTCGTTGTCCTAGCATTGCACCATAGCAAGGTCACATGCATCGCAAATAACTTCAAAAGGTTAAGACCAATCGGGTGTAGCAACAATGGGTGCATTCACTAGCTTCTTTTTTAACTAAATAAAGGCATCCAAACATGCATCATCAAAGAAGAATTTTTGATTCTATTCCAGCAATGAGCATAAGGGATTTGCAATTTTTGAAAAGTCTCTAATAAACCGTCGATAAAACCTCGCATGTCCCAAAAAACTATGAATACCTTTCACGTTTGTTGGTGGAGGTAATTTCTCAATGATTTCCACCTTAGCTTTGTCTACTTGAATGCCTTGAATAGAGATGCGGTGTCCTAACACAATGCCTTTAGTTCCCATGAATGAAAATTTTCCCAATTTAGGACAAGATGTGTGTCCTCACATCGCTTCAATACTTTATCCAAATTGTCAGCACAATGATCAAAATCATTCCCATAGACTGAGAAATCATCCATAAACACCTTTAAAGAGTCTTCGATCATATCTAAGAATATTGCCATCATGCACCTCTAAATTGTGGTTGGTACATTGCAAAGACCAAAAGGCATACGGCGAAAAGAGAAAGTACCAAAAGGGCAGGTGAAGGTTGTTTTCTCTTGATCCTCCAGTGCAATAGCAATTTGGTTGTACCCAGAATAGCGGTCTAAAAAACAATAATATGCTTTTTCAGCAAGCCAGTCCAACATTTGGTCGATGAAAGAAAGTAGGAAGTGATCCTTTTTTTTGTGGCCGGATTCAATTTGCGATAATCCATATAAACTCGCCTTCCCGTGGGAATGCTTGTAGGAATTAATTCATCCTTATCATTGCGAACCACAGTGATGCAACTCTTTTTAGGCATGCATTACACTAGACTTACCCAATTGCTATCAGAAATTGGGTAAATAAATCTACCATCAAGCCATTTTATGATTTTCTTCTTGACAACTTCTTTCATCTTCTCGTTTAATCTTCTTTGATGTTCAATTTATTGCTTGCCTTCATCTTCCAACTTGAGCTTGTGCATGCAAAAAGAAGGATTAATATCTTGAATATTGGCAATACTTCAAGCAATAGCTCGTTTATGTTGCTTGAGAATATGGACAAATTTCTTTTCTTGAGTTGCGTCCAGTGTTGCGGAGACAATAACTAGGAGAGTATTATGATCACCTAGAAAGCCATATTTGAGATGAAGAGGTGGTGGTTTCAATTCTAGAGTAGGAGCTTCTTCAATAAATGGTTTGAAAATTGGAGTTGTTCTATTGGCTAGGTCTAAGGATTCAATCTGCCATCCATTCTTGAGTTCAAGATTATGAGCTTCAACCATGCTGTTACAATCGGGTAAGAATTCAACATCAGATGTCACTACAAACACTCCAAAGAGTGTTGTGCTTTGGTCATTGAATTCTTCCTCAATTAGATCATCTACCATATCAACAATATGGAATTCTTCTTTGTCCTTGCATTGAACAGATTCAAAAACACTGGAGGTGACTTGCTCATCATTAAGTTGCATGGTTAGATCATATTTATACACATCAATCAGAGTTCAGCCGGTGGCTTAAAATGGTCCCAAGATTATGGGAACCTCATTGTCTGCCTCGCAGTCAAGTATGATAAAATCAGCAAAAAAAAAATTCTCCACATGAACTAAGACACCTTTTATTTGCCCTTCAGGTTTAGCCAAGGATCGATCGGCGAGTTATAATGTCACTGCAGTAGATTTCATGTGACCAAATCCCAATTTTCTGAAAGTAGATAGTGGCATTAGATTAATGCTAGCTCCCAAGTCGCATAAAAGCCTTACCCAAATAATGATTGCCAATTGAACTTGGGATGGTAAAGCTCCCAAGATCTTTCAATTTAGGGGGCAACTTGTTTGTCAAAATAGCACTACAGCCTTTTGTGAATGCAATAGTTTCACTATCAGTGAGCTTTTTCTTCTTCGACAAGAGGTTTTTCATAAATTTCTCATAACTCAGAATTTCTACCAGAGCATCTACTAAAGGAATGCTGGTCTGCAATTGCTTTAGTGTGTCTAGGAACTGCTGATACTGCTTGCCATGCTCATTATTCCTGAATCTTTATGGGAAGGGTAAAGGTAGGGACATATCTGCTTGCGCCGACACGTCGAAGGTCAGACAGTAGGCATATGAGTTACAATTTGTGGAACTTTTTTGTCTGATGTATTCACAAATTCTTCAGATTCAACCTTCTCACCAGTGATCACTCCATCTGTATCTTAAGGTGCTATAGTAGAGTCGATAAATGGTTCGCTAGTTTTTTTACCACTCGTAAGAGTGATAACCTTATGATGTTATTTTCCCCTCGGACTAAGATTTTTCGTGTCACTAGGTAATGAACCAGGTGGTCGAGTATTCACATTTGAAGAAAGTTGTCCTAACTGTGCCACCAATGCTTGAATCGAAGATGAATTCCCTTCGATGATAGCTTCCGTGTGAGTGATATGCTCTCGCATTAATGCCTTAAGAGTTGCTAACGGGTCAAAAGTACAAGCTTGAGTGTACGGCTATTGTCGATGTCCTTGAACATGTTGATTTGGTATTAAAGAGTGTTGTGGCTGCTTTAGATTTTGGTGTGGATGTGTCTGGCCTTGTTGTGGATGCATCTGAGTGGGCTGATTATAGTTCTGTTGTTACTGATTGAAATTTCCTTGTCTGGGATTATAATTACCCTGAGTAGATGTATTCCTATATCTGAATGTCACAGCATTTTATCTAGCATTCTGAGTTCCCCAAAACAGTTGGTTGCATGTAGAGTTCTTGTAAGAATTTCCATAAGAATTGTTGTGGATGTTACTAATATAACAGGTATTCTCTGCATGTTGTAAACAGTCTTCATAGCTATGGTTGTTACTACAAATCTCACAAGAGAAAGTAGGAACATCAACTTTCTGAGTGACTTGTATAGGTGCAACGCCACTCGTCCCTTGCATATCTTTAATCATGTTTGTGAGAGAAGAAACTTAAGCACTTAGTGCGGTTATTGTATCCAATTCAATAACTTTTGAAGTAGTTTTTGCTAGTGCAGCTCTGCAGACAGGGTATTGATAATCATTTTGAGCAATTCTCTCAAGAATTCTAATAGCATCATTATAAGTATAGTCCAACAGAGGTTCATTGGCTGATGTGTCGACAAGATTTCTTGTATGTGAATTCAGCCCATTAAAAAATCTCAATTTGCGTTTCTGGTTGAATGTCATGCATGAGACAACATCGGAGTAAAGTTTTATAACGTTCCTACGTGGTGTAATATTTTCATCATCCAGCTGATGATAAGTAGTAATATCATTTCGAAGACGAGCATTCATTGTCAGCGGGTTAAATAACAAAATAAACCATGTTGCTAGTGCATCCCAAGAAGTAATTGATTCGGTAGGTAGACCAAAAAACCAAGCAAGTGCTCTTCCCTATAAGGAATAAAGAAATAATTGCATCTTCAAGGCATCATCAGGAACACCTTATTGACTAAAGGAAGCACAGATCAATAAAAAGGATTTAAGATGTTCTCTCACATCTTCATGTGGCAGTCCAGCATAGTGTCCATTAGAATTCAGCATGTGAAAAACTACTGGCTTGAGTTCAAAATTTCCAGCTTGGATTGCTGGCTTAACAACTCATTGTTGCAAATCATCCAAGATAGGTACTACAAAATCTCGCTTAGTCCAATTTGTATGCGAGCATCTTGCGGCAACAATGGGTTATTAACATTTTGCTGCTGCATCAGGGGTATGGCTGCATTGTTCCCTGGTAGAGCCATATTTCTTTGTTCTCGAAGATTATTTTGAACAGTCCTTTTAATTTCTGGATCAAAAGCGGTAAGAAAATCCAAATTTCTTCAGGTTATAAAACACCTAAAATGAAGTTAAATAAACAACAACAAAGAAAAAGAAACAGTTATTGAATACTAAATATGATATAAGGAAAATAAAGTACAAAAACACAAAAAAAAACAAAATTAAACATCAAACAAACACCATCTCCAGCAACGACACCAAAAACTTGATCGGCTGTTTAACATCACAGCAATAATGTGCAAGCATACACTGTCGATGCAAGTATAGTAGACAGATGTGAGTCTGTCGGATATCGATCCTACAGTGATGGGTGTCTTTTGTCTATTAATGTCGGTACAATAACTGGATATAAACAAGATGAATTGCGAGGATAGTTGTCAATGCAATAACTTTAAAAACAATAAGATAAAATATGATGATGATAAACTGGGATCCCTAACATGAATCTTCAGTAGAATACTAAGTGTTCACAAGGTATAAAGGTATAGGTGACTGTCGCTGCAATAAAATTCAATGTATATCTTACTCAGCGTTAGTCCTCTATTTAATCTCAGACTTAACCATGCATATTAACCTCACCTTCTGATGATGGTAGTATGGCACTATTAGGAAAAAGTGGACTAAATTCCTCTAATCCTCACTCAACTTTTGTTGTAATGCTTGTTGGCTCAAACTATCACTACACTTTCCAGTGTTAGTGACTACAATAACACTTCTGTGTTAAAAAACTTTCAAACCTCAAGATTAAACAATAAAAGCAAGATTAAATAAGATTACATTTCACCAAGAATTCATCAGTACTTCCATACAATCAGAAATTAGAGAGCAATCATTAGCATTTAGAAAGAAATACAAAAGAATCAAATGGAGAATACTATCCCTAGACAACTCGACTGAATCTCTCTATTCCCTCTTATCGTGCACTTAGGTCTCCTCGTTAGGAGCTAGTCTGCATCTGGTTTTCACGTTGGCTCACCCATGAGAGGTTTAAGCTACCATGCCCGCAAGCTCCAAGGTCAAATGATGAAGATGATGATAGAGAGATAAAAACTTAAGGAGGCTCTTTTTTCTTCTCATGTCCACCTTTTATGTCCTTCCCCACAATACATGTGTCCTTTCCCTAAAATTATTCTATCCTTGTTTGTACAGGTTGGTTATACCAGATTGGACAGCTCATGCAGTTTTGGTTCTTATCTAGACAGCTATCAGGTGCTGCGACGATTTTGGAATTAACTCATGCAGTGACATTGGGGACATCTGTCAAGTACGGCGACAATTCTGGATGCAATTTGGAATTAACTCATGCAGTGACATGAATGCAATAAGATAGCAAAATTAAGGATAAAATAGGCTAGGATTCACCAAGTTATAAAATGCAATCTACTAAACAAAAAATGCTAAAATGTTTGTTAAGGATAACTAAATGGGAAAATTTTAACCAATAAGTAGGGGAAAAACATATGTTCTTTCTAGTCCTATCAACCATGCATGGAGTGGATGAACAGTTCTCCTCTTTAACATACAACTAATTTTCTTGCAGGGTTCGCAATACTTCTCGGAAAATGTTCTACATGCTCCCCAACTGACTTATTATACACTACAATATCATCAAGATAAACAATCAGAAAATGATCTAGGAAGGGTTGAAATATCATATTCATTAGGATGCAAAATGTGGTTGGTGCATTTACCAGTCTGAAGGGTATTACAAGAAATTCATAAGAACTATAACAAGTCACACAGGCGGTCTTTGGCTCGTCCCATTTGGCTACTCTAACTTGCTGTACCCGAATCATAAATCCAATTTGGTCAACCATCTCACACTACCAAGTTGACCAAACAAATCTGCAATAAGGAGAGTCAAGTACATGTTCTTCACAGTGATTTTGTTCAATGTCTGAGAATCAATGCACAATCTTATCAACCCTTCGTGCTTCTCTAAAAACAATATTGGGGCGCCAAATGGGGCTTTAAATGGTCTAATGAATCTGGCATATAAAATATCATTCAATTTTTTCTATAATTCTTCTAACTTAGGCAGAGACATCCGATATAGGGCCCTAACTGGCGGCTTAGTATTGAGGATGAACTCCAACCTGTGATCCACCATTCTCTTAGGTGGTTAGTTTGATGAAATGTGCAAGTGTACACAATCGTTGACAAGTAATAAACGGATAAGTATAGAGTATCATCTCCATAGGGACTGTATAAGCAATTCTTTGTGAAAAATTAAAACTTAAACAAATTGGTTGTGAAAAATAATATTGATTAAAATTTGATGCGAAGAAGTAACTGGGGATTGATGAACTAATTTAATCAACTAAGAATTACCTAAGTAAGAAAAATAAATAAAAACAGAAAATATGCAAGTTTTTAAGAGTCAACTACAATAGCATGCATGTGTAAAAATAATCTTCTTTGCTAGCTCAGATTTATTTAAACATTGTTAAAAGATGTTATGGAGATTTCATGGAAATTCGATTATTTACTAACCTTTATTAATGGGTAAAAATGTTAAACTTATTTAATTACTAAGTTTATCTAGTACATTTCTATGTTTAACAAACTTATAATTTCATAAACAAAACATCTTACAAGGTTATGTAAGGTAATAACAATTTCGGTATTATTACAAAATTAATCCCTAAATGACTAAACATACATCGTACAAGTTTTTTTTTTCATTTAATTGAAACCTTGATTAGATAAATTAATTAATTCAATAATTTCTTTACATTCATAATGCGTAAGAAACACAATCAAGATTTTACTTGTACGAGTAAATTGATCAAAAGCACAAAACACCTTTAACAAAATTAAATAAACTGACCTATGGAAATCAAATCATTCTAACACCAACAAAATTAAGAAATCATGATTTTATTGAAAACAAAACACTTAGTTGCAATCATTGTTCATGAAATTGAGCAAAAGAAAAAAGATTTAAAGGGAACAATAAACTCTAAGCCGTTTTTGGTAGGTCTCCGTAGCATAATTCGCTTGATCCTTTCCTATGCTCTTCCTTTCTTGCCGAAAAAACCAAGCTAAGAATCTGTCAATATGGCCAAATAGAGTTGCTCTTAGACCTTTCAAACACTATCTTGAGAGGGAGAAATATAGGGAAAGGAAGAAGAGAGGAAAAGAGAAGAAATGGTGAGAGATGGATGAGTGAATTGAGTGATGAATGAATGACAAAGTGAGGGTCTATTTATACTAGTGAAAGATGAATAAAAATGGGATTTGGGAGTTTTGATTTTCTTTCCACATGTGGTCAGTCCTTGAATAAAAGAAGAGGGAGTTTATGGCTTGCTAAATTTAGCTAGGTGCATGAAATAAAAAGCTTAAAAAGAGGAAGGGTTTAAACAGTTATATGAAGGAGTCTTGGGGTTGAATTTTAATTCTTTAAACTTAGATTTGGATGGCTTATTTGGGTAATCACATGGATGGTTTGGGACATTCTTGGTCTTGTGGCTCATTCCTCATTCAATGGGTGCTTTTGGCCTTTTCCTTTGCATCAGGTTGTCCAGTTCCATCACCTAGTTGAGCATTGGATTAAATGAGTTTTTAGGGTCCAACAATATTAGTTTTAGGGCATCCATGGCTGTTTATTAATCAGTCATCTTCTGCCTGAATCATGCTGGAAGGATGCTACAACAATTTAAGCTTCCCAAAGTGATTTCAAGACTGATTTTTCTTCCATTGCTCCAAACTGATTAGAATTGAAAAAATTGTGTAAGTTTAGCATCAAAATAGTAAAAAATAAATATTTGTATAACAATTTTTCCAAATTATATATTTTGTAACAAAATTACAAAATTTGATGAACACACTTGGAATTTGCATGAATTAATGATCAGAAGGTGTTGAAAAAGTCTATATATTTTGGAGTTATAAATGGTAACTTCTTGGGCAACTATGTAGGCATCATATCTCACCAACGGATTTCACGACTTCATCAACCTTCAAGGTGGCTAAGTAAAAGACTTCATCTCTACATACCGCTTTAGCAAATTGGATGGTAAATAGTGTGTTGGCTTCTACACCCTCGTTCCTTCAAATTAGTACCACATACTGATGGTCTAAATCTGAGATTAACAAATAGTCAAAAAAGGACAACACACGCTTTAATCCGGTAAAGAAAACTCAATTCAACCATAAATTAATATTCATTAAGTGGTATTACCTTAATAGTCTCCTTATTGGTCCAATCATTGAGTTGGAGTTCCACTCTTTTTTGCCACACCCTTTATTGGAACGCTTTCAAAGTTCACCGTTTTGACCTAACCCAAATCCTTCTCAGTGTTAAGGGCAAGTGTCTGAGCAATCTCTTCAAACATGAATAAATCTGACGCACCTATATCAACATGCACATTCAATCCTCTACTAGCCACGGTGATGTCTACAAACATCAGCCTGACTTGTCTTCGACACCTCCTAATATTGAACTATGATTCTTCATCACGTTGTCTGACCCATCATTCCCCCCATGGTAGATAGGGCAGACCTTTTCAGATAGGCCTTTACCATATGTGGACCCTTACAAAAGAAAGTACCTCAATGGTCCCTTTCCTTCTTCTTACTTCTTATTTTTACCCCATGGCTTGTCAAACTTGGTTTTTTGGGTCTTACCATCACCATTCTTTGTTGGCTTGTCTTTGTCTTCCCCACCATTACCCTTGGGTTTGAATTTGGACTTAGAGGTCTCATGATTATCAGACTTTCTTCCCCTAAACTCAAAGAATGTCTCAACCTTGGCCATAGCTACAGTAAGTTTACTGATATCTTATCATCGCAACTCTTATTTTGCCCACAACTTAAGTCTATTTTCAAACTAGTAGAATGCTTCTTTCTCATTCAAATTAGAGATCTGAAGCATCAATTCACTAAACTCTCAAACATACTCTTGAATAATGCCTTGTGGCGTAAGCCAATGCAACTTAGCCCGAGCCTCCTTCTCGGCATACTATGAGGAAAATTGCTTCATCAACTCTCTTTGGAACTCCTACCAAGTACTATTAGTCGTCCCACCATGCTTGTTATTCATGGACTTACGTGGCCACAACAAGAGAGTAACATTAGTAAAATAAATTGAAGTAGTGTTTACCTTAGTAACATCATCCTCAATACCTGTCACTCAAAAGTATTGCTCTATTTCTCACAAGAAGTTGTCCACTTCCCTCGTGGACCTTGCCCTCTTAAACTTCTCTGGTTTGGAAACATCCATCTTGCGTTGCTTCGATCCTAAAGCTAACATCCCACTTCTCAATGTAGCCTTATATATAGTGAACTCCCCCTTGAGCTACGCAATTTCTTCCTTTAAGGTAGTCACCATGGCCTAGAGAGCATCATTCCTTATAGTCAGCTTATCCATTATGGAACCGAGAGACTCCAACACAAAATCCCTGAGTTGATCCCTCATTGAATGCAAGTCATCGGTGCATCACTCAACTAGCTTGAGCGTCTCCCTCATGTCCCCCATGGGCTCCTCGAGATTGACCATTTGATTTTCCAAAGTCGGCAGCATGTCCTTCGATCAGCTAGCTTTCTTGACCTTCTCACGAGTTTCCATTAGCTCAACTTCATCGACAACTTCTTTCGACATCTTTCAATGGTGCCTTCAAAACCTTAGCTCGTATATCAATTGTCACGAGGCTAAAACTTTAGTCTCACAGTCTGTGCAACTGATCTACCATGATTCGTTGAGGCAAATCAGAGTCTTTTAGCATTCAATGATGACCTAATAGGCCAATACAGTCCTAGGGATGATCTAACGAGCTACTCGAGTGTATAAGACACTGATTTTAAGATGAAAATGTTTAGGACGACGACAAAATTGTGACACCAGACTATAGTGTTGTGACACCATACTTCAAAGCTAAGGAATTCATAGTTGAAAGGTAGTGTCACAGCACCGGTTCTGTGGTGTCGCGACACCAGACGACGAACCAGAATTTTTAAGTTAGAGGTCTTTTTGTCTACATAATAAAATTTTATCAGTATTTAGGGTTGTAATTAACCTAATTAGGTCAATTTTTTTTTGCTATAAATAGGTGTGTTTAGCCCTTTTTATGTTACATTAGTGAGAACTGAGATAGTGCAAGATGTTTCATCAAATACTACTACAATTTCAAGAAGAAAATGGTCAGTGACGACATAAATCCACTTTTATAACATTGTACCATAAATTCAAACTACAAAAACCTTAAACTAATAATATAAATAAATAAACCCCTTTTTTTACTTGGAAAAGTGGACCTGGAGCATAATACATGATGTATTGATTTGTAATACAGGTGATTTTCTTTTAGTTTTTTTCTTTTTTATGTCCATCATATTTATATATAATCTCACTGGTTTGAGATGGCAGCAAATGCATGAAATCTAAGCTTCATTCTTTTAACGATTCTATAGAACTTGCAAAGTAAAGAGTAGTGAGATACAGTCATGTATCCAATTGGGCTAGTAGACAGTCCTGTACAATCACATGCATAATTTGTAAAGCTGGGTGACGAAAACTGGAATAGAAAATTACCTGCAGAAGGATATGACTTACTCCTAAAACCTGTAAATCTTTCTTGATTTCTTAAGAGTCTCCAACATTTTGCCACAGTCGGTCACGGATGCAAAAGGGATAGTCGAATGGTTCAACCTCGAGTTATCCTAATCAACCTTTTGGTTGGGTTTTAGGATGTGCTTCACCCCAGGACTCAGTTTAATAGGACCTAATCTTGTCACACCATATGCATCCACTTTAGAAAAATCGATTCCAGCTGAAAGTCCAAACCCGTCGTATTGAGACTCGCTTAGAATACATCCTCCAACACTTGCTTCATTCCTTTCAGGTTCGAGTTCTTGTGTCCCCATGTTGCATTGAATGTCAATGAAGTTTCTCTTGTCAACTGAGTTTGAGCTTTTGAGCCATCTCTAATTCTAAGATTAGGCAACTTAATGGGCCTCATTAGATAGTCTTCTTTATCTGCAAGTATCTTTCTTGAATTCTGCTGAATACCTAGATCCCGAGTACTCACAAATTTTGTCTTCATTCTATCTTTAAACTTGATTCCGTTCCTCTAGCTCAGAGTAGCAGATGTTCGTTTGATTACCAAGAGGGATGGGATGATTGGGGACTGAGCTAAAGCTGGTTGCCCAACAGAAGTTTCCATGTGTGAGTAAGGGATCATTGGATTGTGATTATAAGAAACTATAGGAAAATAAGGAACCAAGCAGTTAATAAGAAACTAATTCGAGCAGTATGCTGATGACATATACCACCCACTTTAGGAAACAATTGGGAAGGTGTACTAGGTGCCTGCACTTGTTGTGTTGCTTGAAACAACCATGGGATGAGGCTCTTTGAGGAATCCCGACACCAAGATGGTTGGACAGGTTCAACATGATTTGGTTGCAAAAAGGGAAAGTTAAAAGATGATTCCAACATTCAGTAGATTCGAGTGGCTTTCAATTTCAACAGAATTCCCATTTATACTTTGAGAGTTTCTTGCGAGGCAGATACTGCAGGAAGTCGAGAGCTAACTTTTAAAGTTTCGATTCTTGATATAAAAGGCTCTTAGAAGTCACATCCATTGTCAAAAATAGCATGGGAAGTGTGTGGATGAGCAAAATGGCATGAGCTTGGATTAGGATCTCAAGCAATTGTAATGCTGCTGCCAATTTGGAATTTTGGATTTGCTTGCCAGTTAATGCCTACCTGAAAGAAATTAGATTCATGAGGCTTGATGAGTACATTTCTAGGAAAGGCTTGATTTCTCACTATTTTAAATTGTCGAACAGATGTTTCTTTACACTATCCTAATACTGGATCCAGAAGCCATTCTTGTTGAAAATGTTTATCGACACATGAATTTTGGAGGCCAATACTTTTAAGAGCATCTGCTAATCCTTGTATTGCAACTTTGACAAATTGTAACATCTTTTCCCATCAGCCTCATTGTTGGAGTAGGGCTATTCAGGAGCATCTTCTCAGCATTTTCCATTGCATGACTTGTGTCTTTTTCCTTTCGGTTCCAAAATTGTTCATATTGTCCACACCCAGTGAAAGAGATGTTTATCAAATTTATGTCTAAATTAATCAAACAGTCGGAGCAGTTGCATCTCCTATCAGATTTTTTACAGTAGCCATACTAAATGTATAGAGGTGACCACCATAATATTGCAGCTTAAACATTCGCAGGGGATTCGTCGTTAGGGCTGGAAAGCATTGGTATGATACTCAAAACAATACTTTCAACTGTACTCAATCCAAAGTCAAGATTACTATAGACTAAAAAAACCAAATGGTTGAGTAAGCTACAAAGCAAAGATTACTTAATCAAATGCCAACATTACTAAAGAACAGCAAAAACCCATAAATTCCTTTAAAAACTCGTCTATCAACATGTGTGGTTTCTATGCAATTCTACATTCAAAACTAGGTGGACAAAAAAGGAAAATCAAGAGATTCGGGATGTGGTACCTTAAAAGGGATTAAAAATGGAAAACCATAAAACTTTGAAATTGTGATCAGTGCATGTCCCTTCTGTCGGTGTTGCTCGTTTCCTCTTGGCATCCCTCATCGCCATTGAGTATTGTTGTTTCTCTTCTACTACTTCTGAACTAGAGCCGTAGAACTCAAAGAGTTTGGTAGGAACCTCAGCATCATAGAGAACATTGAACTCTAAGTCAGGTGCAGTCCACGCTTACCACACCAATTGTTGATGCGTTGGATCAATAGTTGTAAAAAGGGATGGGGTTGAGTAGTTTCATTCTCCAAGAGCAGAGAACTAAAAATAGAAAGGAAGAAGAAACCTTCCAAAAGAGGGTCATTGCAATCGTATAAAAATGGGTTTCCTACCGGGTCAGACTTTGGTCGAATCCCAGATCGAGTCAGATTATTGTATAATATATTTATTATCACTGTATAACAAAAGAGATTAAATGTTAAGTTAATTGCTAATAACCATTGTTAAGAATGATAATTTTCAAGAATGAAATTACTGAATTGAATAAACTTAAATTTGTTGAGGAGAGGAATTGCTACTAGCTCAAATAATGGGGAATTATGGGAGGTTAAATGCCAACTTTGGCATCTGTCTGAATGCTAGACTTTCAGCATTTAAGCTCCATATTTAAAGATGCTTTAAACTTGTTGAAAATGCCACAATTGCATATGTTATTTACTTAATTAAATAAATGATAGTGAGTTTCTTCTTAAACCTACTTGTACTTAATTGCTAATTTGTGTGTTAATGATAACACTTGAAAAGAGTTATATTTCAAGCCTTTAGATTGAACTAATTATTTGTAATTAAGTAACAATGTTTACATTTTTAGATATTTTTAGAACATTATATAACATAGCTTGGATTGTGCTCTACATGTTATTATTTGCTACTTCTATTATTGGGAAGAAAGGTGTTGTTTGTGGTTGGCAGCAGGTGCAGGATGAAGAAGAGAAGATAAAAAGGATTGGAAAATGAAGGAAGTGAAATATTGCCATGACAAAATGTTGGTTAGATTGCCAACATGAATGTCATGGCAATTCTAGGAAGATGACGCAACACTCAGTCTACGTCACTCTCAGCCAACTGTAATTGTACCAAATAAATCACCCGGAAAAGGAGGAAGCAATAAGGTGTTTGCTGAGAGGGAGGGACCTACCCTATAAAGAAGGAAAATGAAAAGAGAAAAAAAGGATCGGAGAGAGAGAAAAATGGTTTCTATCTGTCTACATCAGACACTCGTGAATTCTCAGAGAAAGAGTGGAGAGGGTAGCAACTTACAGAGTAGAAGATTTACATACGTAAGGAAAGGGAGGAGAAATCTGCCTTGGGTTTTGCATCAAATATCATTACCAGAGTGAAAACTAGAGTAGTGAAATCTTTCTGCAGTTGTGGCTTTATTTTATGATTTGAACTTGTCATTCATGAAATTAAACAATGATGTTGAATGGTTCTGTTATGAATTCGAATGTTCGACCCATGAACTAATTTTCTCTGGGTTGAAGTTATTCTAGGTGAATTTTATTAACTTTAATGCCAATGGTTTGATTTTGAGTTGAACATTGTTTAATTCGATTTGTGATTATTTTTAATGCATGCATGCAAGCTCTAGACATAGATGACTGTGTAGCATGTTATTAGATCTGATTTAAGTCTAAAAAGATTAATTAGATTAGATTATAATCGGTTGATACAAGCAAGTATACGAAATAATATTTGTAGCACTCTAGACATAAAAGTTGCAATATGTATAGGGAAAGGGAGAAAAATCTTGATACCATTCTCAAGTTTTGTAGGAATACAAAAAAACTCAGAATGATAGCTTAAAGTCTGGCTTTCAAAAAAAGCAGACTGTAATAGTGATTCCCTGAGCAGTAGAATGGTTAAGATTTTGCCTTGGCATTATTATGTTATAAAAATAAACCTAAGTAATTCTAACCTTTATCATTCAACAATACAAACTCTTTCCCACTTATTCTTTGAGAATTGCCACAACATTTAAATTTCCTTAGCATATTTTTAGTCATAATTGATTTTATTAATCCTTCATCACATCTCTTTATCAATTAATCACCTATTCCTTTTTCTTAGTTTAATTAGTTAGTTTCATAGTAATAGCATAACCAATTATTTCAGTCAATTTCAACCCCTATGGAGACGATACTCACTCATATTTTATTACTTGATTCGACGTGTATACTTGCACATTTGCATTACACATTCACACGCGACAAGTTTTTGGAGTCGTTTTTAGGTATCAACAATTTTGATGTAATATTTGGTGTGTTATTATCTCTTAAATTTTATTAGTTTAACTTATTTAGTGTTTTAGTTATTTTTGTTTTTCATGATTTTTTATTGGTACATGAGTAGAGATATTTCAACAATTGAAGAGTATTCTTTTGATCTAGAAATTGAGAGAACCTTGAGAAGAAGGGGAAAATAATTGCGATAAATAGAAAGAATTAGAATTGATCAAGTTAGAGAAGATCCATTACATCAGGAAGGAAGGGATGCTGATATTCCTTGAATAATACGTGATAGGGACAAACCCATCAAACAACATATAGTGCCGATCTTAGATGATTTGAATTAAGGTATTGTCAGGTCGCATATTCAGGCTCAGAATTTCGAGTTAAAGTCGGTGATGTTTCAAATGTTACAAACCGTGGGGCAGTTTAGTGGATTGCTTGAGGATCCAAGGTTGCACTTAAAACTCCTTCCGGAAGTCTGCGATTCATTTAGGCAGCATGGTATTCCTGAAGATGCCATGAAATTGAAGTTATTCGCTTATTCGTTGCGACATCGTGCCAGAGCATGGTTAAATGCAATGCCATCAAATACTATGGCATCTTGGAATGAACTTTGTCAAAGGTTTCTGTTGAGATATAATTCTCCGAGCAGGAATGCTAAACTGAGGAACGATATTATGTCCTTTCAAAAATTTTAGGACGAAACATTATATGAAGCATGGGAGCGATTCAAAGAGTTAATAAAAAAAAATGCTTGATGCATGGTTTTCCAACATTGGACAGAAATAGAAATGTTTTACAATGGATTGAATGCACATAAACAGATTGTGGTTGACACATCTACCAGTGGAACTTTGCTCAATAAATCATATAATGAAGCATATGAAATTCTAGAGCGAATAGCTAACAATAATTATCAATACCCCATTACCAGTGTAGGGATTGGCAGAAGAGTTGCTAGAGCAATGGAACTTGATGCGATCACTTCCCTAACAACTCAAGTATCATTTTTAACAAATATGATTAAAATACTAAAAAGATCAGCTGTAGTATAGGAAATGAAAGCAGTCGAGTTAGCATGTGTTTACTATAGAGAAGATAATGTTTTTGATGAATGCCCATCAAATCCAGCCTCAATTTATTATATAGGAAATTCCAATCGAAAAAACAACAACCCATATTCCAACACATATAATCCAGGGTGGAAGCAACACCCCAACTTCAGTTGGAGTAATCCAGGGGGAAATTATAGCAATGCTATTCGACAAAATGCTCTGGGTGCACTACCTGGATACAATCAACTCATGCCACGGCAAAATGTTCAGTAAAATTCAGCTTTGAGTTCCTCATCGATGGACGATCTATTACAGGAATAAATGGAAAAGATCGATGCTATCATCCAAAGTTAAGCTACATTTTTAAGAGCTTTAGAGAATCTTGTAGGGCAAATTGCCAAAGCATTAAGCTCAAGACTGCAAGGAGCACTACCAAGTGATACTGAAAATTCACAATCTCAAGGAAAGGAACATTGTAAAGCTATTACTCTCAAAAGTGGTACGTAACTATCATGAGTTGTTAATGACACCACTATTGAAGAAAGTAGTTCAGATTTCACAAATAAGAAGAATTCATAACCAGTAGTGGAGCAGACTACAAAGGAAAAGAGCAACCAAAAAAATGTTGAAGCAGATTCACCTTGGATTGCCAATAAAAATGCCACGGCAAAACAACCTCAATAAATGGAAGAAAGACAACTACCACATTTTCCTCAGCGTTTCCAAAAATCTAAGCAAGATTTTCAATTCAAGAAATTCTTGGATGTCCTGAAGCAACTACATATCAACATACCATTGGTGGAAGCATTGGAACAAATGCCCAACTATGTGAAATTCATGAAAGAAATCTTATCGAAGAAGAGAAGGTTGGGAGAGTTCGAAATTGTTGCTCTCACTGAAAGATGCATAGCAATGCTAAGAAACAAATTTCCACCAAAACTAAAGGATCCAGGGAGTTTTACTGTACCTTACTCTATTGGAAACCATTATGTAAGTAAAGCACTATGTGACTTAGGTACGAGTACAAATCTAATGCCTATGTCTGTTTTCAGGAAGTTGGGAATAGGGAAGGCAAGACCTACAACTGTCACTTTGCAATTAGCCGATCGTCCATATGCACATCCAGAAGGTAAAAAAGAAGACGTGTTGGTAAGAGTTGACAAATTTATTTTTCTAATAGATTTTATTATTCTGAAATGTGTGGTTGATAAAGAGGTACCAATCATACTTGGGAGACCTTTTCTAGCAACTGCAGAACATTAATTAATGTTCAAAAAGGTGAATTAACTATTAGAGTTAATGATTAGTAGATAACTTTTAATGTTTTTGATGCTATGAAGTGTGCAAATATAGATGAAGAATGTCACATTGTGGAGATAGTTGACACAATAGTTCAGGAAGAAATTTCAGATTTTTATCACAATAACTAAAATGATGATGCAGATTTAATTTAGTTGATTGAAGTAGAAATGATTGATGAGCTTGGTGAATTGATGGATGTTAAGAAAATCAAGAATGGAGTGAGGAGAAATTTCTAATCATTAAATTTATCGAACTATTCTTTTAAACCTCCTCGGCCATCCATAAAAGATCCTCTTCTGTTGGAATTAAATCATTTGCCAGCACATCTGAAGTGTGCTTACTTGGGAGACAATAGCACATTGCCTGCAATTATTTCTGTGGCATTGACAGTAAATAAAAAAGCTCAATTATTAAAAGTTTTGAAGAAATCTAAGAAAACATTGGGATGGACGATTGTAGATATCAAAGGAATTAGTCCAGCAATCTGCATGCACAAATTATTATTGGAAGATTGCAATGGCAAATCTATCGAGTAGCAGAAAAGACTGAATTCCATTATGAAGGAAGTTGTCAAAAAGGAGATTATCAAATGGCTGGGTGCTAAAATCATACACCCAATCTTAGATAGTTCTTCAATAAGCACTATTCAATGTGTACCTAAAAAAGTGGGTGTCACCATAGTAAGCAATGATAAGAACGAACTCACCTACTCGTACTATCACGGGATGGAGGGTTTCTATGGATTATTAGAAGCTCAAAAAATCAATAAGGCAAAACCATTTTCCTCTGCCATTTATCGATTAGATGCTAGATCGATTAGCGGGGAAAACTTTCTATTACTTTTTAGATGGTTACTCGGGGTATAACCAGATTGCCATAGCTTTTACTGATCAAGAGAAGACCACATTCACATGTCCTTATGGAACTTTTGTGTTCGGACGAATGCCATTTGGATTAGGCAATGCCCATGCAACATTTTAGTGTTGCATGATGGCAATCTTTTCGGACATGGTAGAGAAATTCTTAGAAGTTTTTATGGACGACTTCTCGATGTTTGGCGATACTTTTGAAGATTGTTTAAAAATCTGGAATTAGTTCTTTGCCAGTGTGAAGAAACCAACCTTGTTCTCAATTGGGAGAAATGCCATTTCATGGTTTGTGAAGGCATTGTTCTGGGAAATAAAAGTTCACAAGAAGAAATTGCTGTCAACAAAGCAAAAAATTTAAGTTATTGATAAATTACCACCACCCTCCATAGTTAAAGGTATTAGTAGTTTTCTTGGCCATGCAGGATTCTATAGACGACTCATCAAGGATTTCTTGAAAATATGAAAACCCCTGTGTACACTGTTAGAACACAACAGGCATTTCAATTTTGATGATCAGTGCTTACAGGCATTTGAGGAGTTGAAAAAATGGCTAGTCACAACACCAATAGTCATAGCACTAGATTGTGCTCTACCTTTTGAACTTATGTGTGATGCAAGTGATTTCGCTATAGGGCCAATGCTTGGGCAAAGAAGGAACAAGATATTTCATGCTATCTACGACGCAAGTCGAACGTTGACCAAGTTATGGGAAAATAATTTAATTCCCACTACATGCTTATACATTTTCCTAGACAACAAGTCCTGCTATTCAATTCGGACTTAAATTATTTTCAGGCAGAATAAAATCTCATTGGACTAGTCCATTCAAGATAGTCCGTGTTTATCCTCATGGAGTTGTAGAAGTTACAGATAGCAAGACTAGTTCCAATTTCAAAGTCAATGGCCAATGATTAAAGCACTACTTTAGAGCCCTTATAACTCCTGATAAAAGTTCCATCAATTTTTGAACTGTTTAATATTTTTTTCTTATTTTATTCTATTCTATTCTTTTAATTTTGTGTTTCGTTTCTTCAATAAGTTTATTTACTTGTTATTATATATATTTTTACAGGCACACTAGGGCCCACGGTTGTAAACATCAGCCTATTCATTACATTAGTTAATTTTAATTTCATACTTTTTCTACTATTTTTCTTTTCCCGCTTAAATTTTCTTTTGTCTGTGATAGGGCACACTCTCAGGTTAATCTTAGCCAACACGTCATCACTATATTTCCTCTCACATTAACCCTAATCATTTCACTTCTTTTCTATTTCATCTTCTTCAACTTTCTCTATTTTTACTCCATTCAAACTGCATGTAACAGCCTGATTTCGACCTTAATTAGACATAGTGGTTTCGAGACCATAAATTTGAGTCAAAAAAATATTTTAATATTATTTTGTGTGTTTATTATGTGTAAATTTGATTGTGTGAAATTTTCTTGTCTTAATTTTATCGTTTAAGTGACCAATTAAATAAAAAGGACTTAATTGCGTAAATAGTAAAAGTTGCTAACTAATTGTTAAAGTGCTAAATTGATTTGTTCTTTTAGTGGTAGGTGTTTATATTGTAATTATACCATGAGTTATATTGATGGACGGTTATGTATATTGTATATAAAATGTGTATATTGAATTATAAAGGTTATTTTGGTAATTATATTAATTATGATAATATAATAAAACATAAAATAAAAACATCACATGCCTGTTCATCTTTAGTAGCCGAAATTAGCTAAGGAAAATAAAAGAAAAGAAAAGCTACATTCGGCCTTTGTCTTGCTCAATTAAGATATGTAATTTGTTCAATTTTTGATAATTTTTACGTTTTTGAAACCGTTGCTAAGTTATCTTCAAAGCCCAAGTTTCTTGGAACTATTCTAGAGAGAAATCTCCCAAAATAGCTGCTAGACCCTATTTTTCAATTTTCGTTTAAAACACAATTTCCCTAATTCGGGATTTTGGTTTGCATATATTGAAAATGAAATTAAATCTTATAGAGAACATATGGAAAGCATTAAACATGTTATATTCTATCCAAAAATAATTATAACATATTGAAAGTATTAAAAATGTTATATTCTTTTCAAAAGGAATTATAACTACCATGTTTCAATGTTTGACTGAAATCATAATAATAATTTATTATATTAATTTCTATAAACTATATTCTGTTAAAATTTTATATGAATTAAATTTATATATTAATTTTAACTATGTTCTCCATTTGTGTACAACAAGCTTGTACATTTAATTCATTTAATATTTAATTGTCAAATTAAATTAATTCCATAATTAATTTAATTCATGTGACAGCTAAACACAATACCAAATGTGTTTCAATTTTGTTCATTTTAACCATAGGGTGTGATCCTTTAGGTTCTTGTAACGTTAGCAGTAATAATAGAACATATCTAATAATACAACAATGAGTGGCATCTAGCAATGCATCATTGCTACCTAAGTTACAAAAGGTCGTAATTCGACATAACCTTTCTATGATAATCTTTTCATGTATTATATCCTTTTATCCTTAATATCTAGATTGGACACTAGTTATGGAATTGTCACACTTGTATAGTCCAATCTCATAGTTCTTCATTTTTTGAGTAGACTACAATAAACAAATAAGTGTGATATCTCATATCAACTTATTCGAGTATGGCCATGCATTTCTAGTCTCACTCCATCAAGAGGCCTAAGATATTGCTCCGATTACGTAGGAGGGATAAATCCTATCTTGATCAACCATATCCCACTACATGGATTGTGGTATATCCAACATCAGTCTTTATAGTACAACTTGTTACACTAGACATTTGACTGTATCAAAATATATGACTCACGATGTTGGGACAATGATGATCTTAAGTATGAGGATCATATACATAGTTATCACTACGAGTAATATTGTGATTATTACATAATAAGCCAAGAAACATACTCATAGCGGGTCAGTCCAATAAGTTGTTCTCTAAAACATACTCATGTATTTATTTTCACATCTCTACGTCAATAACAAATTTTTGTCGTCAAACAACTACACATTAGTCTTAATGCATTGTTTTTGTACAAGCCTGGAATAATACTTGACTAAGGATCTTTTAAGAATAATCATATTTTCTTAGGACTTTATTACAATTCAGTTTATTCATATACACAAAAAAAGAAACTAAAATAATATTAGAAATGTCTTATATTAATCAACAAGGTAAAACATATAATTACAATCATCTCATGATTGGTCTTTGGGCATACTATAACATTTAGCTGAAAAACACAGGCGTCTCGCGCCATAGCTTGTGCATGGTGCGACACGATGCCCTAAAATCACCCCCTTTGGCTTCAAAGTGCTTGTGTCGCACCATAGCCTATGCATGGCACGCCACAACATCGCATTTTCATGTTCCCTTTACACAAGGGTCGTGTCATGCCATGGCCTTGGAATGTTGCGACAATACCTTGCTTCTAGCCTACGAGATATGTCAAAGTCCTCTGATCATCCCTTTTTTCCCCAGTTAGCTTCTCCTTGTCTTGTTATGTCTAAAAACCTATTTTCTCCTAATTCTAACATGAAATTACACAATAATTTATTCTAAAATCTAATTAAAAATGAAAATTTAAAACTAAGTTACAATATTTACAAGTTAATTAAAGTTTAGTGGTTTAAACATTAGGTTGCATTACCAGACTTGTCCGATATTTCCTTAAAATTCACCATCGACTTCATTCAACATTCATAACCATTGTCACTCACTGGACCATTTCCAATCTTATTGGGATCTCATCATCTATTTCTCTCTTTTGCAATTCACTTACCTACAGAAACAAAACTTGAAGCATGCCTTCGATCGAGACCATTAAGGGTTAAATTGAATAAAACATGACAATCCTCCCTAATTGATTCCTCACTTTGGGAATCATGGCTGCACTTGAACACTTCTATTTTACCATCGATTTTTATTATTAGCACGTTTCGTTCGAGATCAATGGTCGACTTAGATGTGGCCAGAAATAGTCGACCCAGCAGAATGGGGATGTCTTGATCTTTCTCAAAATCAAGGACTACAAAGTCGATAGGGATTATGAATCACTGTACCTTGACCAATACATCCTCAAGTACATCTTTTGGGTGTACCAAGGATCTATCAACTAATTGTAGCGTTATTAAGGTAATTTTTAAGATCCCTAAGTTCGAGTTTCTGATAGATCGATAGGGTTATTAAGTTTATACTTGCCACTAAACTACAAACGGCCTTGTTGAAATACCAATCCCCTATCTCTATTAGAATTGTGAAACTACCCAGATCTTTCAAATTTAGGGGAATCTTTTTAGCAATCAAAGCGCTACACGTGGAATCAATGTCAATTTGCTCGTCGTTTTTCATTTTCTTATGTCATTCCATAATTTCCATTAGGTACTTGGGATATTTTGGTATTTTATCAATTAGTTCTAAGAGCGGTAAATTGACATTGAGGGATTTAAATAAATTAAGAAAAAATTTAAAATCTACCTCGTCCGTCTTTCTTCTTGTCCTCTAATTGTGTCGAGAAGGGTACCTTCGTGGTGCTCAACTTCGAGACTATTAGATCAAACATCAGTTTTGTTATCTCCTCGATCAGCTTATTATGCTTGACTTCCTACATGGGTTTGTCGACATATTTAGAAACCTCTTCATCTTCATGGATGGGCTTGATGGGTGTTTTCAATTCCTTGCCCGATCATAAAGAAATCGCCTTTACATGCTCCTTTCCATCTTTCTAAGGGTTGTTCTCTGTGGGTTACTGGGATACATTGACCGCTCTACTTTTGGAACATAATCATTAACTGACTCACTTGGTCCTAGGCCGTGTGATCCATAATTTGACCCTAAAACAAGCCATTTCAAGGCCAAAACACACCTAACCAACTATCTCATTTGTGCACACATTCAAGAGATTTAAACATCGTTCAAACACGCCTAAACATACCACATCAAGCATCCTATCTCATCTAACCAATATGCCTTTCAAAGCACCACATTTATACCACAACACCATTAACCAAAACAAGTCAATATTGCCATATTCCAACCACAAAACCTAGTTCCTTAACTACCGAATAACACCACATATGACCATTTGCATGTCATCACAAACATACCAACAAAGATAACATATTTCAAGTACCTAAATGTGGCCAAAATGACCTAACTTGACAATGCATTAATAGTCTATCAAGCAAAACACAAACTTCAAAAGCATATACATACCAAATCAACCATTAACACATTCATGAACTATCATTACAAAAGGTCCTATACATGTCATTTATAATCTTGGTCAAAATACTCAAAAACTACCAAAAAGTCTGTTGGATAGTGTGATAGATCTCCGACAAGCTTCCAACCGATCGAGCTTCCGATAATCTATAAAACAAAGGAAAGTATTACGTAAGCAACTAATGCTTAGTAAGATCGTGTAAACTCAAACATAACTTATCATTTCTTTAGCACAAACTATAGAATAAGCATAATATCATTACCAAGACCATAACCTTAGTAAAAACCTATACAAGCACCATCAAACTCACAAGTTAGTAGGTTCATCCATGATACATATGAATTCAACCATAATATAAGTAGATTTCCATATGCACATCATTTATTACATTAGCCTTTTAATAGATCATGATTCAATATCCCACTGTGTACTTACCATGCCATTCCTTTACTTACCAGTTGAACCATCTAAAATTACATCAGATATTCGGGAATGCTCGCACATAATGTGTCTTTCCATGTAACCGTAACCTTTCCTTTTCAACATGAGCTGTGAAATGGGCTTACTCACACGAGTTGTGGGTCGAAATGTTAGCTACACGATGCTGCTCATACGAGCTATGGAGAATATGCAACAAATGCAGAACCTCATCCATTGATAGGACATTTAAGACCAACATGCAAAACATGAAATCCCTAATGACATTTCAATCATATCCTAAGAATTCTTAAGGTTCAAATGAGATTCGTTATCCGTCAAATATTCGAATATCATTTTATTTCCGAATCAGTTATAAATAACATAAAATTAATGATTAATTAACCAACGTAACATTTAATAAGCATAAAATTCATAAGAACTTACCTCAATAACTATGGTCGTAATAGTCGAATTGAAGTCCGGTTGTTGTTTATCTTGATCTAAATAGATAATTTCATGCAATTCAGCACTTCAAGTATTCAATTCAATCCATAATTCATATTTACATAAAATTATAGAATTACCCTTGATACTTTAACTTTTTACAATTTAGTCTTTACGCTCACAAGTTAAATATAACTCATTTTAACCTAAATCCATATTAACCAATGCTATAACGCACCTTGAAAAAACCCATAATTACCAAAAATTCACAAAAAAAACCCCATGGATTTACACTTTTAATAATTTAATCCCTATTTCAAAATCCATCAAATATCACTTAACAAAACAAGTTTGTTTAACAACAAATATTAATAATCTATCAAATAACTTCAAAACTTATTCAAAAGCAACCATGGCAAGTCCCTCAACCTTTAATAGTTTTCCAAATTAATCCCCGAGCTAGCTAGATTAAGCTAAAGCGATCTTAAAAACATAAAAATCATTAAAAACAAGACACAAA
The DNA here is from genome assembly GCA_008044935.1 of Gossypium turneri. Taxonomy (NCBI): domain Eukaryota; kingdom Viridiplantae; phylum Streptophyta; class Magnoliopsida; order Malvales; family Malvaceae; genus Gossypium; species Gossypium turneri. The sequence continues at coordinate 21,678,690 of CP032576.1, read as the reverse complement.
ATCATACCATTCAAGAACAAAGTGTTGGTCGAACCTTCCTTCTTCTCTAACGGCTAATTTAGGTTTTTAAAGCAAAAAATGAAGAAGAAAACATCTTTCTTTTTGTATTTTATTTACTTAATTTTTTTATTTACCAAATTACTACTTTAACCTTATTCTTAATAAAAAATTTCAATAAAACCTTATCCATAACTATCCGCTAACTTAATTTCGGTATATTTACAATCTAAGTACATTAACTTTCCTTTCCATAGCTATTTAGCCCTTTTAACTAATAGATTCCCACTTTTGCAACCTTTACGATTTATTCCTTTTCACTTAATTAACCATTTAAAATTCAAAATTTCTTAATGAAACTTTAACACGATCCTAAGATAATCCCATAGAAAATAAATAAATGTTAAAATAATAACTCATTTATCGGAGTTCTGGTCCCGAAACCACTATTCTTAACACCATTGAAAATAGGTTGTTACAGGGTTGGTAGTGAGGGTTTGGTCTATTTTATGCTTGATTTGCACCTCCCTGGCCGCCTCCCCACTTGAGGTTCAGATGATCCCTCTAATCAGGATTGTATGTATTTGAATAGGGATCTCGACCCCAATTACCTATGTAGCTTGCTTTTACTAGTTGCTCATTAGAATATGGCTTTGAATTTGTTAGTTTGATGGTGGACTCCAAGTAGTTAAGCTTCTCTAGGATTTGTTAGTATCGATCATCTTCATTATCTTCATTTATAGCTTTTACTGTTAGAGGCTTTGATTTGTACGTGAATATTTCAGTGGGCCACATGTAAGAATTCATAGTCGTGCCATCAATGGTTTTGTAGGCTCATTCGTATGTGTGGAACATGATAGATCCTCTAGTCGCTACATCTAGGCTGAATCTGATAATGTCGTCAACACCGTTATAGAAAATTTGGATTTGAAACCACGCTTGCAATCCCTACTGTGGGCACTTCCTTCGCATTGACTTGAAACGTTCCCATGCCTTGTACAAGGATTCACTTTCAAATTTCTTAAAATTGCCGATTTCTCGCCTAAGCTGAATGTTTCTACTAATGGAGAAAATTTTGTAAAGAAACTTCTCTACTAAATCATCCCATGTTGTAATGGAAACTAGTTCTAACGAGTCTAGCCAATCAGCCAAATTGTCGTATAAAGAGAACGAAAATAATTGAAAACACAACATCATTAGATACTTCGCTATACTTGAAGGTGTCACATAATTGTAAGAACCGCTTCAAGTGTTGGTTCGGATCTTCCACTATGTTCCCCTTGAATTGCAAGGTATTTTGGATCATCTGAATCGTGTCCATCTTTATTTCGAAATTATTTGCGTTAATTGTTAGCCTCTAGATACTACCTTACACCGCATCTAGTGTTAGTAAGGCATATTTGCACAACATCCATTAATCCATTAGGACTTCTTCCCGGATATTCGCTTCTTGCTCTTGTGGATCGTCAAATAATGGATTCACCCAAGGTTGATTAACTACCACAAGTGGATCGGTGTTCATCAATTGACGATGGCATCTAATTATCTACTCAAGAACTGGATATGGTTCGATTAGGGTGCTAGAGCATCAGGTCATAAACAACCTGAAAGATTAAAAATAAATTAGAAAACTAAAAAATAAAAATATTGTATCTATAGTCTTTAATGTTCTTATTTATCTTATTAATTGTAAAGCTATTTTCTAGACTTGATGTCGAAAGCTCCTTGGCAACGGTGCCAACAACTTACCGCCACCAAACATGCAAACATTTGATTGGAAAATACTACAACAAAATATATTAAATTAAAGCAGTAGTGTCCACCAGTATACGGGTTAAATTGTAATATAGTATTTGTGTTACAACAAAACATAAGGAGTATTGCAAGGATCGTACTAAGGGAGGACGGACTAAATCTATTGAAAATTAAGTCTAAATAGTAGTAACTAAATTCTATATTATGATAAATCATAAAAGGGTTTAATAATAGAAATTAAATAACTAAAATAAATAAGCAATAAAATAACAAATGACTAAACCAAATAAAACCAATCGGGAAGATTAACTCGTTTTAGGTGTTGTAGTTAACTTGATATTAGGTTTTTAGGGTGGATTAGCTATTAATTAATCAATTATTACCTCCTGACCTCTAACTGGTTGATTAATTGGTTGATACTCGCTTATCTCCCAACCTCACTTTCTCAACCAAGATAAATTACGATTTTCTCGGAAAAACTTATCTCCCGACCTTGTTTATCTTATAATTACGTCCTAGGGTTGTCAAGCCTAGTGTTTAGGAATGCGTAATTTAAACCAACTAATCCTATCAAGAAACCCTAAATCCTCCATTAATCATGTCCCCATCCACTCGTTAATCTCCCCTAAGTGATTTTGCCACTCATGATATTCATAATCTCAATCTCAAGTGAAGTAAACAAGTAAACAAACATGATGAAATTGAAAGAGATAAGAGATTAGAATAATCTTTATTTGAAGTCGATTGATGCATGGTATAGTGAATCTCTCAATTGGAATAACCAAATATTGTCACTTGCGAAAGAGAAATAAACTGAATACTTTGATATTATAAAAGAACTATTAGATCGAAATCAATTCCAAGAGGAAAGAAGCATTTCTGGAGAAAAAAGGAAAACTTAATCTAAATACTGCTCAGAAACATTGAGGGGTTTTGGATGCGTCTAAGAAAACTTAGATCGGAATAATCAAATCTTGTGACTTGCGAAAGAGAAATAAACTGAATACTTCGATATTATAAAATAACTCTTGGATGAAAATCGATTCCAAGAGGAAAGAAGCATTTCTGGAAAACAAAGGAAAACTTAATCTAAATACTACTCATAAACTTTGGGGGGTTTTGTATGTGTCTAAGAAGACTTAGTTACATTAAACCCTTAGCGTTTTATTTATAGGAGTGTTGGTGGCTTGAATTAGGTTTTTGGCACATCCAAGGTCTTCCTATAAAGTTGATTGTGCGGACGAAAATAGCCTCAGAATACTTGGGCACCATGTTTCGTCTATGTCACTCCATGCAAAGCCTATGACATGACATGAATGTGATTTGTAGGCTTTTTTGGTTCGTGTTGTGCTTTTACGGCTCAAGAAGCTTGTCCAATAGTCGTCCCTTGCTCTTACGTCCATTAGGCCTATAATTCATCATCCTACACACTCAATTACACAAATTAGAACTACCTAAGTTCTGTGTCGGCCTAATAGGTCACAAATACTCACAAACTGTGTAAAAACACTTATTTTATTTACTTCTAATACTAGACTACTAAATATCGAAAAAGCAATAATAATTAATAAAAGTGCTAGAAAACAAGCTCCTTAAGTACAGAAATATACCCAAATAACTACTACATTTGACGTCAAGTCAAAAACTAAGCTCTTCATACTAGTTTATTGGGACAAATCTGAACCTAATGAAATACCACGGAAGCACAATTGGTATTCTTTCGCTCCCAAAAAATCATTCCGATAATTATGGAAAACCTAATAAGATAATATATATCTATAATCGATGCAAATAAACCACAATATCTCAAGAAAAAATAATAAATTGAGAAACAAAATTTTTACATGGAAAACCCCTTTAAAAGAAAGGGTCAAAACTATAGGGCATTGAAAATCTACCAAAAATTCCACAATAATCTAAGTCTTGCTACTAGATCAAAACCAAGCCACAATAAAGAGTATACAACTCAAACAAGGCTATGAACAAATAATCTCAAGCAAACTTTAAGAGAAAACTTGATAATATCACCAAAAGGGGATGACTTTGAAATCTTAAAACTTGAAGCTACAACACTCCAAACGAAACCGAACTGTACAAATTAAAGATATTTGAGTCTACACACTATATATATGTAGGGAACATATGGAAATGGGCTCCACATAGTGGGACCAATCATGACCAAACACATTTACACCAACTCTAATAACTACAACTTTGACTTTGAATCCATACCAAAGAAGTTGACTGAGGCAGAGATCAAACAAAAGAAACTAAATCATACAAAGTAATGTATACACACAGAACTCCATGGATTCTTTATCAAGCCAACAGTGTGCATGAGAGAGTAAACTAAAACCAAGTTTCTTTGAAGGAAGCATTTATTTACCTTTTCTTTTAATTAATTGCAATCAATAGATGTTGCATGCATTGTGAAGGAAGCATATAAATTATGTATGTTATTTTTATGTGTTGTGAATATAGGAAAGAGAGATGAAGATAAAAGAGAGGAGAAAGAATGAAAATAATAAATTAAAAAGGGAAGAAGATAAAACTAAGAGTGAGAGAAATAATATTAAATAATAATTTAATTTCATATTGAATTATAATTTTTATATAATTAAAAATTTCATAATTCAATGGTTGAAGGGTTTCTTTTTTAATAGAGATAACAATTGTGTTGATAATAGTTAAGGAATTATAGTTTAAGTACCTAGTTTGAGGGCTTTATTATTCAATTAAGCCTTTTATGTATATATATATTAAATAAACTAAATTGTTCCAACAAGCTTGATTTGTAAAAAACTCCTTTTGAAAAAAAATAATTTTTTATTTTTTTTCAAAATAGATTTTATATTTTATCTAAAAAATAATGATTTAGTATCTTTCCAAATAAAAATAACAAAAATAATTATAAAATTGTGACACCCCACACCTAACCCAGTCGTCGAACCCGAATGTGTAGTAGCACATTACACTATCGGTGCAATTGTAATACCCCACACCCGAACTGTAACACCCTCGACCCAACCCAATTTACCAAATTCGAATCTCGAGTTTTACGCCCTTCTTTCAGATGTGACTTAAAATTTATCTTTCTTATTCATGTAAACGTCTATCTATGAGTATAACAGAATCTCTTATGGCGTACATTGTGTAGTACATTTACAACTCAATAAAATTTTAGACTTTCCTACTTTCTCTCTCAGTCTACTGTGTACAATATGAATTTCTACTTAAATGAATTATGTGTAGACTTTGACGCACAACTTGTTTTCCTCTGTATGCATAACAGCCTAATGCGTTGCTCCCTTGGCGTAGCTATGGCATTGCCTCTTGGCGCATATTCCTTTACAGACTTGAAAACAGAAACAAATTTTGTAAGTTCGTACGTTGCATATGTTGTTTTTGCACGTTCTTTGGGTACTTCCTGGCCTTTTTTACTTCTTTGGCAGGTACAATACTGAGGCTCCCATCTTTCTTTCTTCAGAACCATTTTCCGTTTTCTTGAGTGCACTATGCTTAACATATCTTTACTTTCTATATCCTTTTTTAAAACTTATCTTATTATTACACTTAATGTCTTTTCCATACTTACTATTCTTTTCATTTTCTTGAAGCTGGGTATACTATGCCCAATACTTCACTCATAAATTGCCTAGATCTTCCTTACTTCAATGTACTTTCTATACTTACTTTTAACTCATATCTTTGCTTTGCCACGTATTCTGGTGCACACTATCCTTTCTATTCATCCCTTATAACTATACGGGGTTCGCCATTCACTTTGTGTTTTCCCAATGGCATTCTTTTCAAATGGTCACCATGAGATCCGTTCTTCAAATTTCACCGTGAAGGCGTTTCGTTCCAAAGATAGCCACAGAGGCTTTCCTTTCAGAGTTTCACCACTTAGGCGTCCTTTTAATAGAGTTGGCCACAACAGATTCGTTTAACTAAAATAGCCACAAAGGCATCCTTTTAACAAAGGTAACCCAAAAAGCATCCTTTTTACAAAGATCGCAATACAGGCTTCATTTAACAGAGGTTGCAACAAAGACTTGCTTTAACAAAGATCACCACAAAGGATTCCTTTAATAGATATTCGTCGAAACTCACTGTTGTAAGGTTTGCCCCTTATTGCTGGTACTCACCCAATCGTCTTTTAATTCTTTTCTATATGATGTCATAACCCAGCCATGGTCTTACACTATATGCTCTACAGAGTGCCATGTACTTTTCCTTTCACAGATTCGTGTTTTTAGTCCCGATGGACCCCTTTAATTGACTCTGGAGATAGACACAGACACTTCATGCAAACTAATACACATCTGACTTACTCATGAAAGACTCTTTCACCATAGACTTGTTCATATCCTCAATACACACATTGACACATTTTACTCATTTATACACATTAACCATTGGCCTTAGAGATCATATCCATATGAATAATTCATGCAATTTTATCATAATACATTTCTCACAGAATCATCCCATCATACATTCTTATCTCATTTTCACAAAGTCGACTTAGGGACTCAACTTACTGACTGAACTGGGCTTCTATCGAGTAGATCAGCAGCCCCTAATTGACAGAACATGGAAACTCATCAAGATCTGTACACTAAACTCATTTTCTTTCACTTTGAACATCAGAAATCTCTAAATAAGACTTTAGCATACTTACTTTACCCAGCTAAGCCGAGCTACTCCTTAAAAACATAGTATGTACGGTTGTAGATCTTACCTTCAACTCAACTTGAAGGATAAAAGGAATTCTATTCGTTTCTCCCCTTTTATAAACAAATATTGCTTCTTGAAGAAGAAGAAGAAAGGTCCCCCATTTTTTACTGGGTTACCTTGATATTTTGACTTTATCCCTATGGATATTTGACATGCATCCTAGTCCTCACAATCCACCAGATAAATGCTTGACAACTATAAAGAGACGTGTACGAGAATACATATATATACATAACATACCCTTAGGCCTTAATCCTTCCTTTGTCCTTAGTCATTAGGTTAGAGCATAGTTGGTATCTTAACTAATCACACTTGGCGTGTCATGCCTTCTTGACAACGACCCTATTTGTAACACCATATAATCGGTCCAGTCACCGGACCCTAGTTATAGGATGCTAAAATAGTAAATTGGAACATGCACAAATATTACTACATAATCAATCAATACAAGTTAATTCCATGTTAAACATGCATTACAATCAAATTCGAGTCTTAATCGACTTACGAAAATCTTTGAACAAGTTCAGAACTAAATTGGGACCAAACTAAAACATTTACAAAATAATAGGTAAAATGTAAAATAGAGGTTACCAACCACTCAAACAGAGATAAAAAGATCAATTCATAATAAATTTCAATCATATTGGGACCTAAATTGAACTTATGGAATATTTAAAACAAACCAGAATCAATTTTGGATTAAATTGAAACTTTTACAAAAAAATAGCTAAATAATGAAAATAAAGGTCACACGACCGTGTGCCAAGGCAGAGACCATATGGTGTAGGGACATGGCCATGTGGCCAAACCGTGTGAGAGAGCTTAAACCACGTGGAACGAGACATGCAGTCATGCCTCTAGACCGTGTAACTAATAGTTATCGTGTGGACCTAAAATTTTAAATTTTAAACTGAGCACACAGCCATGTTACTAACCATGTACACAACCATGTGGGGCACACGATTGTGTGGCACGCTGTGTGTATCCAAAACACCTTTAAACACAAGCAATTTCATCCATCTTTTCTTAGAAATCAAACTACACAATTTACATCTATTTATACCAATTCAAAACTCACTAAAACATGTCAGAACATGCTAATTAAACATTCAATTTGAACCTAACAAATATGCCCTCAATAACATCACAATACAATCATGAAACAACAACCATCCCAAACATTAACATTCAAGCCAAGATTTTTCATGCCTAAACATACTTATATAATCATCATTACTTTAACTAAGATATCAATAAGCAAATTCAATAAGTGACCTAAAACATAATAATCTATTTTCACAATTTACACACACCTTATTAAACTATGCCTTTAATCATTTTATACCATTCAAGCCATTTACTCCATACATCAACAATTATCAACATTCAATATCAATTCATGCTATTACCTAAACTTACACAAAATGTCATTCAAATATTGGGTAACATCATCAACTTAGTAAATGTCATTAGGTACCAAGCACTTAATATACCAAGTTTACTTATAATCTTATTCATAACCAAAGTACTAAAACATGGTTGCTAATTTCCGAAGTAAACACCCTATATACATGCCACAAGTAACCATAACTTCAAACTTAAAAAACTAACGAGTTAGAATATGGTAGGTATGAGCTCCTACTGATCCAATCAACACGTTCAAAGTATCCAAAATCTATAGAACATAATAACAGAAGTAAGTATATAAAATACTTAGTAAGCTCATACATTTCAATTCAATAACTTAGCTTACTCATTTAATATTTAATTGCAAATAGCTATTCAAAATATTATCCCTTTCATGACATAGTTCAAAATTTTTGGGCCAATAAATAACAAACATTTGGGTATTTAGAGTTCGTACTTTGTCCATATTAACAATACAATTTCACACTGTATATCCTTTCATTTTTCGATGGAACTTTTTAAAAGAACTCAGTACACAAGTGCGGTAACATATGATGCTCGTCCGAGATATACAGAATCCTACCCCCATCCTCTACACACCATCTTCGACCATCCCATCACACTATGTGGGGTATAAAACACCCACCCATCCCTACACACCATATAGTGTCCATACGACACATAACAGAATAGTATGCAGCCAAGCTGTCAGAAAATAGGCGAATGGTCTCCGTACAAAACACTTCCTCCACATATACGAATCCCACCCCATATACAGATACATATATCAAATAATAGATATACATAAATAACATATCTCGCATGCTCTGTGCAGATATTATACATGCTTATACTGAATAATTAGACATACATACCAATTTTTTCTATTCAGATTAGTCTATCAGAATAACAGATCACAGGAAGTAGGGTTTGGTTTGCCTTTACCAACCCTACGGAAGGCCCACAGCTGATTAGAACGACTAATGTGACCCTAGGGAAAATTTTAGAATTTTGGGCCCACATACCCATGTGGCCTGTCCTTTAGGCCCACACGCCTGTGTAGCCCACATGCCTAATTCGGCCTAGGCCATGTGGCCCACACGGCCACACACTCGCCTATCACATGGCCGTTTGTCGCCCATGACCGGGCACACGTCCGTGTGGCATCGACAGACCCCTTTTTTAGCTTTCATTGAACTTTAATTTCTCGTGTTTTTGTTACACACCTGGTTCAATTTTAATGTTACCGCAATCTCAAGCCCACCAGAATCTAAAAATTGATATTACATGCTCTTAAAATTAGTTTTAATCCTTAACTAAACCGAACCAACAAAATCGAGAACAGTGAAATTCAAGTGTTCGTTACTTACCCAACTCCTCGTACAAACCCGACTACGATTCTGCAAGAGGAGAATTTCGTCCCTCACGATTCGCTACCAATCACCCCAAAATCACATTACTGAAAAGAACAGAATCAATTTAGAATAGCTTAAAAACAATTACCTCCAATTCGAGCAAAAACTCACTACCTTCACTTACCCAAACACGCAAAGAGTTTGAAAGTTCAAAATACTGCGATAGAAAGGGAGGTTATGGCATAAATCAAAAAGAAAAAGAAAAGAGAGTTTTAACAAGGAAATAACAAAAGAAACATCATAAGAAAAGAGTTTTTGGGAAAAGCAAAAAAATTAAATATTTTAGTAACATATTCCTATTATCTCTCTAACTCCCCACTACTCCACTAACCAAATCCAACCACCTCAGAATTCCAACCCCACTCGAACTCTATGAAACAACCGAAACAAAAATTAACATCCACGCTCGCACGAGGACTCGATCACAAGACCTCCAGGAAGCTAACTCCTTTCTACTCGAACCAGTAGGCTCATTTTGATATGAGTTTACAAACAATATCACATTATCCCACCCAACAAGGATATGGCTAGGATAAAAAAAAACAGAATTTTCCAGAGAGTAGGACTTAAATGCAAGACCTCAAACACACAATCACATCACATAACCACTGAAGCAGATACACATTTTATGTCAGAAATCATAGAAAAAAAGTTAAAAAAATTTAGGGCGTTACAACTCTACTCCCCTAAAAGAAATTTCAGCTTCAACATTTACTTGATCTGAACAAATGAGGATACTGCTGATGCATCAAGTCTTGAGGTTCCGACGTGGCTTCTTCAGTACAATGATTCCACCACAGAACCTTAACTAACGAAATGGACTTCCTCCTCTAAACTTGAACATCTCGATCCAAAATCTGAACTGACTCCTCCTTAAAAGTCAAATACGGTCTAACCTTGATCTCCTTTACATAAACAACGTGAGATGGATCACACAGATACCGCCTTAATATAGATACGTGGAATACGTCATAGATACAGTCTAACTCTTGAGGTGGCTCTAACTGATAAGCGACCGATCCCGCACGCTTCAGAATCCAATACAACCCAATGAAACTAGGGCTCAATTTCCCTTACGTCCGTACCACAAAACTTTCTTCCACAGAGATACCTTAAGGAAAACGAAGTCCCCCACATGGAACTCGATATCCCTCCTTTTCAAATCTACATAGAACTTCTGTCAATCAGAAGCAACCTTAAGACGATCCCGTATCAATCTAATTTTGTCCTTAGTCTCAGAAACCAACTCAGAAACTAAGACCCGTCGTTCACCCAACTCAGTCCAACACAGAGGAGTGCGACACTTACGACTATGCAGAGCCTCGTAAGGTGTCATTTGGATGCCAGACTGAAAACTGTTGTTGTAGGTGAACTCAACTAAAGGCAGAAAATCCTCCCAGCTACCTTGGAACTCAATCACACAACTCCAAAGCATATCTTTCAGTATCTTAATCACCCTCTCCGATTGACCATCAGTCTGAGGATGGCATGTAGTACTAAAGTCCAATCTCGAACCCAGAGCTTCATAGATTTTTTTCCAAAATCGAGAAGTGAAGTGAAGATCCCTATCAGAAATTATCAAAATCGAAAACCCATGAAGTCTCACAATCTTAGAAATGTAGAGCTTCAAAAACTTTTGCAGAGAATAATCTGTCCAAATCGAAATAAAATGGGCAAACTTGGTCAATAGATCCACGATGGCCCAAACAGAATCCTTCTTAGCTGGTGTTAAAGGCAACCCACTAACGAAGTTCATCGTAACACATTCCCATTTCCACAAGGAAATCTTAACGGGTTGGAGCAAACCCGAAGACAACTAGTTCTCAGCCTTAACTTACTGGCATGTCAAACAGCGAGCAACGAAATCTGTTACCTCTCGTTTCAAACTCGGCCACTAATACTGTAATGGCCTAAATTTAAGGTTATCGGAACAGTGGTTTCGCAACCACAAATCTGATTTAAAGAGAAATTTATTTTAATATTTTTGCATGAATATTGATATGATAGGAAAATCGTATGAAAATATCGATAGAAAAATTTTACCGATTTAGTGGTTAGTTAGAAAAAGAAATTATTTAAGAAATTGGGTAAAAACAAGGTATCGAGACCTCAATCTCGTAAAACTAAGTTGAAAATATTTTTATAAACATTTATGAAGTGTTAGTAATATGATATTAAAATTTTGTTAGAAAATTTCTACGTTTGGGTAGTTAATTAAGTGAAAAGGACTAAATTGAAAAGGGTGTAAAAGTTACTAGAAGGATTAAATAGCTCAATTGTTAAATGAGGAGGGACATAAATTGCAAATAAACCCAAAAGAAGATATTTTGGGTGGCATAAGCCGAGAAAAATCAGGAGAATTGGTGAAATAAGGGTAAAATGGGAAAATAACAAATTTTACTAACATAAAAATAGGACCAAATTGGAATATCTAGAATTCTCTTCATATTTTCTTCATTATCATCAGTCAAGAAAATCCTAGGGGTTTATTCAAGCTGGTAATTCATAATTTTTGCACCAAGTGATTAATCCTTGCCTTTTTTCTTGTTATTTTTGTGTTTCCAAGACTTTTACAACTAGGTCCTATTACTAAATTCATTAGTTTTTGATTTCATGGATGAAATTGAAAGTCACTATGGTTGAGTGTTGTAACTTTATGATGAAATAGCATGAAATTAAAGCTTTAATTTGTTTATGAGATGATTTTATTAGGTAATTTCAATAGAAATTGATTTGTAGGACCTAATTGTGAAAAAGTTTGGAATTAAAGTCTAGTGCTAAAATTTCGATTTCCAAATATTATAAAGTAGTTTAAAGTGATAGAATAAAGTGTTAATTGAGAAAAATAAGCTCAATTGAGAGGTTAATTGAGCAGGGATGAAATTATCATTTATTAAAAGCTTAGGGGAAAAATGGTAATTAACATCATGCACTAAAACAGTTTTGGGTAGCAGCAGTAGTCTAACTTTTAAAAATCACCAAAAATTGTAGAGATCGAATTAGAGGATAAATAAAATATGAAATTAAATCTTATTGAGTGTAGTTGCTTATATCATAACGGTGTAAGCAATGGAATTATAAATCATGAGATATAATAGATTTTGTGAGACAAGGTCAGAATGAATTTGGGTTCCCTTGTTTTGACTTTGGAAAATCATCAAAAATTGGAGAAAAATAATTATGGGATTAAAATTATATGTTTAAAATCCTTAATGAGTATATTTTCAAAAGGAATAATCGAGAACATCATTCAAATCCTGTACAAAGAGATAATTAATTTTTAGTAAAGAAAGGTTGAAACTGTTAGACAGCAGAACAGGGATGACTTTAAAGAATAAATTGTACTTATTGGCTAAACCAAAAATTCTTAAAATTTTATGGTAAGAAGATATGTGAGTCTAGTTTCAGGGAAAATTAGAGGATCTTAATTTGGAGTTCCGTAGCTCAGGATATAAATAATTTAGTGACTATGACTCAATGAGACAACTTTGAATGAACTATAAATAATAATGGAATTATAGAGAATGTTACATATGAACATGAAATGTATTAGATTAATGATTAAATTTATTTATTTAGATCCAGAAAATTCAAATACGAAGCTAGATCGAGGAAAAGAAAAAGTTTAGGATTAGTAGATTTTTGTTTACGAACAAGTATCGAGGTAAGTTCGTGTAACTTGAATTATATTCTTAAATACTTGAAATGGTTGTTATTGATGTGAACATGATTTGAATGTTTATTGTATGAAAATTGATGAAACATTGATATATTTGATAAAAAGAGGAAGAAATCCCGATTGAATGAAAAGAAAATTCGATGGATCTCTGAAAAGGAATTGAAGGTAAAAAGGATCTAGCCCGGACGGGTGATCCTATCCTGATATAGCCCTCCCGAAGAATATGTGGAAAAAGGATTTAGCCCGGATGGGTAATCCGAATTAGGGTCTGAATTTAGCCTGGACTGGTTATTCAAATCCAAGCTCATTAGAGTAATTGTCATTGCAGGGGATTTAGCCTGGACTGGTAATCCCGACAATACTCTATGAGTTCATATTACAGGGAATTTAGCCTGGACTGGTAATCCCGCTGTAAGGATAAGGTTCACGGGAGTGTGCTCTCTGAAATGGAAATGTGTGCACATGAATATGAATTGACGGACCCAGATTTGTACACTAAAGTGTACCCCTGAAAATCCATCGAAGTTCCAAGTAGTTCAACGGGATAAATATGGAAAAATAACAAGGGAATGGAAATCATGGTATTGATGAGCCCATCAATCATGGTATATATATTATTGATACATGTAAATTATTAAACTAACTTGAATGTTGGGTTTGTGCATGTTAAGGGAATAATGCATTGAATGGATGTATGAATGTTTATTGCATTGTATTGAAAATATTAGGTAAGTATAATTCTTGTTACATGAGCTTACTAAGCACAAAGTGCTTACCCTGTTTCTTTTTCCCCTATTTTGTAGTGCTAAGAGCTCAGAGGTTAGATTCGGTCAGAGACGCATCACACTATCAACCTCAAGATCTCGGTATATAAAGAAACTTTATTTTGGAAATCAATGGCATGTATAAGCTAATAAAGTAAATGTTAATGTGAAATGAATGTAAGGTTAGTCATTCGTATGGCTAACAAATTTTGGTTTTGGTATGTGATGAGGTTATCTTATGAATATGTTAAATCTATCTTGAAAATATGTTGAAATGGATTGGTTGTGTTAGATTGGTCTCGGTTTAAAATTGCAGGGAAGATTAGATATTTATAAAGGGGTTATATTGAGTTCAAAAAAAAAACTTTCGGATTTTGCGAAAAATTTCTTATAATTTCGATTTAATCTCGGCTTGATCCCGATGTATGTTTTGGGCTTCGGAGGCCTATCCAAGGGACGTTATGACATGTTTTGATAAGTGAATAGTATTTAACTCGTAATAATGAAAAATTTATTTGGTAAAATTTGGTAATGCCTCGAACCCTATTCCAGCGACGAATACGAGTAGGGGGTATTACAAATACAATTCACGAAGATCTCGATACATCTAATTTCTATCGGGATGCATAGCATAAGGGCTATTATGCGCTTCCCCCAGAATTGACTGTTTCAAATTAGAATCGTTCGGTACACAACCCATCCTCAAAAATACAGAACCCGATCTTTATTCAGCCCAAAATCAAATGCACTGCCACTCTCAACCTGACGGAACCGCAGAACCAGAGAATTATCCCTTAACTGCTTATCCCGAATCTGATCAATCCAAGTTAGCTTAACTTGCAACTCAGCTAACAAGCTTCCATCATCAAACAAACTGAGGCGAGCGAACATCGCCCTCAAATCAGACATCGCTCTACGACTGAGAGCATCGTCCACCACATTGGCCATACCTGAATGATACTCTATCGTACAGTCATAATCCTTGAGTAGCTCAATCCATCGACACTACCTGAAGTTTAACTCTTTTTAAGTAAGGAGGTACTTAAGGCTCTAGTGATCGGTGTAGAAGACACAACTCTCACCATACAGAAAATGCCTCCAAATCTTTAAGGCAAAAACCACGGTAGCCAACTCAAGATCGTGTGTCTGATAGTGCCCCTCGTGTGACTTAAGTTTTCAGGACGCATAAGCCACAACCTTACCATCTTGCATCATTACACACCCTAGATCGACGTGCGACACATCACTATAAACCAAAAACTCTTTACTCGATTCAAGCTGTATTAGAACAGGAGCCTGAGTTAGAATAAACTTGAGCTTCTCAAAGCTCGATTATTGCGCATCAGTCTAGACAAAGGGAATATTCTTGCGCAAAAGCTTAGTTAGAGGAGCTGCAACCAACGAGAACCCCTCAACAATCCTCCGATAATAACCCGTAAGTCTCAGAAAACTGCGGATCTCAGAAATGTTCTTTGCCTTCTTCCAATCAAGCACAACCTTAATCTTTCTGGGATCAACTCGAATCCCCACAGCAAAAACCACATGCCGGAAAAGCGTAGAGCTATTTCGCTTGAAGTATCTAAAACACTACTCTAAGATGCTCATCATGCTCATCCGTGGTCTTAGAGTACACTAGAATATTGTCAATAATGACTACGACGAACTGATCCAGATGCGACAGAAAAACTCGGCTCATCAGATCCATGAATGCAGCTAGAGTATTTGTCAAACCAAAGGACATAACTAGGAACTTGTAGTGCCCATAACGAGTCCTAAAAGACGTCTTATGAATATCAACCTTCTTAACCCTAAGCTGACGATACCCAAAGCGGAGATTTATTTTCAAAAATACTGAATCCCTATGAAATTGATCAAACAAATCGTCGATCCTCGAAAATGAGTACTTATTCTTCACAGTCAACTTATTCAACTGCATGTACTTGATACACATCCTCATGGTACTGTCCTTTTTCTATACGAACAAAACCGGTGCCCCCCACGGAGACACTAGGATGAATAAAAGCACGATACAAAAGCTCTTGAAGGGGAGCCTTAAGCTCCGTAAGCTCTTTCGGTTCCATTCTATATAGGGCAATAGACACCAAAGCTGTACCTAGTAGAAGCTCAATGCCAAACTTAACTTCTCAATTCGGAGGTAAACTCAGTAACTTATCAGGAAATACATCCAGAAATTCCCTTACTGTTCTGATATCCCTAGAAATTAAAACATTTACGAAGGCCAAGTATGCTTCACACCCTTTCCAAAGCAGTCACCCAATCCAAACTAACTCGGTGCTCCACTACCAGTCCATACCTAGAATCAAATCAAACTCACCAAATGGTAGTTCTATCAGATTTTCTGAAAGCACAACCCCATGAACTTCCAGTGGTACATTCCTATCTAGTCTATTAACCCAAACTGATTGACCCGAAGGATTCAGTATAGAAATCACACCCGAAGTACTCTCAACCACAATCCCCAGGTTTTCAGAAACAAAACTAGCTACGTACGAGTGTCTTAACCTTATGTCTATCAAAGCAATATAAGGGACACCAAAAATAAAGAATGTACCCGTAATTAGATTAGGGCGTCAAACATCATAAACCCGTAATTAGCACCTTTGCCTGATGCTTTCTGTCCTCTACCCAAACCATTACTACCCCTAGCCGGACCACTTCACTAGGTGGCTGCTGTACTGCCCTCTGAGGCTGAACAAAACTCGATCCTATAGCTTGTATCTAATCAAAACAATGTGGACACTCTCTAATCTGATGCTTCAATGACCCACAATGCAAACAAGCCCCTAATCTCCTACAACAGTCGCCTAGATGGCCCCTACCATAATCGCTGCAAGGCTGAACTCCAGTAAGAGCAACTGGAACTCCCACTCTGGAATGCCCATCAGGTCTGGCCCATTTCTTAGGCCTCTGAAAAGAACTAGAGGGCTCTGAATTCATCTTATTCTTGCCTTTCTCACGATCTCGGCTCTGGCAAACCACGCGCTTAACCTCTTCGATGATCTTTGCCTTATCTACTAGAACAGCAAACTCTCGCTCCTTCCGTGGAGCTATCAATACCCTCAAGCTGTCCCTCAAACCATCTTCAAAGCAGACACACTTCTCATACTCAGATGCCACCTTGCCTCGAGTGTAGCGGTTCAATCTCAGAAATTTGGCCTCATACTCAGCCACAGTCCTATCACCTTGCATGAGATTCATAAACTCACGTCTGCGAGCATCCACATAACTCGCTCCCACATACTTCCTCTGAAAGGCAGTCTTAAAATAATCCCAAATAAGACAATCTGATTGGGCACCTTCCTTAACCGATAACCAATACTGATATGCCTCATCGCGAAACAAAGAAACTGCACCCTTCAATTTCTGCTCAGGAGTGTTGTTGATGTCATTCATTATCCTCTCGGTGGCCTCCAATAGGATTCAGCCGCGATAGGGCCGACTCTAGTGACGCCCTAAACAATTCAGCTCTATTGGACCAGAGTCATTCGGTTACCGACCCATGGCCTCCAAATCCAGAATGGGGCCCAGTGACCCTCTCCAAAACTCTGAGCATGGCTTAGGACAATGCATCGTTCCCAGCCGAGCAGCTTTGAGATCCAGTCTTAGTAGTAGGTGAAACCGATGTCTCTCTTGCATCCAGATTTTGCATACTGGCCAAAGAAGAAGACTCAACTCGAATCCCCCTATGACGCCCGCCGCGCCTACGAATACCACGACTGCGAGTTCCATGAGCGCTCATCATTTTTCAAGTTGTATAAAACATTACCATGTTTTATGCATCAGTTTTCATGTTTATTATCAAATGTTTTATGCTTCAGATATTTATCAGAAGTTTCAAAAATATTTCAGAAGTCTCAGTTTCTAACTAAATCAATATAGTTTCAGACAACTCAGAGTTTTACAGCCCGAGTTTCTTTTGCAAATCAAATTTTGAACCCAAAATTTACAGCCCGAGTTTTACAACCTAGCTTTGATACCACTAAATGTAACACCCCAAACCTGACCTAGATGTTATGGCCGAATCTGGGAGTATTACGAAGATGAGGTTTTGAAATCAATCTTATTATGACAAATTTCTTGCATTTAGTTGTTGCTTAGAAGAATCCACATTTTATCAAACACATTATTATTCTCGTTATTAAAATATTGTTAATTTGTTCTCTCAGAAAACTTAATTTGCAATGGGAGTTGTCAAACGTTGCAGTATAAAAGTCCAAGCACAACCAAAACCATATTTAAAACAGAACAGTCCAGAGAGTCCCAAAAATTACAAACTCTCAAAATAATCTAGAATTAAAATAAAATTGTTAACTAAACCAGTTCGTGAACTAGTGCTCACTGCTGAGACTCTGTCGCACCGATCCACCTATACTTGAGGATTACCTGAACAGAACAGACAAACATATGTGACTTTTTGGAAACCCAGTGTGTAATCCAACAGAGATAGTCATGCAAATATACACAAAAACTCATATACAAGACAGATACAAATACGGACTTAAGTCCTTAACAAAAATAGGTGTCAGAATCAGATAAGCAAAATAGATATACAAAATCCTACCCCCATCCTCTACACACCATCTTTGACCATCCCATCACACCATATGGGTTATAAAAAACCCACCCATCCTTACACATCATATAGTGTCCACGCGACACATAATAGAATAATATGTAGCCAAGCTGCCAGAAAATAGGCGAAAGGTCACCATACAGAACACTTTCTCCACATATACGAATCCCACCCCATATACAGATACAGGTATCAAATAACAGATATACGTAAATAACATGTCTTGCATGCTCGTGTGCAGATATCATACATGCTTATATTGAATAATCAGACATACATACCAGTTTTTTCTACTCCAATTAGTCTATCAGGATAATAGATCACAAGCATTAGGGTTTGGTCAGCCCTTACCGACCTTATGGAAGACCCACAGTTGATTGGAATGACTCATTCAACCCCAGGGAAAATTTTAGAAATTTGGGCCCACATGCCCGTGTGGCCTACACTCCCAAATTCGCCTTACCTGTGTAACCCACATGGCCTGGCCTATAGCCCACACTCCCGTGTGAGCTGACACACTCGTGTGGCGTCTACAGGCCCCTTTCTTTGGCTTTTTTCAAACTTTGATTTCTCGTGTTTTCGTTACACACCTGGTTTGGTTTTGATGCTACTACAATCCCAAGCCCACTAGAACCTAAAAATCGATATTACATGCTCCCAAAATTAGTTTTAGTCCTCAACTAAACCGAACCAAAGAAACTGAAAATTGTGAAATTCAAGTGTTCGTTACTTACCCAACTCCTCGTACAAACCCGACTATGATTTTGCAGGAGGAGAATTTCTTTCCTCACTATTCGTTGCCAATCAACCTAAAATCACATTACTGAAAAGAATAGAATTGATTTAGAATAGCTTAAAAACAATTGCCTCCAATTTGAGCAAAAACTCACTACTTTCACTTACCCAGACACACGAAGAGTTCAAAAGTTCGAAATACCACGATAGAAAGGGATGTTTTGGCAGAAATCAAAAATAAAAAGAGAAGAGAAATTTGACAAGGAAAGAAAAAGAAACGTTAGAAGAAAAGAGTTTTTAGGAAAAGCAAATAAAAATTAAAAAATATATTTTAATAACATATTCCTACTATCTCTCTAACTCCCGACTACTCCACTAACCAAATCCAACCACCTCAGAATTCCAGCCTCACCCAAACTGTATGAGACAACCGAAACAAAAATTAACATTCACACTCACACGAGGATTTGATCAAAAGACCTTCAGCAAGCTAACTCCTTACGACTCGAACTAGTAGGACTTGAACCCAATACCTCAAACACACAACCACATCACATAACCACTAAAGGAGATACACATCTTGTGTCAAAAATCACAAAAACAAAGTTAAGAAATTTAGGGCGTTACAGAACCATAATTGTTTAGCTAATAGGGACTATTAAGTAATTTTTTATTTTTTGCCAAAGTCAACAATTTGACCAATATAATAGATAAGATTCAAAATATCAATACAAATCTCATAATAATACTCAAATTCATGCTTATAATCTTTTAATTTCATTTTACAAAATTTCCCTCAACTTTTACATTTTATTCAATTTAGTCCCTAAAATCAAACTTATCATAACTTCCAAATTTGGACTTCAAAATTTAAACCAATTTCAAATACATTCAATCACAGCCACCTATTATAAAACTCATGGAAATTACATATGATTTTCAAGATATTAACAATTTAGTCCTTATGTTAAAAATTAACAAAAAATCATTTTCTAAAATAATCCTTAAACATTTCATAGCTTCCAAATCTACCATTTTCTATCAAGAACATCTAAGGTTCATCAATTACAAGTTTTAAAATCTTTAACAGTTTTGAAATCAAAGATACGAGTTAGTTGGACTAATTGCAAGGATCTTAAAAGCATAAAAATTACAAGAAACGAAATTAAAATCACTTATGAATTTAGGGACTTAAGCATGAACGTGAGCAAAGGGAACTTACGAATTTAGGGACTTAAGCATGAACATGAGCAAGGGTTTTCTCCCTTCTTAATTTGGCCTTTCATAAGAAAAAGGTAAACAGTATGTTTGTTTTCTTTTTAATTTTAACTTATATATTATGATTAACTTATTAATTAATCATAATTAGTTTGATAAATCATTAATTCATTAACATTAATCTTAATTAACCCTTTTTGGTGGATGATAGTTGGCTATCACCACTGTTTGACCATTTACCAATCGCCTAATTACTTATTTGGTTCTCCAATTAATTAAGATTCCAGAGTGATTAATTTCTACCACTTTTACAATATGGTCTCTAAA
The DNA here is from genome assembly GCA_008044935.1 of Gossypium turneri. Lineage (NCBI taxonomy): Eukaryota > Viridiplantae > Streptophyta > Magnoliopsida > Malvales > Malvaceae > Gossypium > Gossypium turneri. Next base: position 21,658,059 of record CP032576.1, on the reverse strand, counting down.
CCCAAATTGACCATCCAATCACTAAAATTTTCAGACCAAACTTTAATTCACCTATTTGTAACTCCATAAATATTAAATAAAAATATTTACAGGCTCGGTTTACAGAAACGAGGCCTCAATACCTCATTTTCCAAAACCACTTGACTATAGGGACGAACCACTTGTACTTAACTAATTGCCCAATTAAATGAAATTACCGAATCAAAATTTTTGATATCATAATATTTTACTCATAAATATTAAATAATAATATTTGCAGAATCAATCATCGGATTTGTGATCCCAAAACCATTATTTTTAACGCCACTAAAAACGGACTGTTACAACTCTCTCTGTAACACCCCTAACCTGTATCCATCGCCAGAATAGGGTTACGGAGTATTACCGTACAAACTAAACATTATACATACATTTCAAACATTGACATAAACATGATATAATTCATTCATTCACATATATATTGTCCCTTAATCCTGGAAAAAAATGGGAGCATTTGGAAAGTTTAAGAAAAAGTTAGAAAAATTGAACTGTAGGGGTCACACGGCCGTGTGACTCATACGGCTGAGACACATGTCCGTGTCTTAGGCCGTGTAACAATTGAAATAGGGACACACGGCCATGTCCCAGCCCGTGTCCTCACCCGTGTAACTCTCTGAGTTGGGTCACATGGCCAAGCCACACGCCCGTGTGCCAGGCCGTGTAACTCTCAAAATAACCACAAATGCTCATGTACCAGGAAGTGTAACAGCCTGACTTGCATGCATTAAAACCTACATGGGACACACAGTCGTGTTGCCTAGCCGTGTGTGACACACGGCTGAGTCACATGCCCATGCCTCAGGCCGTGTGGACATGAAATTGGCCAAATTCAAGCCATTTCCAAGACCAACTCATGCAACCACCTAAAAGCATTTTGTGCACATGATCAAGGCATCATAACATGACCAAAACCAAGATGAAATGACCACTTCAATAGTCTAAAACCAAATCAACCAATTTGCCATGTAAGGCACCTCAGCAAACATACAAACTTACCTAAACATATATATACTTGATGACATTTCATTCATGTACATCAAGTTCAATACCTTTTCAAAACATACCCAACCTTGACCGTATTGAAACTAATCCATCACATACCATATTGGCCATTGAAACATGCATCAAACCATTTCCACATTAACACATACTAATAAGGCATCAAAAGTACCAAGATGACAGAAATCCACCAACATCACATGGTGCCAAAACAACTTATACATTCCAAAATCATCAACCAACATTCAACTAACATTAAACACAAGTCCACATATACATGTCATTTTATCATTGGCCAAAACATTAAAAACTACCGATATAATCGCTGGATGTTGTGATAGATCTCCGACGAGCTTCCAGTTATCTATAACACATAGGAAAGAAAACTACGTAAGCACATAATACTTAGTAAGTTCATAAAGCATGAACATAACTTACCATTTCAATACATAACATTAAGATTAAGCATAACATAATCCAATGACAAGCTTGGCACAAGCCTAAGCACCATCAAGAACACATGTTAGTTTATTAAAACATAATTCACTTGAATCAACATAAGGTAAGCTATTTGTACATGAACATACTTCTTTTCAATGCATCATTTTCATGAACATAAACATACTTCCATTGAAGCTTTCCATTTCCATCCTTTTCATAATTACATGATATAGTTCATTTGAACACTTACTGTTCCTTTCCTTTTCATGCCCGTTGAACCATTTACAATATTATCAGAATCACGGGAAAGCTCACACAAAGTGTGCTTAAACATATAACCGTAACCTTTCTACTCACACGAGCTGTGTGTCGAAATGTAAGCTACACGATGCTGCTCACATGAGCTGTGGAGTATCTGCAACAAACGGAGGACCTCAGCCATCGGTAAGACATTCAAGACCAGCACTCAAAACATGAAAACCCTAATGACAAGTCATTTGTATCCTACGTATTCCCAAGGTTCAAACAGGGCTCGATAACCATTATGGCATTGTTGGATATTTATCATTAAATTACATGAAAAATAACACATTAACATATAGATGAATATATCATTAAAACGATATTTAATCATACGAACTTACCTGAACGATTTAAGCATAAAAATAAAGTCGACTAATTCGAGGCTTTAACTTTCCTTGATCTAAGTCCGTACGTGGTCTATCTTGATCTAAATAGATAAATTCAACTCATTTAATCCTTCTACTATTCAATTCAGTCAATATTTCATATTTTTGCAAAATTAGAAATTTTCCCGTAACATTTTAACTTTGTACAATTTTGTCCTTTAGTTTATAAATTGAAACTTAAGCATTTTAATCCTCATCTCATGCTAGCTGAATTCACTAGGGACCTATATCAATTGATACAACTCATCATTTCATAATTTCACCATGAAATTTTATCATTTTTACAAATAAGTCCCTAAATGACAATTTCATCAAAAATTACTTTACAAAACTTGTTTATTTATCAACAATGATTCATAATCTTTCATAAAATAAATAATCATGCAAGAAAATTCATGACAAAACCCTAAATGTTTAACAATTTTGCAAATTGATCCCCACGCTAATTAGGTTAAGTTATAACGATTTCGAAAACATAAAAATCATTAAAAACAAAATCAAAAATTATACCATGCAAGTGAGACTAATTTGGCCGAACCCTAGCAAGATCCCATGGTAAATTCGGTTGAAGAAGACAATATAAAGATGATACCTTCTTTTTCTCTCTTTTGTTTTTAAGTTTTATTTACTATTTTACTATTTTGCCATTTAAAAATCATCAAAATTACATTAATACATTATCCATAAATGTCCACTAACCCTTTAATTCATCTATTTACCATCCAAGTCCCATGGATTAAAATTTTGTAGCTATTAAACACCTTTAACTAATAGAACTCTACTTTTGTACTTTTTATGATTTAGTCCTTTTCACATAATTAAGCATGCAAATGTCAAAATTTCTTAACGAAATTTTTATACCAGCTTACTAACATTCCATAAACATTAAAATCATAATAAGAAAATAATTTACTCGTCAAATTTGTGGTCCCAAAACTACTTTTTCAATTTCACTGAAAACGGGTTGTTACAACTCTCCCTCCAAAGGAATTTTCGTCCTCGAAAATCTTACCAGAAAAGAGGTTCGGGTATTGCACTTTCATAGCTTCTTTCGGTTCCCAGGTAGCCTCTTCTATTCCGTGACATTGCCAGAGAACTTTCGCTAAAGCTATACTTTTATTTCTCAATTCTTTAACCTCTCGAGCTAGAAGTCTAATCGATTCTTCACTATAAGTCATATATGGTTGTATCTCGACATTAACAGGTGAAATCAAATGTAAAGTATCTGATCGTTACCGCCTTAACATAGATACATGGAATACATTGTGCATATTTTCTAACTCTGACAGCAAAGCTAATATATAAGCCACTGGCCAGATTCTCTCAATGATCTCGCACAGCCCGATAAACCGCGGACTAAGCTTTCTTTTTAGCCAAATCGCAAAACTTTCATCCAAGGTGATACTTTCAAAAACACTTTATCACCAACTTGAAATTCAATGTCTTTCCTTTTCAAATCTGCATAAGATTTCTATTGATCTGAAGCTGCTTTTAAATTATCTCGTATCACTTTAACCTTTTTTCGGTTTCACAATTCAAATCAATATCGAACAACTTTTTCTCATTGAGCTCATTCTAGTGTAACAGAGTACAACACTTTTGACCATACAGAGCTTCGTACGGTGCCATTTTAATATTCGGTTGATAACTGTTGTTGTATGGAAATTCAACCAACGGTAGAAATCTCTCCCAGTTACATTCAAACTCTAAAACACAACATCAAAGCATATCCTTGAGTATTTGAATTACTCGCTCAGACTGACCATCGGTCTGTGGGTGAAACATTGTGCTAAAATGCAGTCGAGTACCTAGAGATTCATGTAATTTGCTCCAAAATCGAGATGTAAACCATGTATCAATGTTAGAAATAATAGAAAGTGGCACACCGTTCAATCTAACGATCTCAGCAGCATACAACTTTGCCAATCTCTTGAGTGAAAAATTCGTATGCACTGGAATGAATGCACAGACTTCGTCAAATGATCAATAATGACCCACACATTATTTTTCTTTCTTGGAGATAGAGGCAATCCCGATATGAAATCCATCATGAGACGTTTCCATTTCCATTCTGGAATCATCATTGGCTTTAATAAACCTAAAGGTACCTGATATTCGACTATAACCTACTAACAAACCAAACATCTCAATATGAACTCTAAGATCTCTCGTTTCATACCTGTCCATCAATACATCTATTTCAAATCACAATACCTTTTATTGCTACCAGGATGAATCAAAAAGCTACAACTGTGAGCTTCCTGTAAAATCTTTTGAATGAGATTAGAATTTTTTGGAACACAAATTTTGCCTTGGAAGTACAAACTATCATCCAAACCCAAATGAAAATTTGAATCAACTGTCGTCTCAATCTATTTTCGTTTGGCTATCAAATCATCATCACATTTCTGAAATTTGCAAGTCTGTTGCAGAAACATCGATCTAACTTTTAATTAAGCTAAAATCGAACCATCATCAATCAACGTTAACCACGTGCTCAAAGCTCGCAAAGCAAATAAAGATTTTCTACTCAATGCATCAGCAACGAAATTAGCCATTCCCGGATGATAGTTGATAATCAAGTCGTAATCTTTGAATAACTCAAGCTCTGCTGTAACAACCCTAACCCGTATCCGTCACCAGAATACAGTTACAGAGCATTACCATGAAAACATAATTTTTAATCATACATTTCATATGTCAACATAATTATACAATAATTCATTCTCATACATGCATATCGTCCCTTATTCGAGCCCTCGAGGCCTTAGAAGCACTTTGGAAACAATTTGAGACTAAATCGAAAACATTTGGAACATTGAGGAAAAAGTTAGAAATTTTAAACTACATGGGTCACATGGCTGAGACACAAGGCTGAGGCACACGCCTGTGTCTCAGGCCATGTAACAATTGAAATAAGAACACACGACTATGTCTTAGCCCGTGTTCGTTCCTGTGTAACTCTCTGAGTTGGGTCACACGGCCAAGCCATACGCCCGTGTGTCAAGCCGTGTGCTAGGCCATGTAACTGACTGACTTTCAACCTTTAAAACCTATAGAGGATACACAACCGTGTCGCATGGTCATGTGTCACACACGGTTGATACACACACCCGTGTCTTAGGCCGTGTGGATAAGAAATTGGCCAAAATCAAGCCATTACCTTCACCAACTTTAAACATGTACCTCCAAGCCATTTGCATTCTTGACCAAGGCATCAAAACATACCAAATTATTCATTTAAAATATGCATAAACTTAGCCATAACATCAACCATCGAGGCACCAAAGTACCAAAAGTACCACAACTCAAAACAACACTTACATACCATAAACATCAACTAACCCTTAAACATAAGTCCACCTATACATGCTATTATAACCTTGACTATAACATCAAAATTTACCGATATAATCGCTAGATAGTGTAATAGATCTCTGACTAACTTCCAAACCAATCAAGCTTTCGATAATCTGTAAAGTAAAGGAAAATAACTACGTAAGCAATGATTGCTTAGTTAGTTCGTATAAACTTTCAACATAATATTCCATTGCAATAATGAACTTTATAAGGTAAATATAAACCTATACCAATGCCACAAGATTTATCAAACAATATAACCATCAACTCACAATTGAGTAAATCCATGAAAATCACTTATACTTTTCATTCCTAACATGATAGGATTATAAAAGACATATTATACCATCATTAACCTTTAAATAAGACTATGAACCACTCTATTTACTTACTTTCCATTCCATTTACTTAGCATAAGCTTAAATACATAACACAAGTGAATTTTTCACACATAAATACTTCATTTAACGCATCAATCCTTCCATATCATCATATTACATCTCAATTATGAACTTACCGTTTCATTACCCTTTCTTACCCGTTTCATTTGCATGATGCTATATAAGCATATACATCAACCACATGATAAACCATTTCATTAAAAAAAGACATACTTTGATTCTTACCACCCTTTCATGAACATAACCATATTTCCATTTGGACATTTACCATTTCAATGCATAACTTTAAAATTAAACAAAAAACAATCCAACCAATAGCTTGGCATAAGCCTAAGCTTCATCAACGACACATGTTAGTTCATCAATTCATAATTCACTTGAATTAACATAAGATAAGTCATTAAACATGAATAACTTCACTTGAAATCATCAATTTCATGAACATTCATGGAAAAACCCTAAATCATTAATAGTTTTACAAATTGATCCCCAAGGTAGTTAGGTTAAGCTACAACGATCCTGAAAATATAAAAATCATTAAAAATAGAATAAAAAATTATACCATGCAAGTGAGACTAATTTGGTCAAACCCTAGCAAGCTTCTATGCTGAATTCCGTTGAAGAAGACTGTAACAACCTAATTTTGACCCTAATCGGACATAGTGGTTTTGGGACCATGAATTCGAGTTAAAAAAGATTTTAATATTATTTTTAGTGTCTATTATATGTTAATTTATAGGTGTGAAAATTTCGTGTGGAAATTTAATCGTTTGAAGGTTCAATTCGATGAAAAGGGTTTAATCGCGTAAAATAAAATTTAGAGGTTAAATCTTAAAAGCACCTATTTGTTGTTGTCTTTTTAAGTGGGAGGTCTAAAGATGTAATTAGACCAAGATTTAGTTAGTGGGTGGTATATGACAGCATTGTCCTTAATATATATGTTATAAATATTTATTATAATAAGGTTAATTTAGTAAATTATTAAATTATATCTTATAATTAAAATAAGTAAAGAAAACATAAAACATTTCATCTCTTTGGCAGAATAAGGAACTTAGAGAATTCATTCATGGCTTTCTAGGGTTCGGCATTTCTATTGTTGATTAAGGTTAGTTCTTTGTTTGATTTTTGATAATTTTTACGTTTTTGAGATCGTTGCTTCAAATACTATTCGACCCATGTTTGAATTTTTAATTTTGATGAATATTTTGAGTTGTGCCATTGATGAAAATTTGTGTTATGTGATGTTTGATGATGAATAATGAAAGATATATTTTAGACTAATATGTTTTGTATTGGAAATTTTGGTGAAATTGAGTAATTAGAGTTAAATTGTGAAATTAAATTTTTTAGGGACTAAAATGTGAAATAAATGAAATGTGAGGACTTGTATGGACAATAGGTACATTCGGTCCTTGTATGGTGTGAACAAATTTTGTGTATTTTGTGTTTTATCCAATAGGGACTAAATTGTAAAAAAGTGTAAATGTTAGGGGTAAAATGGTAATTTACCCATTTATGTGTTTTTGGATTAAATTGAATGTAATTATATTTAAACTAGCTTATTTTGAATATAATTAGATGAAGAACCGAAGAAATCAAAGTTGGATCGGGGAAAAACTAAAGTTGTCGATTAATTGTCTGGTTTCGACTTTTCACCGTACGAGGTAAGTCTATTAGCTATTTAATGTCATAAAATCAGTATATAGGTATGTATATGTGCTGTATTTTGATGAATTATAATTTAAAATATGTTGGTTGAAATAATTAAAAGTATGAGTGAATTATATGCATTATTGTTACATGTTCTAATCATAGGTATTTACTTATATAGTCATTTGAATTTAGTTAAAGTATGAAGGTATATAAGGATATACAATTATAAATGTTATCAAATTTAGCTGGAGTATAAAAGTTTTATATTTTTATATGTACAAGTTTTGAATTTATACATGTATATACAAGTATAAAGTATTGGTTTAATAAAAGGTATATATATATATATGTGTGTGTGTGTACTTAAGATTCGGAAATAAACATAGGTTTATATTGGTATAAAACTTTGTATTGGATCTATAATATGCAAATATACATGTATATGTCCTTGTATTGAATTTAGGTATGCCATTTATACAAGTTTATATGAGGTTCAATTATGCAAATATGCATATATATATATATGTTTTGTAATGAGTTTAAGTATGAAATTTATATATGTATAAGGGAGGTTCGATTATGTATGTATATTAATGTAAAAGTTCTTGAATGGAATTGAAGATATGAAATTATTAGTTTGGAATATCATAAGGTGTTCGAATGCATGATATTAGGTAGTAGGTTTTAATGTATTAAGTTATATATAAATGTTCGGATGTATAATTAAGTTATTGAGATGAATTTGATTTCTGAACTTTATATACCTATGTGGATTAAAGATATAGTTTATAAATTATTGAGCTGAATTTTTATGTGGATAATATATACAAATATGAGATACAACTTCTGTGAATTGAGATTTTAGGCTCAGTGCCTCTCAGGTTTATTGCCAGTGAAACATTTCAGACTTTAAGTCTAGCAGGCTTGATGCCGGTGAAACATTTCAGACTTTAAGTCTAGCTGGCTTGATGCCGGTGAAACATTTCAGACTTTAAGTCTAACAGGCTTGACGCTGGTGAAACATTTTAGACTGTATGTCTAGCAGGCTAAGTGCCAGTGTATTGAATCAGGCTTTAAGCTTAGCAGGTTTTGTGCTGGTGAATCTGTTCATATTATGTATTTACATGTGTCGGATATGTATATGATTTAGTCATATGGATTTAAAGAATATGTATATACATTTGGTCATCGTGTTTGATGAGCATATAAACATTTGTTTATATGTATTTGATGAGTATGAATTTATATATATATATTCAATTTTATGAAATTGTTAGGTATATTCGCATTTAGATAGATGTATGTGAGAAATCTATATATGCATTTTGATAAGTATAAATGTATTTGGTTATATTCATTTGATGTGTATATATATATATTAGGTTATAAAATTTGTTAAGTATATAAATATGCATTCGGTTACACACATATGAAGTTTATATGCATTCAGTTTTAGGTATTTGATAATGATGTATGCATTTGTTTATATGTAAATGATATATAAAAGTATTCGGTTGTAAGTTTTTGATGAGTATTTAAATATACAATATGTGGTATTTGCGATTTCAATAAGTTTAATTATGAATTTATATGATTCTTCTTTTATAAATATTTTAGTTACGCTATATACTTACTAAGCTATGTAAGCTTACTTTGTTTGTTTACGTCTATCTGTTTTATAGATAAAAAAATCAATCAAGCTTCAAGCTCAGGGATCGTCAGCAAGTTCATCACCCTATCTATTATCTTGGTATTTAAAATATTTAAATTCTAACTATGGCATGTACAGACTAGATAAATGTTTTGAAGGTCGTACTTTGTTGTATTGCATATGAATATAATAGCCATACTAAAATGGTTTATTTCCTTATGGATTTGCTAGTTTGTAATGTCTTTACTAGTCGGATTATAATGTCTTTGTTTATTAAAAATGGTTAGAAGAGAAGTTTAACATTTTGCATATTTAATATTAGACTAAGTTTATTATATTTAAATAATATATATAATTTATATGTATTGATTTTGAGATGGTTGTGTTTTGTTCAGTAATGCCTCGTAACCCTAATTCGGCGACGGATACGGGTTAGGCGTGTTACAAAGACAAGATGAAGATGATACTTTCTTTTTCTTTCTTTTGTTTTTATGCTTTATTTACTATTTTACTATTTTGCCCTTTAAAAATCATCAAAATTACATTAACACCTTATCCATAAATGTCTACTAACCCTTTAATTGGTCTATTTACCATTCAAGTCCTTTGATTAAAATTTCATAGCTATTAAACACCTTTAACTAGTAGAACTCTACTTTTGTACTTTTTATGATTTAATTCTTTTCTCATAATTAAGCATGCAAACGTCAAAATTTCTTAACAAAATTTTTGTACGACCTTACTAACATTCCATAAACATTAAAATAATAATAAAATAATTTACTCGTCAGATTTGTTGTCCAAAAACCACTATTCTGATTCCACTAAAAATGATCTATTACACTCTCCCGTTAGAAATTTCGTCCTCGAAATTTCTTACCTGAGAAAAAAATTTATCTATGGTAATCTCATTGATTCAACTATTTGAATCTCTACTGGTTTTTATTCAATCAAACAAAACTAACATTTTTCCATGACAACTTCATCAATGATATAGCTATCATCGAACGACCTATACAAATCATTTGTAGTATATAATAAATCCAAGAGAACTGTATACTTCTGTACTAATTTTTGGAAATTCCCCAGTTCACATTTATCAAGAGTTTATTCGAAATAACTCAGATATCTTCAACTGTTATTAAAAGGTTTAGAAACTTCTCAAAATCAAAATTTCACATTTGCTAGTCTTCACATACACTTATTTCTGTCGTAAGATCTGTAACACTGTTCTCCAACAATAATCATGTTAAATTTTCATTCCTCACATAAATTGAATATCATTAATAACTTAGCAACAAGTCTGATCAGATACAACTAGAAGCTTTTGTCTATTAAATATATAATGTTTTTAGTTTTTACCTAAATTTTTGTAAAAGCTTCGAATTAGTCCTGATTGGATTTTGAGTTGATTTATGACTCTTGTATGCTCAATTAATGCCTCGTTATGATTGAAAATCATATCATACTTGAATTAAATTTCATTTTAATAGATTTTTTATTATTTATGCTAAATCCAAGGCTCAGCTATATTTGAATATCATTGAATGATTGTCTTTATGTTATAGTATAAATTTTTTTATCATTTATGTCGCCATATCGATTAATATTATTATTTGATATAATCCTTGATGTATTCGTAATCTTTATTGTGCATGTCATCAAAGCAATTAATGGTTAACGAAAATTAAATTTTTTAATTGAAAAAATCTATGTTGTTTTATTACTTGTTTTAACTTCCCGTAACCCTAGTCCGTTTACGGAGACAGGTGAGGGGTGTTACATTATTCAACCCCTGACCTTGGACATATCATAACCTTCTCTCATCAATAATTATTATAGAACTATCAAAATTTATTCAAAGCTTACCATGAGGGCAGATAACACATTTTACCATAAAGACTTGGTAGAACGTGCCACAACGGTCACGCAGAACCCACCACAATGGCCATCATATACAGTACGCTGTCAAGGCATTCCATTCAAAATTTGCCACGAAGGCTTTCCCTTCAGAGTCTGCCACAAAGGCATTCCTTTCATATATTGCCAAAAAGGCATTGTTTCCATATATTGCCACAAAGGCATTCCTTCCATATATTTCCACAAAGGCATTCCTTTCATAACGTGTTTATGATATAGATTTTTCTAAACTCACATTTCATGACGTTTTACCATCATCGTCCTGGGACACATAGTGAACCCCTTTAGGTAACCGTCACTCATAATTCCTTCTTAGAGGGTACAATACATGTAAGGTTATTAGTCCAGGCTAAACCTTTAAAACAACACAGATTACCAGTCCAGGCTAAATCTATGACACATGTATCTTCGAGTCCGTAAAATTTGTCGAAGCTCTGTTTCTAACTAGAATAGCATCATGCACTGAAACAAACTAGCACAATCATATCAGGTTACCAACAAATAATCAACATAGCACACATCTCACATCATACATTCCGGACATACTGTTATAACATTTCAATGTTTTAATACTAAAACAACATTTGATGTATACCTTAACTTATTAGATTCACTGTCAGAAACTCATATTATACTCAACAAACATTCATTCATTCATTCATTCATTCATTCATAGATATAATTCATCATCACAACTACCCATGCACTTCATGTCGTCTAACCTTTCATCAAATTACAAGTCTAATTTATACCCATTTTCTTGATCAGAGCTTACCTATATACGCATCATTCTTCTTTTCATTCATGTAATTCTACACATAATAAATTACTTTGCACAATTGTCTTATGTTTTACTCGTCTAATTGGTACTTAAGTTTTGTCATTATTTAATCGTCTACACTCGAAATTTATACGTAAAAGTTAGGGTAGATACTCACATTCAAGTTGACTAACCCAATGCTTTAAAGAAACTGTACTTCAATACATATTTCAACAAAATCAACAAGGTCGCATTTTAGAATATATATTCCAAACAAACATTTATATAGTCATGATTAAATATCACAACACTCATGCACAATTCATCACGTACTTAGAGTTCACAAATTCTTATCAAATGTTCATGCTATCCTTAATGATGATTCATGCACTCATCCATTTCTTCTGGAACTTAGATTATAAAGGACTTATCTAAAATATTTACTAGAGTCTTCATAAGAGTACTCACATTTGACCAGACTACTTATTCTTTAACTTAATCTTGACTCAATTCTCATTACTTTACAAATTTGAAATCACTAGAATTCATATCCAACACACATACCTTCATCCCATTATTCGTATAAATATTATTTCCATACTATCCATGATTTTAAATTCATAGTTTCACTAATTTCATATAGATATATTGCAGTATGAAAAATATATATACAAGGGTCAATTTAGGAGCTTACCTGATCCTCACCTATTATCGTTCAAAACTCCAGATCTAACCATCCGACTAGAAATCACTTCTCAAGAAACATAGAAACATCATAAAAACTCTTTCACATGAACCATTTCTCAAACATGAACAACCCCATACAAATCCCCCTTTAATCTTAACGTTCAACCAAAATTAATAACTTACTCTTCAGAATTCCACTTGCATAACTGAAATACTCACCAGAATACGAAGTAGTCTACTACTTTAGGCCTGATCTTTAGTTCCAGCCTAAGGGTAGCAAACCCTAGATGGCTTCCAAAGAAAGTCATAACAAAATTTTCAAAGGAAACTTGCCACGTGCCACACCCTTTCAAAATATCTTCGTTAATATTTATTTACATCCCATTTAACTAATATTTATTTACAGATAAGACTCATGTTCCCATAGAAACTTAGCACGTGCCACACCCTTTCAAAATATCTTTGGTAATGGTTTACAGTTGTAAATGAAAATATAAATAAGAATCCAATAGGGACAATACTTGGTTACCCTAACCAAAAGGGTCCTAATTACTATACTCACAATCTAACTAGCATTCTTACTCTAATAACATGGCATACTACGCCTTTGGCTAGAACTTCTTTCGAAATCATCTCTTCATCGGGTTGTTATCTAGTTATACAGTAACTGGATACTAGGACTTCGTCAGGAAAGCTATTACATACTCTTAACCACTTAACACAAACTTCTCCTTAATAAATGACATAAGATCAGGAAATCAAATCCTTACTCACTCTTGAGGCAGTTACTATACATCAACACGTATATGCCAAATAATCATTTGGGCGAATTACACTACGTTTGACAAACTTTTTACTACTATGCGCCAAAATTTTCAACCCGCGCAGAACTGGGTTGTTAGAACTCTCCTCCCTTAACAAAATTTCGTCCTTAAAATTTCTAACTTTGGAGGATTATAATGCATAATTGATGTCTAATGAACTGTGCCAGATGCATACCATAAGTTGGGCGAGTTCCATATTTCATTCAATCTCACTTCCTTTTAGAGATTTACATTTAGGAGATCATACTAAAAAACTGTCATAAGTAACTTGGCTAAGATCCTACCTGAGTTAAAATCAATTCTGGTTCTTCATACTCAAGTAGAAGCTAGCCCAATGAACTTAAATGATGCTAGCCTAATGAACTTAAATCAGGTAGAATTTGATTTCCTGAAGAACACCCCTATTGATTCATTGTATGTCCATGTTCATAATAAAAAGAAATCCCTATAGCTTAAGTGGTTCCTTTAATAGGAGGGTGTCCTGCCAAACCCATTGATCAACATAACTTAGAAAGGGAACTTAATTTCCTTTTTATTGTTTTTCAATCAAAATAATATCTTTTTATCTTTGTCTAGTGAATCAATTCCTTACCCTTCTTTGCTGTCTCACTTACCACAGAAGTACTTTACTAACTATTATAACAAATATTCATCACCAATCATAAATTTATCATACCTGAGGGACTATGCCAAGTTTGCACATTATCTATACAGGGATCCTTTCCACATTATCTATCCAAGAATCGGCTAAACCAGACTCTAATACCAAACTTGTAATGCCCTCAACCCGACCCGATTCACCGGATCCAAATTTCAGGTGTTACCACATAAAACTTAATCGTTTAATCAAAATAAATTCACAATTTTTTTAACATTCCCTATGGCATTCCAATTGAAATGCCTAATATATGAGGGCAAAGAAATGTCCTATAATAGTTTATCATGTGAATCTAGATACAAATCTTTACGAAAAGAAGCTTAACAAAATTGGCAAAAGAAAAAAAGGGGTGTATTCCTATACTATGCAAAAATTTCCACTGTATGCATAATAGCCCACATCGACACTATCTTTGCGAACTCCTAGTGTTGTCCCTTCAGGCGCAAACTTTCCTTAAATACCTAAAATAATATAGCCAACCTTGTAAGTACAAGAGTACTTAGGGCTAGTTTAGCATTTCTTTTTAAGAAGTGCTTTGGAAAAGTGATTTTGAGAAGTACTTTTGAAAAGTTTGGTTTAAGATTTAAGTGTTCAGTATTACTATCAAAAAGTGCTTTTGAGAAATAAAATGTCTGTTTTAGACATGGTGTTATAAAGTAACAAATAAGCATTTAAATAATGTTCAAATTAGTTAATGTTATGATATTTTAATAAGAATATAGAAAATAATTTATTATAATTTGTTGTTAATATTTTAGTATATGAAAAATAAATTTTAAATATTTTTTTAGTAATTAACCAAAGAAGGGAAAGTACCATGTGTTTATGGCATGAAAACGTAATTAAGCTGTCAAAAGTTCTTTTGGAAGAGAAAAGCTAAAAATTTCAACTTCTCTATTTGGGGAAAAGTGCTTTTGAAAAGCCAAAACTTTCCTTCAAAAGTTGCTTGTTTAGCATTCCTTTTGCTTCAAAAGTGGTTTTTCATGTAATAAGTGCTTCAAAAAAGTACTACTAAACGCAGCCTTACTAAGCTCTATAACCATACCTTGAATGATACTTTTCAAAATTTTTATGAATTTCTATGAGTCGACTATTACTCTACATCATTTACTTCAATTGAAACCATTACAGTTTTATCACTCTTATATATGCTAGTCATCAAACCCTTGTTATGTCTAATCTTTCATATTTAGTAAACAGAGGAAATCCCTTCCTTTGTTTCATAAATCTTTCATCCCATAATACTTTCTTAACAGAGCATTCCCTCATAAAAACCTTCCAACTATCCATGTCTTAACTCATATTCCTATTCCAAACAGTTGTTTATGGACATTTATCATAGGCGAATACACATACATGTTGGCGAATACTTATGCAAAAATAATACCGTCAACAACTGATCAATTTATACCTTGGTTTAATACCAAAAAACCCCATACTAATATTGTGCTACATAGACCCTTTAGATAATTTTCACATCACTCTATTTCAAGACCCCAAATACTTAGGATGACCAAAACTCAGATTTCATATGAATTCAGTAGAAATCATTATACAATCAGATATGGCATATTCTAGGTAAATTTGATTCAACCATTACATCACACAAACGAACTAGCATTGACTATTGCTTAGCTCAACATAGCTATGAACATGTTCATATTCAACACTAGTAGATTATCATACCAAATAACTTTCTTAACATACAGATATATATTTCTTTTCAAGAAATACCCTTGAAGGCTTATGCAATTCTATCATGGATCTTATTCAACCCCTGACCTTAGACATATCAAAACCTTCTCTCATCAATAATTATTAAAGAATTATCAGAATTTATTCAGAGTTTTCCATGAGGGTAGATGAGCAGATTTTACCAAAAAGTCTTAGCAGAATGTACCACAAGGATCACATAAAACCTGCCACACAGGTCATCATATAGAGTACGTCGTCCAAGCATTCCATTCAAAATTTTCAATAAAGGCAGACCCTTTGCAGTCCGTCACAAATTTATTCCTTTAATATATTGCCAAAAAGGCATTCCTTTCATATATTTCCACAAAAGTCTTCCTTCCATATATTGCCATAAAAGCATTCCTTTCATGTATTGTCATAAAGGCATTCCTTCCATATATTGTCACAAAGGCATTCCTTTCATATATTTCAACAAAGGCATTCCTTTCATATATTGCCATAAAGGCATTCCTTTCATATATTTCCATAAAGGCATTCCTTCTATATATTGCCACATAGGCATTCCTTTCATAGCATGTTCATGATATGGATTTGGCTAGACTCACATTTCGTGAGGTTTTCTCCTTATCGTCCTTGGACACACAGAGAACCCCTTTAGGTAATCATCACTCATAATTCTTTTTCACAGGGTACCATACATGTAAGCTTACCAGCCCAAGCTAAACCTTTGAAACAACAATAGATTACCAATTTAGGCTAAATCTGTGTCACATGTATCTTCGAGTCCGCAACAAATGCTGAAGCTCAGTTTCTAACCAAAATTGCATCATGCGCTGAAATAAACTTGCACAATCATCTTAGGTTACCAACAACAAATCAACATAGCACACATCTCACATCATGCATTCTGGATATACTGTTATAACTATACATCAATGTTTTAATATTAAACAACAATTGATGTATACCTAAACTTATTAGATTCACTATCAAAAGCACATATTATAGTCAACAAACATTCATTCATTCATAGATATAATTCATTATCACAATTACCCATGCACTTAAGCTCGTCTAACCTTTCATCAAATTACATGTCTAATTTATACCCTTTTTCTTTATAACACCTTACCTACATATGCATCATTCTACTTTTCATTCATGTAATTCTGCACATAATAACTTTTTGCAAAATTCTCTTATGTGTTACTCGTCTAGTTGGTACTCAAGTTTTGTCATTATTTAATCGTCTATACCTAAAATTTACATGTAAAAGTCAGAGTAAAGACTCATATTCAAGTTGACTAACTCAATTCTTTAATCAAATTATACTTCAATACATATTTCAACAATATCAACAAGATCACATTTCACAGTATACATTCCAAATGAACATATATGTAGTCATGATTAAATATCACAACACTCATACACAATTCATCACATACTTAGACTACATAGATTCTTATCAAATGTTCATGATATCTTCAACGATCATTCATGCACTCATTTATATATTCCAGAACATAGATTATAAAGGACTTATCTAAAATATTTACAATAGTCCGCATGAGAGTACTCACATTCGACAAGGCTACTTATTCATTATCCTAATCTTAACTCAATTCTTATTCCTTCACAAATTTGAAATCACCAAAATTCATATCCCATACATATACATTCATCCTATTTTTCGTATAAGTATTATTTTCATAGTATCTATGATTTTAGATTCATAGTTTAATTAATTTCATATAGTTATATTGCAATATGAACAAAATATATATACAAGGGTCAGTTTTGGAGCTCACCTTATCCTTACCTATTTTCTTTCAAAACTATAAATCTAACCATCTAACTAGAAATCACTTCTCAAGAAACATAGAAACATCGCCAAAGCCTATTCACATACCTTTAACCATTTCTCAAACATGGAAAACTCTATACAAAGCCCTTTTTCATTTTAACCTTGAAACAAAATTAATAACTTACTCTTCTAAATTTTACCAATATAACTGAAATACTCACCGAAATATGAAGTAATCTTCTACTTTAGTTCAGATCTTTAGTTCCATCACAAGGGCAACAAACCTTAGACGACTTCCAACGAAAGCCATAGCAGCATTTTCAAAGGAACGGATAAGATAAAATGTCTCCCTTTCTCCAACCCATTTAACTAATATTTATTTACAAATAGGATCCATGTTCCCATAGAAACTTGACACGTGCCACACCCTTTCAAAATATCTTTATTAATGGTCTAAAGTTTTAAATGCAAATATAAATAAGAATCCAATATGGACAATACTTGGTTACCCTAACCAGAGGGGTCTTAATTACTATATTCAGAACGCAACTAACATAGTTACTCTAATAACATGTCATACTATGCCTTTGGCAAGCAGTCCTTTTGAAATTATCTCTCCACCAAGCTGTTATCTTATTAAACAGTAACTGGGTACTAGGACTTTGCTAGGCGGGATGTTACATTCTCTTAACCACTTAACACAGACTTCTTTTTAATATATGGCAAAAAATCAAGAAATCAAATTCTTACTTAATCTTGTAGTGGTTACTATACATCCACAAATATATGCAAAATAACCATTTGGATGCATTACACTATGCCAAACAAACTTTTTACTGTTATGCACCAAAATTTTAAACCCGCCAAAACTAAGGTATTACATTTTTTACCCAGAAACATGGTATTGCTAGTACGGGAATTGAATTCTCACTTATAGATAAAAACCAACAGTTAATGTTTCCATTCAAAAAAATGGTGGACTTTGAATACATAAAACATGTGACTTTGCTTCCAGTTCCTGAAACATTTATTCAGGCAAAATGGAGAGGTCTGAGTCTAGAAATCTTCAAAGACAATGGCAAAGTAATACAACAAATCTTGAAAGGTAATGCTATTGCTTCAGATGGAAAATGAGGCCTCTAGGTGAGGACATTAAAAGACTTGGCAACACTACTTAATTGATGAAGGAGTGAGAAAAATGTCAGTTGCATATAAAGAGGTGACAAGATGGGCATTGGTAGCTTCAAAAAAAGGACTACTTTTGTTTTTTCCTTTCATGAATAATGCTTCATTTGGTATAAAAATAAATAATAAAAAATTAATTCAACCCTAAAAGAAAGTTCACAGTATTGAGCCCTTAATGACAACAAAAATCAACTAGGTGCTTCCGTTAACGAAAATTGTTAGTTAATCGATTTGATCATTAACGATGTTGACGTCGCAAACAATATTGACGTGACATGCCACATTGTAAAAAAAATTAAAATTATTTTAAAATTAATAAAAATATATACACATTGAAATAACCTAAATAACTGTTTGTTCAGGTTCATTTGAATCTAGATTCCAGCTCATTTGGATCTAGATGACATTATGTGTCCATATTCATTCTAGATGAATGTAAAACTATAAAAAAAATTATATGTTATAAAATA
Source organism: Gossypium turneri (assembly GCA_008044935.1). NCBI lineage: Eukaryota > Viridiplantae > Streptophyta > Magnoliopsida > Malvales > Malvaceae > Gossypium > Gossypium turneri. Next base: position 21,638,817 of record CP032576.1, on the reverse strand, counting down.
AATAGACAGAGAGTAAAAAACAAATAAAATGAGAGAGTAAATAAGAGAGCGTATTTTATTGATCAATCAAAATATTTACAGTGCTTCTCCAAAGTCTATATTTATAGATGTTAGAATTAAGTGACCTGAATCATTATTTAAATAAAATACTGTGGTAAAATAAAATAAAAGTATAATCCCTATAGAATTATACTTCTTTTATTTTATTTTAGAATAATGTTTTTTAAACCTTGTTAAACTCCATCTATTTGATATTGATTAGAATAAGGTGTTTCACTCCTATTAGAATATGGTTTTACAAGCCTATAAATAGACATAGTCTACTTCTCTTATAATTATTCGAATTCGACATAGTGAATTTTCTTCTCCTCTGCCCGTGGTTTTTTCCCGAAAGGGTTTCCATGTAAAATCTGTGTATTCTTTATTTTTATTTCTATTTCTATTTTCTTTGCTGTATATTGTCATTACTGATATTCTATTTTTACAAATTGGTATTTGAGCTTCCGGGTTGTTCATCTCAATCACGGTAATGGCGTCTTTGAAGTATGAAATTTCACTATTGGATTGCAACACCAGATTCGCATTGTGGCAGATAAAGATGCAGGCAGTTCTTGCACAGGTGGACTTAGAGGAAGCCTCGCTAGGGGTAGATAAGATGCCTTCAACATTGACGAAGGAAGAGAAGAAGCGCTAGGACCGAAAGGTGTTAACATAGTTACATCTACATTTGTCTAACGAAATTTTGCAGGATGTGATGAAGGAGAATACCGCCGCTGGATTATGGAAGAGGTTGGAACAAATATGTATGTCGAAAACTCTAATTAGTAAGCTACATATGAAGCAGCGTCTTTATGCTCATCGTTTGGAGGAAGGTGCGTTTGTGCACAAACACTTGACAGTGTTTAAGGAAATTCTCTCAAATTTGGAGGCCCTAGAGGTTTAATATGATAAGGAAGATCTAGGGTTGATTCTACTTTGTTTGTTGCCCCCGTCTTATTCAACCTTTAGAGATACGATTTTATATAGCCGCGAGTCTCTCACAATTGATGAGGTTTATGATTCTTTAACCTCGTATGATAAGATGAAGCATCTTGTGGTTAAAACTGACTCTCATGGAGATGGTCTTATTCTTCATGGGAGACAAGATCAAAATGTTGATGATGATCGTGGAAGGACACAGGAACGGAATCCTCGTAGTAAATCTAAAGGTAGATCGAAGTCTTCCAACATAAGTAAAACTTGTAACTTTTGCAAGAAGAAAGGGCACATTAAATCTGAGTGCTATAAGCTACATAACAAGATCAAAAAGGAGGCTACGAATCAAAATGGAAAACAACTAGAAAATTTTGGTAAAGCTGATGTTGTAGAAGACTACAGCGATGGTGAACTTTTAGTCGTTTCTGTCAACAATTCTAAAGCGAGTGAGGAGTGGATCCTTGATTTGGGTTGCACCTTCCAGATGAGTCCCAATCGGGATTGGTTTACAGCTTATGAAACAGTGTCTGAAGGTATTGTTTTGATGGGAAATAATGCTTCATGTAAAATTGTAGGTGTTGGAACAATTAAAGTTAAGATGTTTGATGGACTTGTCAGAACACTTAGTGACGTACGACATGTTCCAAAATTAAAGAGAAATTTAATTTCGTTGAATACTCTTGATTCAAAAGGGTACAAATACACAACTAAAAGTGAGGTTTTGAAGATTTCCAAAGGTTCCCTCGTTGTGATGAAAGGGCAGAGAAAGACTGCTAAGTTATATGTTTTACAGGGTTCTACTGTTACTGGTGATGTAACTGCCGCATCCTCTTCTTTGTCAGATGATGATATTACTAAACTTTGGCATATGCGCCTAGGGCATATGAGTGGGAATGGCATTGCAAAATTGAGCAAAAGAGGACTTCTTGATGGACAAGGAATTTGCAAACTAAATTTCTGTGAGCACTGCGTCTTTAGGAAGCAAAAGAGAGTTCGATTCACCAGAGGAATCTATAACACGAAAGGAAGACCATCCAGAGTGCCTTCGAGAGGTGGAGCTAATTATATGCTAACTTTTATTGATGATTTTTCCAGAAAAGTGTGGGCATGCTTCCTGAAACAGAAAAGCGATGTGTTTTCTGCATTTAAGTATTGGAAAACCGTGATTGAAAAATAGATGGGAAAGCAAATAAAATATCTATGCATAGACAATGGCTTAGAGTTCTGTACTGATGAGTTTAATAAACTGTGTAAGTCAGAAGGGATCGTGAGACACTTGACAGTTCGTCATACTCCATAGCAAAACAGCGTTGAAGAACGAATGAACAGAACGATCATGAAGAAGGTTCGATGTATGTTGTCAAATGCCAACTTACCAAAGTCATTTTGGGTTGAAGCAGCCTCTACTACATGTTTTTTGATCAACCAATCTCCATCTGTTGCCATTGAGAAAAAGACTCCACAAGAGGTATGGTCTGGTAATCCTGCTGACTATTCTGATTTAAAGATCTTTGGTTGTCCTGCGTATGCTCATGTTGATAATGGAAAATTGGAACTAAGATCCATTAAATGTGTTTTTCTTGGTTATAAAGCTGGTGTAAAAGGGTATAAGTTATGGTGTCCTGAAAATAGAAAAGTTGTGATTACCAGAGATGTTGTTTTTGATGCAACTGCTATGCTACCTAACTTATCTCTTAAATACTCTTCCAAGAAAGAAAATCAAAGGCAGGTGGAGCATCAGATTAATATAGAATCTACAACAGAGTCGACTACTGAAGCCAAGACAAAAATTCAAAATAGAGTTGCTTCTTCACCACAATACTCTATCGCCAAAAATATAACTAGAAGAAAAATTAGACCTCCAAGGAAGTATGCCGAGGCTGATCTAGTTGCTTATGCTTTAAATGTGGCTAAAAATATAGATGCAAACTAAGAGCCATCTAATTATTCAGAGGCGGTTAGTTGTGAAAACTCAGAAAAGTGGATGTTTGCTATGCAAGAGGAGATGGAATCACTACACAAAAATAAAACATGGGATCTTGTGAAACTTTCTAAAGGTAAAAAGGTTGTTTTTTGTAAATTGGTGTTTCAGAAGAAAGAGGGGACTCCAAGAGTTGAAGAACCCAAATATAAAGCAAGGCTTGTTTCAAAGGGTTACAGTCAAATTCCGGGAGTGGACTTCACAGATGTGTTCTCTCCAGTTGTGAAGCATAGTTCGATCCAAGCTTTGCTTGGTATTGTGGTCATGCATGATTTGGAGCTTCAGCAGTTAGATGTAAAAACTGCATTTTTGCATGGAGAACTTGAGGAGGATATTTACATGCAATAGCCAGAGGGTTTTACGATCTCAGAAAAAGAGGACTATGTTTGCTTGCTGAAAAGTCCCTTTACGGTTTGAAACAGTCACCAAGACAGTGGTATAAGAGGTTTGATTCCTTTATGACTTCTCATGTTTTTAAAAGTAGCTTTGACAGTTGTGTTTAGTTTAAGAAAAATAGTGATGGTTCTTTTGTATATCTACTCCTTTATGTTGATGACATGTTGATAGCAGTGAAAGATAAAGGAGAGATAAGAAAGGTTAAAGCCCAACTAAGTGAAGAATTTGAGATGAAAGATTTGGGACCTGCAAAGAAGATACTTGGTATGGAGATTCCCAGAGATAGAAAAACAAGTAAATTGTACCTAAGTCAGAAGGGGTACATTGAGAAAGTTCTTTGCAGATTTAATACGCAGAATGCTAAGCCTGTTAGTACTCCTTTAGCAGCCCATTTCAGACTTTCATCGGCTTTGTCTCCATAATCAAATGATGAGATTGAGTACATGTCACATGTTCCAAACTCTAGTGCAGTGAGATCTCTCATGTATGCCATGGTTTATTCATGTCCAGATTTATCATATACAGTTTGTACAGTTAGCAGATATATGGCAAATCCAAGTAAAGAACATTGGAAAGTAGTTCAATGGGTTATAAGATACTTACGAGGTACTACCTCGGAAGAACTAGAGATGGAGTCATTGGGTATGTTGGTGTTGATTTTGCTGGAGACCTCGATAGAAGAAGATCTCTCACAGGTTATGTCTTTACATCGAAGGTTATGCAGTCAGTTGGAAAGCCACTTTGCAAACTACAGACACTTTGTCTACCACTGAAGCTGAGTACATGGCGATTACTGAGGCTTGTAAAGAAGCTATTTGGTTGAAAGGACTCTTTAGTGAACTCAATGAAGACCTTCAAATCAATACGATCTTTTGTTACAGTCAAAGTGTCATCTTCCTTACAAAAGATCAAAGGTTTCATGAGAGAACAAAATGCATTGATGTTTGGTATCATGTTGTTCGTGATATTATTGTTCGCGGTGATATTGTTGCGAGAAAAATTAGTACTCATGAAAATCCTACAGATATGATGACTAAGTCACTTCCTATAACCAAGTTTGAGCATTGCTTAGACTTGTTTGGTGTTAATTGTTGAAGATAAACCCTTAAGGGGTTTTATGGAAGAGGTGGAGAACTTGTTCGTTGAGAGCTTGCAATGAAGAACTTGTTCATTAAGAATTCGTGTCAAGGTGGAGATTGTTAGAGTTAAGTGACCCAAATCCTTATTTAAATAAAATACTGTGGTAAAATAAAATAAAAGTATAATCCCTATAGAATTATACTTCTTTTATTTTATTTTAGAATAAGGTTTTTTAAACCTTGTTAAACTCCATCTATTTGATATTGATTAGAATAAGGTGTTTCACTCCTATTAGAATATGGTTTTACAAGCCTATAAATAGACATAGTCTACTCCTCTTGTAATTATTTGAATCCGACATAGTGAATTTTCTTCTCCTCTGCCCGTGGTTTTTCCCGAAAGGGTTTCCACATAAAATCTGTTTGTTCTTTATTTTTATTTCTATTTCTATTTTCTTTGCAATATATTGTCATTACCGATATTCTTATTTTACAATAGACATAAGAATTATAAATGAAATAGAACTCTACTTCTAAAGTATATCAAAACTTACTAAGATAAACACTTATCTAGATCTTGTTGGACATCCACTTAAGAAAATATTCATAACACTCCTCCTTGGGTGTCCATTTGTAGATAATGTATCTTTTTTAAACCTTACTAAGATAAAAACCCTATGAGAAAAAAATCCTAGTGAAGGAAAAAGAGTACACATATCTATAATACGCATAATATGATGCCTCATTAAAAACCTTACCAGGAAAAACCAATGGGACAAAACCTTGGTTAAGGGAAAAAGAGTACAACGCATATTTACTCCCCCTCATGAAAACATCACTTAAGATCTCATATTCTACGTATTCAATCTTGAATACTAGCTTTTCAAATGACTATTTGAATATATTTGCTAAGCATGTATATCACCATTCTTTTGAAAGTCATTAGTAAGAGGAAATTTGGGGGAAATATGTTTTGATCTCTTCAAGAGTTTCAACAACAATCATAGCAATCTTTAATCATGACCTCTCTATAAAAATACAAATAAGTATTTTGGATCATTTTATAATCCTCTTTCAACTACTATTGACTAAGTCAAATTTACCAATTATGTTCAATTATTTCAACTCATATAAATGAACAATTTCCCGATAATTTCAATATGCTTTTGTCATTCTAAATCCTTCAAGGATTTTAATATAAAACTTTACTATATAGTGATTCATAAAAGGTTGTAACAACAACCATTAGACGCAAATTAATTTTTTTATGAACTATTAGTTTAATAATATATCTAGAGGTTATTGTATCCACCACAAAATAATATTATATCTTTTCATAATCAATGTCAGGACTTAGTAAAAAACTTCATATTTTTATTCCTCTTTTGCAAAACTACTTCATTTTTACCCTACTAGCTTTATACCTTTAGATATTTGGACTTCTGGAACAAAAACTCCACAAATTTAATTGTACTTGAGTTGCATCTTTTTGGTTTGAACAATCTATTCCATATTTATATTTCTCAATAGATTTATTCAGATCCTCCTTTTATTTCATTTTTCAACAATAATATTGCATGTAAAATTATTGTCGACAACTTTTCTTATCGGTTCCACATTTTCTCGAATTGACATAACGTATTGAGATTTCTTTATTTTCACTATTTTAATCTTCAGTTTCAGGTACCTAAATCTCTTCTGGAGTTTTAGTTATGTATTGGGTCTCTTCTAGAGCACCCGCCTCCATTATATAACCATCTAGAATAATTATTTTCTTTTATGAGAATTTTCATATTTGGAACTTGTAATGAGTTATCCTTGTTAAACTTTTGGTTCAAATTACGATCCCCCTAACTCATTACAAGTTATTATTTCTCTCCCCCTAATATTGGGAAAACTATCGAATCAAAATAGTAATCATAAATCATGTCATAATTGAATCTCCAATACATTTAAAATATATAATAATACAAGGAGACTCATAATTAATATATATTCCCAACATTATTTGAGTATTCACTCATCTTTTATTATGGTGGAGAAATTGGAACATATACGCACATACAAAAATCCAAAGATAAGAAATATTTAGCTCTTAACTGAAAATCAATTGTAATGGAGAGTATTCATAACTTATTGGCTTGATGCATACAACATGTAAATCAACATAATCTCATACTGAAATAGGAAGTTTAGTTCTCATAAGTAATGGTTTAGATATTAGTCAGAAGCATTCAATCAAAAATTTCTCTAAACCATTATACGCATAAATAACAAACTTTTAGAAAAAAAAATTCAAAATTAATAAATAAAATATTGAGATATAAATTCATTAGTATTAGCAAGATGAATTGCCTTAATTGCATGATCTGAAATTAATTATTTAAACAAGCAATCTTGCAAACGACAAGTTGCAAGTTGATAACAAATACGTGATTATTTTGTAGATGCATCTACCAAAACCATATAATATCAAAATCATCCACATGGTGGATGAATGGACCCATATTCATTTCAGAAATATAATATATTAAATCTCAACTTTAGCTAATGAGTTTCTAAGAATCAATTTTCATTGAGAACAAGCAACAAATGATATTTCTTTAAATTAAAGAATCTTTTGGTTATTTAATGAATGTCCATATCAATTCTCAATTAATTTTCGCATCATATATGATCTAGGATGGTCTAACTGGTCACGCCAATTAGTAAATGCATTTGCATCAGTAAACTTATGATTTACTTTAACACGCATTTCAATTGTACTAATAATATCAATATAAATTGTGACAAATTAATTTTACTGTCATTCCTTTTACTTTATATCCACATAAAATTACTATTGTGATATTTACTACTAGAAATATATAAATCAATGTAAAGTTTATAATTCCACTAAGTTAACAAAATAAATATAATTTCCAAACAAATTTATGCAATATTCACTTCAAGGAATATGTCAAAATCTTCAAATATCCAAAAAATTTTATTATAAAATTATTTTCCAGGTGTACAATAAGTACATAACTAATGACTTTTCATACATAAGTTTGCTCTCTTGTAAGTTCTCATCAGTAATATTTTTCCATGTAATTTTAATTGGGAACTTATTCTGAATACTGTAGAGTTGTACTTACAGTTTAAAAAAAAACTTGCAACTTCAAGTGCATCCAATCACAATGAGCTTTAGATAGAATTACCATATTCTTTTGCTCATAGGTAGATCTTTCACTGTCAAATATTTTGCTTTCAACCCCTTAATGGGGATGATGACAAAAGAAGATCACAGAGATAGTCATAGTGTAACACCTCAAAACCCGACCTAAAAGTTATATCGAATCCTGGAGGTTACATTGGCCACCCAAAGTGGCAGAAATAAAACTCATTTATAAACATGGAAAATTCTTTGCTAAACCATTATGCTTCGTAATTTTAGTAAGTTAAATGAAATGTAGTTGTCTTTTGAAACAACATTTAACAGGCATTTAAAAATAGTTAGGAATAAATCAAATTGGCGTTCTTGAACAATTTCAAAGTAACACAAAAATCTCCATACCACAGTCCACTTAGACTTATGTGCAAAACAAAAGTGCATAATTTGAATAATATACCACAACATTATTTGAAATCAAACCGATCAGAGAAACTTCGAGACCTCCACTATGCCAAGTCCAGCTCCAAAACACAAAATTTACCTGAAATGGAGAAACTAAAGGAATGAGCTACGCGAGCTTAGTGTGAGTCCAAAACGTAAACAGATGGCAAAAGACAGGGTAACACAACAATATTCCAGAACAGTATATATATAAAAATCACTTGCGAAAACTCAAACTAGTAATTCAAAATAACAAAATATTCCCAAATCATACCAAACCACAGAAATGACGTACCAACCATACGTAATAATCAAAACACATTATAACACATTAACCATATTTCCAATAACCAAATGTTCACACAAACAGACGTATTTTCAAATGCAAAATGAATGTAACAAGTCAAAGATCTCACCCCACCAACTAAACACCGCTTTGTCCACCCTGCACATAAGGGCTACAGAAGGCCCGTCCACCCTACACACTACATGGAACTATAATAGGCTCATCCACCCTACACACCACAATGTGGAACTAAGCCATTGAAATAACAATATACAGCTGAGCTAACATATGTATAGTATAGTACGGTAAACCGTTGTATAGAAGTATTGTAGTTAAAACTGCCAAATCAGTCTTCCTTCTTTCCATAACCAATTCCTAAAATTTTCATGCTAATGCAGTAATGCACACAGTACATAGACAAACATACAGAAACAGACATTCATGTTTCGAGTTGAACTGATTCAAATTTGATTACACATACATTCCAATACTCAGTTATGTTAGCAATAATAAACTCAGATTTATTCATCACATAAACTGGCAATTAAATTAAAGCCCATAAATGCAAATATATACACGAACCCAAACTTGACTGAGTCCCAAATACACTTACCAAGTCTTAACCGAAGGTCGGATTACTCAGAAACATAAAACAGACAGTTTATAACTCAAAACAAAAATCTATGAAATAGGGCCACACGACCATGTGCCCTGGCTGTGTGCAAGGGTCTAGGCTATGTGAAGATAACATGGCTATGTGGAAGGGGCACACACCCGTGTGTCCGAGTTATATGGCCGTGGGAGTAGCCCATGCAACTTACTGTCCAAAAGTGTCAAATTAAGGAGCAGAGTAGACACGGTCGTGTGGAAAACTCACACGCCTGTGTGGCTAAGGGACAAAACCGTGTGTCCAAAGCACACGCCTATGCGAAAATCGATAAAATCCCCAAACAATAGCCACATAACCGTTTGGCCAGGCCGTGTGGCACAAGAAAACATCAAAATCCCTAATTTTCCAACCTCACATGACCGTGTGGACTGCCCGTGTGCGGCACACACCCATGTGGTTACGAAACCACACCAAAATAGACCAAAAATCATGAATTTGTATCAGCAAAGAAATCCCAAATTACTAAGGGTTCAAAAACACACCTGATTTGCAATTCTCAACTCAACAAATAACCGGAACGCCTCAATTCCACAAATTTTGTAAACTAATTAACCAACATAATACTTTAAGTAATTACCCAAAGTGATACTAACGAGTCATCTAAAGCAACTAATCTAAAACTTAAAGAGAAACAATAAAACAATACTAATGCTTACCCGATTCCACACCTAAAAATTGAGCATACAAATCCTCTAATGAAGACGCTTGGAATAACTAAAGAACAAAAGAATTAAAGCACAAAGAAAGAAGAACAAAAACCAACAAAAATTGTAGTAGAAAATTTGAAGAAGGAACAGACGTGAGAGAGAAAGATTTTGGGATAACCCCCTATTTCAAATTAAAAAATAAAACGAAAATAAATAAATAAGTATTTAAAACTTAAAACAAAACTAGGTTAAAAATAATTCCTTAAAACACACATGAGGACTTAAACCCGAGATCCAAAGGCAAACTAACACACCCACTACCACTGAGTAGCCTCATTCTGACATTAAAACATGAAAATAAACTTAACTACTCGACCTGCTCATTGACCCCAACTACAAACCTTAAAACTTCTAACCCCAGATTTCGGGGTGTTACACATAGTCAATTCAATTTAATAACAAGAGTAATTAATAACTCAATCCTCCCTTTTTTCTCATCCTTTCAAAATAGATATTTATAACAATAATGATTCATATGAAATATAATCTTTTCTTCATTCACAATCTCAATATGATTTTCATTATAATGAATATCTTTTAAAACTAATGCATTAACCATCACAAATTTTGTGCTTTTTAGATATTGATATATTAGCTCTTCTGAAGCTTTCAACTAATTTTGTACTATCAAATATTGAAAAATTATTTGTTTGTTTCAGTACAAAATAAGATAAATATTTTCTATCTATAATTATAGAATTCATTATTACATTCTCATATCCTTCCTCATAAAATATTAACAAAAACAAAATATTTGGGCATACGCCAAATATGTGGCCAATAATCTTTCATATCATATTGATAACATAAGTTATCTTTACCCTTTTAAGAGTTATCTTGAGAACTTTCATTGTTCTCTTATTTATTATTACTATGTTTCCACTTTTACTGGTCCATGATTATATCTTTTATTTTCTTTATGTTTGCATTCACTTCGGGGAATGCAACAAATCTAGTAGGACAGAGTTCTAAACACCTCAATTGATTCTTTATTTCATAATCATCATTGCAAACTTATGTGGATTTCAAAACATAATCTATATAAAGATCTTTAACATCATCGTCATCACCCACGTAGGGATTATATAAATTTCTTTGGATAATGATTACCCATGGTGCGCAGGCCTCAATTGAAAGCTGAAATTGCAATAGCTCTAAAAGGCAATCAACAACAACTTAAGCAGAAAATTTGGAATGACCGTATTATAAAATAAAAGAGAATTGTGCTGATAACGTGTTATAAACTAAATAAACAGAGAATAAAAATAAAGAAAATTGGAGAGCAAAAGAGAGAGCATATTTTATTGATCAATCGGAATATTTACAATATTTCTCCAAAGACTATATTTATATACATAAAAAGTATAAATGAAATAGAACTACACTTCCAATGACTATTAAAATTCAAAGTATATCAAAACTTATCTAGATCTTGATGGGCACCTACATAATAAAATATTTATAACATTATAGAAATGATTAAAAATTACTACAAATTATAAAAAAAAATTGTTACAAATTTAAAGTATGTAAAATTCAACCTTTTCATCGACTGATATCATCTCTTGGTAGTTCCTTTTTTCTTCTTTTGTAGCCTTTTAAATTAATCGTTTGATCATAATATTCAAATTCAACCCTTTGTTCTTGGGGAATAATTTCATTTGGCTCATGATCTTTCCTTTGCAGGTTGTAGAAGATGCTAGATCAGAGCTTATCAAAAAGCGTTATCATAAACTTGGTAAGCTATTACTCAGTACCAGAAATTGAAATTTTTTTCATGTTTTATATAAGTAATATATATTCTTCATTGTAGTTGATAATGGATTGTTTTTTTTATAATAAAAAATATATTTAGAAGTCCTCGTTTACTTTAATCTATGTAATTATTTGTCCAGATTCATTTTAGAAGTTGATTTTTATTTATTTCTATATTTTTATATAAGTTTTTAATAATCTTTTAATTTTTTGATTTTTTTTACATATTTAATTTTTAATAATTCTTAATATTTTTTAATTTATTTATAATTTTGTACTCATCTAAAATGAATTTCATCGAATAGTTTTCTAAGTTCATTCATTCTAGATATATAGAATATTTTTAGTTTTTAAAAATTTGTTAATATAATTGTCATGTCAGCATCGGGCAAAACACTAAAAAAAGCCCATTTTTTAAAAAATTTATCAAAATGGGCCCGAAAATAAATTAATTACCGGATTGGCCCAATTCCCCGAAAGCGCATCCACGTCAGCGCGATGTCAGGGGACGAGGCAGGAAAACATTTCCTCAAGGAAGCGCTTTGCCTACATGGTAGTAAAGCGCACCCTCAAGGACGGGTTTTCCTGCCACATAAGCACTCCCTTGGGGACGCGTTTTGCCCGCGCGTGAACAGTAGCAACGACTACTTTTTTGATCATTGGTGACCCCTCCAACGGTCAAAAAAAAACTATAAACCCCCTTTCATTTTTTTCACAAATAAATCCTTTCTCTAATATTCTCTCTAATATTCTCTCAATTTCCTCTCAATTTCCTCTCAATTTGCTCTCAATTTCCTTTCAAAATTTCTCTCAAATCCCTATTTAAAAGAGCTTTAATTTTTTAATTATTTTTAAAAAATTTAAATTTTATTTTTTGAATTTTTTTAAATCGTAAAAATTTGTACGAATTTAACAATGGCTGGAGAATTGATTAGTCTTGATGACAAGCACATATCCGTCGAACAAATGAAAATGGTAAGTGTTAAATTTAATTTTTAAATATTATTTAAGATTTTTTTATTTATGTAATTTTAAATAATAATTAATTTATTATTTGTTATAAAAGTTTGGAGATCGAATATTGCAATGCTATATCTGTAATATGCATGGTCCTCCATCACCGTTGGTAGAGAATTACCTGCGGGAAGCGGGTTTTTGGCACGTGGCGATGGTAGGTCGGGGATGCAAGTTGGACCCGAAACTTATCAGTGCGTTGATTGAGAGGTGGAGACTCGAGATGCACACATTCCATCTTCCATGTGGAGAGTGCACTATCACTTTGGAAGATGTGAATCTGCAATTGGGATTGCCAGTGGATGGGTACCCAGTCACCGGGTCTGTTTAATCTGGCGATTGGGGAGCGCTATGCTACAAGCTTTTGGGCGCTATTTCGGAGAATATTAACGGAGGTCAGATCAAGATGGGCTGGTTACGAGACACATTTTCGGATCTAAATGATGATTCAATCGAACTAGAAAGAATCCGGTATGCTCGAGCATACATTCTTCAGATAATTGGAGGTTATCTGATGTAGGACTTGTCACAGAACCTCATACATCTAAGATGGCTACTGAAACTCGTTGATTTTAGAGCAGCTGGTGAATTTAGTTGGAGGTCTGTCATGTTGGCAACATTGTATCGGGAGATGTGCGGGGCGACGCGACTGAATAAAGCAAAAATCAGAGGTTGTCTGTCACTACTGCAGTCATGGGCACAGTTTCGCTTTCCATTTTTACGTCCTCGAGTGGACCACCCATATACATTCCCACTCATAACGAGGTAAATTTTATATTAGATTTTATAATTATTACATAAATTTAAATTATAATAGTATGCTAAAAATTTATTTAATTAGGTGGAACCATCCGGCAAGTTATGCTGGATTACCTAGCTCTCTTGAATATATACGGCTTCTATTAGACCAACAGTCAGAAGCACAAGTAAGTATTAAATAAAATTGATATTTCTATCATGAGCTAGTCGATTGGTATTTAGTATTTAGTATTATGTATTATGTATATAACTAATATTTCCATCATATTCATATAGTTTCAATGGACACCATACGAGGATCCGGTAATTTGGGCAGTAATTTCGGATGAGTACTTCCAAAATCCAAATGCTTGGCATGCGAAAGTCGCATTAGTCAACTATGTGACCGTGGAGATGCACCAGTCAGACAGAGTATTACGGTAATTTGGATTCCGACAATCGATTCCCGTGGCACCTAAGGTGTTTGATGATCATCACAAAATTGACCTATGGCAATTGCATACGGATTGGCCGAGATTCTAGTCATACTACATCTAAATGTGGGAAGATCGGTATGATTATATACCTACTCGGGAACCAATTATCATTCCAGAGTTAGCGTGTGTGCCGAAATACATGCTATGGTTTAGGATCAATGGCAAGCTATATTTACTGTTGGCAAAGGAGAGGCAGCAGTAATTACATGTCCGAAAGGAACGACGTGGCCCTTTAAATCCAAGACGAAGGGACGACAACACAGGCCCATCAACGAGGCCCAGACATTCACCCGACCCATCATCAGCGGTCATTCAATCACTAGTCCCAGCGAGAGCACTGACACAGTCACTCGACCCAGCAGTTCAACCAATGATACCCATGGCACAGCCTTTCCAGATGATGTCAGGTGCGTATCCTAGGTCTTTTATGTATCATAACCCTTATATGTTTCCCTTTTTCGAGTCCTATGGCAGGTTGGAGTCCATGACCCGGTTCATCTCCATTTTTTGTTACACCGAGTAGACCGCCGATGTATAGGCCAGCGTCGCACGAGGTATCGCAAGACGGGTCGTCGGGGAGCTCTTCTTTTTACCAATCCCTATCACCGTATGTGTTTCAAACAGCTTCACCGTTGGTGATGCAAACACCTCTACAGTCACTATTCTATCAATGTGGCTCATCGTCCCAACACCGACAACCAGATACCCTACCGGAGGAACTAGAATCCCCGCCGGAGCAACCACAACCCCCACCAGAAGCTGGACAAAGGAGGAATCCAGCACGTAACCGTCAACGGTCGCCATGTGGCACTGAATCCAGCGGGCACAGAGATTGATTTTTATTTTAATATATTTGTACAAACATTTTGAATAATTTGATATTATTTGATGTAATAAAATAGAAATTCTTCTATATTATTTCATGTACTAAAATAGAAATTTACTTTTACATTTTTAATATAATAGAAATTCTTTTAAATAAGGCAATATGTTGAATAAAGTAATTGTAATTTACTTTAATATGTTCGGTTTGAAGGTCTGTTATGCAACCTGGGACGTATCTCTCTAGCACTTGACACCACTGCCATATTTCATTATATGAAGCATCTCACCCACTATGCATCTTCTCCAACGCCTTCTGCTTAGCTATCCAAGCCTTGCGGTAAGAGGGCGTGTACCCCATTTGGCTACGAGTATTGGAAATTAAAACTGGCACTGAAGTCTTGGGATTTGCCTTCACCGTGGGCAGTATCAAGCTAGTTAACATAGCTGAATCCATTTTGGGATGATCTTTTGAAATACCTATAAACGGAGTACATTAAATAATGCAACATTACATAATAACAGTATTATTCAGAAACCCTAAATACTGTACCTACAACACATGTATGTGAACCTTTGTACTTTTTAATCTCCCACAACCCTATCCTTTTCCTTAACGAGGCGTAGATTTTCCATGAACATGTACCATCTTGTACTCCACACTTCGCCTCAAACTTATCAATTTTGGATTTAACGACGTGGTAGTTAACGCCGTTATTGATGCTATGTTGTTTCAAAGCACCAATAAAACTATCATTGTTGGAAAACTGATTACCAACTTTAAATTCACCCGAATCTAGTACTAAACTTGTACGATCACGCAATCGATGTGGTAGGTCTGGAAACTCCAACGCTTTATCTGTAGACAGATCAACATTATACATGTGGGCTGGAGGTGAATATGCCCTGAATCGTGGATCTTTTTCTTTATCTGAACCCCCTTCAACATCTTCAGGTTCGGTTGGAATATGCTCCGGTTCAGAAAATAATCCAACTTCTGCACCATCGGGCCCGGGATCTCAAAGTGGATCCACATAAGAGTCATCTTCTAACCCACCATCATCTGCAATGTACGAGGTCCCCTCACCAGTGGACGTCGTAGAGAGTACATTATCCCTTCTTCTGGGCATTTCATAACGTCCCCAATTGGATGTAGATTGTCAACCAGTAGAAGTTGATGTCGTTCCCCCAGTATGTATTTCTAGCATCAAACATCGACCCACCAAGGTGCATGTCCCATCCACCGACAGAGTGTCGTGCAGGGGTTGTGTATTTCACACCGCTACCAAACATGCGCCGCTCCGTGTTTTGTAACCCACTAACCGAGTGTCGGGCAGGGGTCGTGTATACCTCTCGAACACCAGTCGCAATTGCATCATTTGGTGATGTAAATTGTACATATAACTCAATATACGGTGCTCCACTAGCAAGATGAGTCTGGACCATTGCCTCCAAGCTACGAGCACCTTTTATGTCGAACGAGTCATATGTCACCAGATCAACAAAAGAACAAAATCAATACGTAATAGACAGAACTTTCATTGGCGTCGTTTCGAATATTTTACGCCTAATTCTTTTATGAAGTTCTATCAAATCTATGTTCTGGTTAAAATCCAGTCGCACTGTATTCTCCGATAAAAAAACAACACCGTTCTTGGTGTGGCAAACCTCACCATCATAGTAAATAACATCACTAATACGTTCACTTATCTTCAATTTCTATCCTTCTTAGCCTCTCTAAATTTTTTTTGCTGTAAGTAACTTATGCAATCTGAGGGAAAATTTTGCCTTATATATAGCCTCAGGCCATGCGCCACTGTAGCAAAAGCGCGTCCACATGGGATCTTTTTTTAGGAGCTACAGTAGCAAAAGCGCGTCCACGTGGGAGCTTCTTTCAGTACTTCTACTGACAAAGCATCTTGCTTAAAGCGTTTTTGACACTATTTGCTCAGAAACATCTACTCGAAATTATTTTTTCAGGAGCTACTGTAGCAAAAGTGCGTCCACGTGGGAGCTTTTTTCAGTACTTTTGCTGACAAAGCATCATGCTTAAAGCGTTTTTGACACTGTTTGCTCAGAAACGTCTACTCAAAATTATTTTTTCAGGAGCTACTGTAGCAAAAGTGCGTCCATGTGGGAGCTTTTTTCAATACTTCTGCTGACAAAGTATCCTGCTTAAAGCGTTTTTGACACTGTTTGCTCAGAAACGTCTACTCGAAATTATTTTCTCAGGAGCCACTATAGCAAAAGCGCGTCCACATGGGAGTTTCTTTAAATTAACAAATAATTTAATTAACCCTAAACCCCAAACCCTAATTTATTTAAGTTTTTACTTAAAAACCCTAAACACTAAACCCTAAACTAATTTATTATAAATTTATAATTAATTTACTCAAGTAACCCTAAACCCTAATTTATTTAATTTTTCCTTAAAAATCCTTAACTCTAAAATCTAATTTTTAAAATTTTTTAATTAAATTACTCAAGTAACCCTAAACCCTAATTTAATTGATTTTTTCTTAAAAAATAATAAATACAAAAACTAATCCAATTTTGAAAAATTTATAATTAATTTAATTGAAAAACCCTAAACCCTAATCCCTTATTTATTTATTTTTTCTCTAAAACCTTAAACTTAAAAACACCAAAATCCTAACCCTAATCCTAACCCTAAACCAATAACCCAAAACCCTACCATAGGAGACACGGGCAAAATGCTTCCTCAGGGACGCGTTTTCCTACCACGTCCCCTGACGCGCTTTTGAGGAAATAGGGTCATTCCGGTAAATAATTATTTGCCGGGCCCATTTCGGTAAATTTAAAAAAAAAGCTTTTATATGTAATTTGCCCGTCAGCATCATTTGTTACTTCAACTATGTTAACAGCTAAATCCATCAATTGATAATTTTATTAATAGAAAGATTAATTATTATTTTTTCTTTAAATGCTGAATAGGTGAAAATTTTAATGAGTTTGATTGCTTTTTTATTTTTGGTAAGACTTATTTTGACGAGTAGAGATTGAAGACCATTTGTGTTAGAACCTAGAAGTAGCTTAAATAAATCTCACATGCCAGGGGCATAATAAAAATTCATAATAATATACATAAATTAAAATATTAAAATAAAATAAGATTAGTCAATTTTATCTTTTTACTAGAAATGTGGGGTTTGTTTTTTTTTCTTATATATATATTAGATCTACTTAAAAATAAATATATGAAAGTTATTAAAAAAATTATAAAGTAAATGTTTTATATTGTTTATTTTTTGAATTTATGAAATTTCTAATTTCATAACGTAGGTAATTAGATATGATCTAATATTCATTTTATGAAAGAATGTTATTTTTTTTCATTTTTAATTATATAGAAATTCAAGGGATTTCTTAAAAGATCATTTAACCAAAGTTTTTATTTGAATGATATTTGGAATAAAACTTGAAATGATATTTCAGTCTTACATTTATTTAGTTAGTTTTGTATTTTGTGTTTTCTATTTAGTAAGAAAATAGAAGTTGGTTTTCTTCTATTGCTCAATCTATTTATAGTCATATTCAACCCATTGGCCCATGACATATTAATATTATTTTAATTAAAAAATGTAAACAAATAACTTTTCGTGTGATTTGCATTTTTTAACTTTATTTTCACATTTTCATTTATTTTTCAATCCAATAATATTGACAATTTCTCTAGCTAAAAAAAAGTATTAACCATAATTCTCATTACCTATTCATTTTGTATTGCAATTATGGTATGATGTTCTCCGTAGCTATTTTATAAAAGAGTTACCCTTATCAATACTTTATTGTAATATTGAAAGAAAATTGTTTGGAACCAACTAAATAAATGCTATTTTATAGAAATATGAGATCTATATATTTCCATAAGAGGATTCACTACGAAAATCTAACTGATACTCCATTCAAATATTGCCTTTTATCATATGCAATAAATGACAGAAAAATAATTTATATAAAGAAAAGCAGAATTCCTATATAATATCATTTCAAAGCAATATAAATTTAAATAAAAACAATTAAATTATTCAATAAAAAATTTCTTGTATGAGAACAAAAAATATTTTTATTGTTTAATTATAATTTACCAAATGCAAAATAATATATTTTTTATTTACATCAATTAATATTTTATTATTGAGCAAATATATCTACTAACACATTTGAAGGCAAGGTTAATCTAGTGACTATTTCAATGGCTGAAACAATGGCCACCACTTCAGGCATCATTTCATTGTCTTACTTGCCTATTTTAAGAGTTGGCAAATATTAGAACAAAACTATTATGCTATCTGTTTTGAAGTCATTTGGACAAATTAGATCCCAAAACATGAAGACTAATTGAATTGAAATAGAAGACTTGAAGATTGGTTTCTTGTGGATTAAGCCTGGTTACTTGCGGAACAAGTAAAATCACTTTCTATAATTGAAAATTTTGGATTACATCGAGACTCTTATGGAACTATAATCACATGCTGATTTTTAATTTTATTTTATACAAAATTGATTAGACAATGACTCTTATGTAAACAAAACTTAAGTAGTATATGAATTCAAGTTTTGTCTAGGTTAAGTTAATTACAAAGAGTAACTAAGAGATTGAAAGCTTGGTAGAACACAAGTTTGTTCAAGTCAAGAACACGTATGTGTGCATTAATTATATAAGTTATAATAGCTCGTTTTTAGTGAAATCAAAACAGTGATTTCGGGACCACAAATCTAACAAGTAGATTAATATTTTATTATCATTTTAATGTCTATGAAATGTTAGTAAGGTCGTATAAAATTTTTGATAAGAAATTTTGACATTTGCATGCTTAATTAAGTGAAAAGGACTAAAACGTAAAAAGTGCTAAAGTAGTTTCTAGTAGCTAAAGGTGTTAAATAGCTATAGAACTTATATGTAAGAGGACTTAGATGGTAATTAGACCATTTCTAATGTTAGTGGAATTATATGGCAAGGTTTTATTTAAATTCTTAAAGTTTTTAAAGGTTATTTTAGTAAAATGGTAAATAACATAAAACTAATAAGTAAACAAGTATCATCTTCGTCCATTTGTTTTTCTTCTTCAACTGAAATTGTCAAAGAAGTCATAGCTAGGGTTCGGCTACTCCATTTTTGCTTCCATGGTATGTATTTTGATTCTATTTTTAATGATTTTCATGTTTTCGGGATCGTTGTAGCTTAATCTAGCTAGCCCAAGGACTAATTTTCAAAATTGTTAAAGATTTAGGGTTTTTCCATGGATATGTTTGTATGGTTTTTGAAGTTTAATGGAAGATTTTGAGTCTTTGTATGGATTTTAGACTAAATTTAGACTGAATTGAATATTATAAATATTAAATGGATTGAATTTTCCTATTTATATCAAGATAGACCTCGTATGGATCTAGATCGAGGAAAAGCTAAAGCCTCGGATTAGTTGATCTCGTTGCTAAGTCTTTGTCATTGATGTAAGTTTGTATAATTAAATAATGTTTTAATGTTATATTGATC
Organism: Gossypium turneri; assembly: GCA_008044935.1. Classification (NCBI taxonomy): domain Eukaryota; kingdom Viridiplantae; phylum Streptophyta; class Magnoliopsida; order Malvales; family Malvaceae; genus Gossypium; species Gossypium turneri. The sequence goes on along the minus strand of CP032576.1, from coordinate 21,618,784 downwards.
TATATATTCATGTATTATTTTCCATGAAATTAAATGATGGAAATCAAACGATGTTACGATGATTATCGAGCCCTATTACCTTAGGAATACTTAGGATACAAATGACATGTCATTAGGGTTACCATGTTTCGGGTGTTGGTCTTGAATGTCCTACCAATGGCTGAGGTCCTGTATTTGTTGCGGATACTCTAGAGCTTGTGTAAGCAACATTGTGTAGCTTACATTATGACCTACAACTTGTGTGAACAAACCCATTTCGCAGCTCATGTGAGCAACGATGTAAAGGAAAAGGAAAGGAAAGGTTATATGTTTAGCACACTTTGTATGAGCTTCCCTGCGTATCCGATGTTATTCTGAATTGTTCAACGGGCATGAAAAGGAAAGGAACAGTAGGTGTTCAAATGACTTATGTCATGAATCTATGAAAAGGATTGAAAAGGAAATGTTTAAGGAAAGTATGTCTATGTTAATGAAATTGATGATTTCAAATGATGTTGCTCATGTATAATGACTTACCTTATGTTAATTCAAGTAAATTATAAGTGGATGCCCTAACATGTGTTGTTGATGATGCTTAGCCTTATTCCAAGCTTATGGTTGGATTGTATCATGTTTAAATTTTAAGGTTATGCATTGAAATGGTAAGTTATGTTCATGTTTTATGAGCTTACTAAGCATTATATGCTTACATAGTTTTCTTTCCTATATTTTATAGATAATCAGAAGCGCGATCGGTTTGGAAGCTCGTCGGTGATCTATCACACTATCTAGGGATTATATCGGTAGTTGTTGATGTTTTGGCTAAGGTTATAATGACATGTATAGGTGGACTTGTGTTTGAATGTTAGTTGATAAGTTTGGCATGTATATGTTATTTTGGTTGATGTACTTTTGGTACTTTTGATGCCTTGTTGGTATATGATAATATGGCTAAGATATGATGCATGCTTGAGAGACCAAATGGTATGTTTATAGAGAAGTTCTAATAATCATGGCTATGGTATGTTTGGAAGTGGTATGGAATTATGTAAGTATGATTGAGATATGGTAAATTTACATGTTTAGGTATGTTTGGTTAATTGAAATTGAGGTGCCTTATATGGGATATTGGTTAAACGGATTTGGTCATTTGAATTAGTCATTTTATGCATATTTTGGTATGTTTGTGATGCCTTGGTCATGGGTGGAAATTTCTTGTAGGTACATGCTTGTAATGGTGACGGAAATGGCTTGATTTTGGCCAATTTCATGTCTACACGGCCTGAGAAACGGGCGTGTGACTTAGCCATGTGTGACACATGGCAATGCGACATGGCTATGTGTCCCCTGTAGGTTTTTAAGGTATATAAGTTAGGCAGTTACACGACCTAGCACACGGCCTGACACAAGGGTGTGTGAGGCCACTTCAAGAGTTACACGGCCTGGTACACGAGCGTGTAGCTTGACCGTGTAACCCAACTTCGAAAGTTACACAGGCACAGATGCGGGCTGGGACATAGTCGTGTGTCCTTATTTCGAATGTTACACGGCTTGGCCACACGGATGTGTGACCCCTACAGTTCAAATTTTCTAACTTTTTTCTGAACTTTCTGAATGATTTCAATTTAGTCCTGAATTGTTTCTAAAGTGTTTTTAAGGCTCGATTAAAGGATGATATGCATGTGGATGAAAGTTTATGCCATGTTTATATTGAGGTACTAAATGTATGTTTTAATGTTATGATTTTATGGTAATGCTTCGTAACCCTATTTTGGCGAAGGATACGAGTTAGGGGTGTTACATAAGCAATCAACAGAGTCTTTTGAATTGCAAAACTAAGCTTTCAAGGGGGAAGCTTAGTGGGAGAGTGATCTAGTCTTTGCACAATGGTGAGATCACTACATTAGTGAAATTCAGATTGATGTTCAGACCAAAATTGATGGTTGGACTGTGAGAAATATAGTAGATCATTGCTCTAGGCAAGGCCACGCAAACGTAGACCGAGTTCGAACAACGTAAATAATTTCGTGTTCATCTTTACATTTTTGCACTTTTGATTTCATGGTTGAAACTGTAGCTACAATTCCAAGCATTATTTTAGCCATAATTTCTCTTTGCAAAGAAAGTACCTCTTAATTCTACAATTAGTATTAGAGCCTCTCATTCAATAGTGATTTTCCTGGTTAATATACTTGCTTGAAATGGAAGGATCTTCTATCTCACGCCCTCTTTACTTGATGGGGTAAATTAGTCTTATTGGATGGACTCATCCCTTCACTGAAATTGAAGGAGTAAAAACTCCCAAGGTCGAGGCAACTTGGACTACTAAAGAAGAAATAACTACTAATGCCAACTCCAAAGGTATTTATGATATTTTTTTGTGGAGTTGATGTTTTTCTTACTCAATTGTTCAAGAAATGGCCAAGAAATAGTTTGGAACGAATAAATGATCCAAGTCATCCAAGGTTATCTAGAAGGGAAAATTTAATAACAAATTTGAGTCAAATAAATATGTTAAGGAGAAAAAATAAGGAATTCAATGTCATGAGTGCCATGGTTTTGGGCATATCCAAGCAGAATGTGCTAATACCTTAGAAAATAGTAAATGAAAATCTCTATGCGTGACCTAGAGTGATAAGGAAACCAACTCAGAATCAAAGTTTGATGATGAATAGGTAAGCAATTTTGTAGCCTTCACATAAAAGATGAATGAACTGAATGCTTCTAATTGTGAAGTTGTTGAATGCAATGAAGAAAAGGAACATGAAGAATTGCTGAAAGCCTACAATCTCATGTTGAAAAAATGGAATCTTTTGTGTGAGGTAAATTCAAGGATTTCTACTGAGGAAGATTTTTTGAAGAATGAAGTATCCATGTTGGATGGTCAGGTAGATGCAAAGCTGATAGAGCTTGATGAGCAATAAAAAAGGGTTGAAAAACTTAAAGAAGAACTAAAAGATACAAGGCAGACTCTCGAACAATTCAATTGCAACACTAGTAAATTGAATGTGATGATAGTAGTTGGAAAAAAAAGGATTAGAAGAGAGGAGGACCATGCTCTAGAGACAAAGGCAAAGTTGTTGTAAAAAATCCAAGAGAGTTTTTAAGGGAGAGAACAACAACTTTCAAGAGAGTGTTCAAAACAATAAAAAACTCAAGAGAAGCCTAAACTCTATACCAAACCAACTCAATCTACTAGGAGAAAGATTATTTGCCACTACTGTGGTGTTCCAGTCCATTTTAGGTCTTGTTGCTTCAAGATGCTTAGAGATCTTCAATGGAACAAAATTGTGCGCATTACTTCTGGCGTTTTTCAAAAGAAGGAAACGTGTATGGAAAAGAAAAGATCAACAGTGTTTGTTTGCAACAGACTAGTCTTTTAAAGTTTTAATTAATGATGTTAGGACAATAATGATCTCAAGTCTAAGGACCATATACATAGTTATCACTATGAGTAATGTTCTGACTATTATATAATAATCCAAAAAGCATACTCATAGCGGGTCAGTCTAGTATGTTGTTCTCTAAAACATACTTATGTATCGATTTTGACATCTCTATTTCAATGACAACACTTTGTCATTAATCAACTACACATTAGTCTCAATGTATTATCATTGCCCAAGCCTACAATAATACTTGACTAAGGACCTTTTAAGAATAGTCATATTATTCTCAGAACCTTATTATTAATCATTTTTTTATTAATCATTTTATTTATACACATAGAAAAAGAAACTAAAATAAAAATGGCAATTCCTAATATTAACAAATAAGGTACAACGAGTATGTGATTACAATCATCTCATGATTGGTCTTTGGGCATACTCTAACATCCAGGAAAATGGGTTAATTGGTCTTGATCCATTCATTAATTCAAATATTAATGATAAAATTAGCAGGTCTCATTTGGGTGGCTTTTCCCTTAATTCCCAAAAGAGCAATGATTGTTTAGGAAATTTTATGTCTACCGAATTTGGTTTGGGGAAACCTAATTTTAATTTAGACAATAATAATTTTAAATCCCTTACTGACGAGTTCCCTACATGCTCGATCTCATGCTTCAATCATATATTTGAAGATCCGCCTGAAAAAACTATGATTTTAAGTCTGAGTGTTTTGGATTCGAGGAAACATTCTGCTATAACGTTTAAAGAAAAAAGTGACCATAACATAAGATTTAATTCAGAAAGTGCTAATTTTGCAGAAGGTACTCAACTTAAACAGGAGATAAAAGGATGTAGCTCTGGTGCAAAAAATGATAATGGTCGGAATGGAAGAAAACTCAATAAGGTCATTAGAGAACGAGATTAATTTAAGGTTGTGGGTGTTTCGAGAGTTCTTCTGGCGAATATAATTAATTCCATGATGGAATTAATAAGTAATCATATAGGAAATGACTTGTGCAAGGATTCTTCTTGTTCAGAAGGATTATAGGCCAAGGATTTGGGTTTTCCTGGAAAGTGAAAGGTTAGACTTCTTTTCTCTTATGATATCAATGAATTTGTCAATTTTCACTTGGAATTGTCAAGATTGTGCCAGTGTTAAGTTCCCTCATTTTTTTGGGAGTATAACTTAGAATTCAAGCCTAATATTGTTGGTTTATTTGAAACATAAGTTAGTGGTGTCAAAGTAGATAGAATCATCGCTAAGCTGGGTTTTCAATATTCTCACCCAGTGAAGGCTATTCGGTTTTATGGAGGTATTTGGATTGGTTGGAAAGAGTCTGTTTGAGTGAAGGTAGTTTATAATCATTCTTAATTTGCTCTTGTTCGAGTTTTCAGATATGTGTTTGCTCAACTTCTTTATGTCGATTTTGTTTATGGTAGACTTGATAGCCAAAAATGGAAAAAGCTTTGGGAGAGGCTAAAATTGACTATTTCGGTCGATAATGATCCTTGGGTTGCCATTGGGGATTTTAATGTTTTTCTATCCTCTAATGATGAAATAGGTAGAAAATCTAGTGGGAGAAGGTGTCCTCTTTTGGTGACCTAATGGAGTCTGTTGAACTTTAGGATTTGGGATTTAAACGAACCTTATTCACTTGGCATAGAGGAGGGGTCTTTGAATGTCTCGATAGAGCAATAGGAAACGGTGCTTGAATTAATGTTTTTCCTAATTGAATGGTAACCTATCTTTCGAGGTTGAAATCAAATCATCGGCCTCTTCTTCTTTCTTTAAAACTGGAAAGTATTATGCTCGAAGGTAGACCTTTTAGATTTTTGGCCGATTGGGTTGAACACCTAAATTTTATCGAGTTCGTTAAAAATAATTAGGATTTTAATGGGAGTATGGTGGATTCTCTTGATCATTTTACATTGAATATAAAATACTGAAACAAGTCAGTGTATGGCCACATTGGTGTTCGTAAAAATAACTTTTGTGGAAGCTTTCAAGTATTTAAAAGGAGATGGAAGACATGGCTTTTGACCGCTTAGTGTATTCGAAAATGAAGGTGAGAGAGGAGTTGGAAGGTAGTCTTTATCATGAGGAATTATTGTGGAAATAGAAAGCTAGATGTGATTGGTTATGCTTAGGGGATCTTAATACCAACTTTTTCCATGACGAAAAATAAAGCATAATCGGATATGTACCTAAAAAATAAAGATGGTGAGTAGCTCTTTAAAAAAGCTGATCTATAGTTGGAGGCAATGAGATTCTTCCAGAAATTGTATGGGAAGCATCCTGTTGGTATGATTAATTTATCAGTTAGTAATTTCCCAAGGCTTGATCATAATGATCTTCTTTTGAGCAATGAGGTTTTGGTGGATGAGATTAATATCGCACTGTTTGACATGTCTACGTTGAAAGCCTTGAGAAGTGATGGTTTTCATGCTTTTTTCTTCCATGGCCTTTGGGATATGGTTGGTGAAGCCGTTTGCAAGTAGGTTCAAAGGGTGTTTGCTGGACAAGTTATCAAGCCGAAGCTGAATAATACTCTAATTGTCTTCATCCCTAAAGTGATTAGCCCTGAGATATTTTCCCATTTTTTACCTATTAATTTATGCACAGTTCTATACAAATTGATTATGAAGGTGATAGCAAATCGCTTCAGAGTTGTTTTCCTTAAAATCATTACTCTTAAGCAAGTTGGATTCATAGTAGGTAGGAACATCACATATAATGTTATTATACTCAAGAAGTGATCCATTCTATGAGAAGTAAACTGAAGAGTAAAAAGTGGATGGCTATTAAAATTGATATTGAGAATACCTATGATAAGGTCAGTTGAGACTTTATTGATGCTTCTCTGAAAGCTGCAGGTATCTTGATTTTCTTCACAATGTTATTGTGTCTTTTATTATAGGTTTTACTTTGCAAGTTTTGTGGAATGGAGTCCCAACATAGAAGTTTCGACTGGCAAGAGGAATTCGTTAGGGGTGCCCTTTATCACCATATTTTTTTGTCTTTTGTATGGAGTAGCTTGGGCATAGTATTCGATCAACTATTATTTCAGGCTTATGGAAACCCGCTCGGTTATCTCGGTCAGGTCCAGAGTTGTCTCATTTATCTTTCACTGATGATCTGGTTATTTTTGGTCATGAAGATATTGGACAGGCTAGAAGGATTAAAACTATCTTGGAGGAGTTTTATGATTTTTCTAGTCATAAATTAATGCGGGGAAGACAAATTTATTTTTCTCTAATGGGGTTGATGAGGATTTAAATAAATGTATTGGAGGTATCCTTGGCTTTCAAACAGTGACAGATCTTAATACATACTTAGGAGTACCCATTTTTCATGAAAGGGTAACTAATAACTCCCTAAGGTTTGTTGTTGACATGGCTCGAAGCAACTTGCATTGTTGGGATGCGAGGCGATTGCCTCTAGTTGGTAGAGTGACGTTAGCTAAGTCGGTGTTGGTTTTGGTCCCAAGTTATTTCATGCAATCCATGATAATCCCTATAGGGGTTTATGAGAAGATTGACTGTATGGTCACAAAATTTATTTGGGGATCCTCGAGTGATGGGAAGAAAATGGCGTTGGTAAGCTGAAAGACAATGTGCCAACCTCAGTCTTGTGATGGTTTTGGGCTAAGGCAGTTGAGGGATCATAACACTTCGTTTATGCTTAAATTGGGGTTTAACGTTGTGACTAACTCATCTACTTTGTGGGTTACAGTATTTCGGTTGACATATGGGATAAAAGAATATTTGCTTGAAAGCATTGTTTGAAGTAGGTGCTATTTTTTATGGAGTGCCCTCTTTAAAGTTTGTCCTTTATTGAGAGAGAATTTATTCTAGTCAGTTGGAAATTGGTCTATGATCAAGTGTTGATAGGATCCACGGATTCCAGGTGTAGGATCTTTAATAAGTCAGATTTCATCTCATGACAACCTTGATTTGGAGTGCACTCGTAAGGACTTGACCACAGAGAATGCATCTTGGAATCTTGACATATTCCACTTATGGGTCCCTGTGGAGACTATTAGACGAATTATAAGTATACCGCCTTTACATCCTTCAACGGGACTTGATAAGATCGCATGGATGGGCACTCTACGGGCACCATTTTCCTTTAAAAGTGCTTATTGCAAGCTAAAGGGAAGTTCTTGGGATCCTAAGGATACTAATTGGAATATCCCATGGAAATTTCAAGGACCCTAAAGAGTTAGACTCTTTATTTGGCTTGTGCTCAAACAAAGGTTGTTCACTAATATGGAACGGGTGAGGCACAATATTGCTATTGATGAATCTTGTGTAGTGTGTGGATTTGATTGAAAGGACATTTTACATGCCATTAGAGATTGTACCATGGGAAAAAGAAATCTAGTTGCAGGTCATTCCTTCAGATAAATGATTATGGTTTTTTCTCAGGTAACCTCCATGAGTGGCTAGTGGTTGCAAAACAAGGAGAGCTTGATGATGGGAGAGGTGGAATGGGTGACCCTCTTCGGTATCCTAGCATGGCACATTTAGAAAAATAGAAACCTTTTTATTTTCCAAGGTACGACATGGAGTGCTAGTGAAACTTTAAAGTTCTCTTATAGTTGGGCTAAGCAACATGGTTCTTTAAATAAGATCAATAGCTAGTACAAGTGGCGACAAGTAAGGGAGACAATTCTTTGGAAGGATGGATAGGTTCAATTAAATATAGATGCACCTCAAGAAAGATTTCAGAATCGCTACTTCAAGAGAAGTTCTGCAAGACCATGTAGGAAAGTGGATATTAGGCTTGAACAAGTCCTTGGGGAAGTGTTCAATTTTCGAGGCTGTACTATAGAGAATATTTGATGGTTTGAACATGTTGCAGAGTTGGAATTATGAGAGAGTGTTGATTCAGATCGACAATGTGGAGGTTGCAAAGGCTATTCAAGAATCCTCCTTGTCATCCTCGAATACCGCTTTAATCTCGCGGATTCATCTACTCCTAATGAAGTTTGGTTAGTGGTTGTTACAACATATTTCTAGAGAAGAGAATAAAGATGCGAATTACATAACCAAAATAACGTTTGATAGAGAGGAAGGTCTACTACTATTTACAGTTTCACTTAGAGAGATTTCATAGGTTTTAAGTTAATGTAATTCTTGTTTCTTTAAAAAAAAAAGCTGAAAATAAATAATCCTTCCCAAACGTATAAGCATGAAACTATTTGAAGTTATTTCAAAAACAATATTTTAAACAAACATTTTCAAATTATTAAGGAAGCATATTCAATTATTATTGACCTTAAACTAATAGGGAAAATCAAATATAAAAAAGTAGATTCTTGATAGGATTCAAATTTAATCGGTACATGAACCCTTCAAATTTTCAAACATTAATGAAGGAAAATGAGGTAAATGGAATACAAATAAAAATGGGGTCATGTATGTAACGTATTATTTAAAAACTTTTCATGTTATACAATTTAAAATTTTGAATGAATATTTTTAAATCTCACTTACTTGGGGCACTTTACAGAAAAAAAGCCCTTTTTTTTCAAAAATTACCGAAATGGGCTCGGTATTTAATTATTTACCGGAATGGGCCATTTTTTGGTAAATCGAGTCCACGTCAATACGATGTCAGGGGATGCGCCAGCAAGTCGTGGCCACGTCAGCGCGCTTTGCTGACGTGGCAACAAATCGAGTCCGATTTTGCCATTTTTCCCACGTTAGGTTTTTTTGGCTTTTGGTTTAGGGTTCAGGCTTTTTAAGGTTTTAGGTCCTGGAAGAAATAATTTCGAGTTGACGTTTCTGAGCAAATAGTATAAAAATGCTTCAAGTAGGATGCTATTTGAGAAGAATTTCTAAAATCGCGCCCTCGTGGACGCGCTTTTGCTACAGTTGGTCCTGGAAGAAATAATTTCGAGTTGACGTTTCTGAGCAAATAGTATAAAATCGCTTCTACCAGGATGCTTTACAAGAAGAATTTGTGAAATCGCGCCCACGTGGACGCAATTTTGCTACAGTTGGTCTTGGAAAAAATAATTTCAAGTTGACGTTTCTGAGCAAATAGTGTAAAATCGCTTTTACCAAGATGCTTTATGAGAAGAATTTGTGAAATCGCGCCCATGTAGAGGCACTTTTGCTACAGTAACATGTTTGGGCTGAGGCTATAAATGAGGCAAAAAATGTTCTCAGAATGCATAAGTCATAGCAGAAAAAATTTAGAAAGGCTAAGAAGGTTAGAGTTTCAAATATGAGTGAACGTATTAGTGCTGTTATTTACTACGATGGTGAGGTTTGCCACACCGAGAATGGTGTTGTTTTTTTGTCAGAGAATACAGTGGGACTGGTTTTTAACCAGAACATAGATTTAATTGAACTTCGTAAAAAGAATTAGGCGTAAAATTTTCGGAACACGCCAATGAAAGTTCTGTCTATCACGTATCGATTTTGTTCTTCTGTTGATCCGGTGACATATGACTCATTCGACATAAAAGGTACTCGTAGCTTGGAGGCAATGGTGCAGACTCATCTTGCTAGTGGAGCACATTATATTGAGTTATATGTACAATTTACATCGCCAAATGATCTACTTGCGACCGGTGTTCGAGATGTATACACGACCCCTGGCCGACACTCGGTTAGCGGGTTACAACATACGGAACAGCCCATGTTCGGTAGCGGTGTCGAATGCACATGCCCTGCAAGACACTCTGTCAGTGGATGGGACATGTACGTCGGTGGCTCGATGTTTGATGCTGGAAATACATACTAGGGAATGGTATCAGGTTCTAGTGTGTGGCAATCTACATCCAATTGAGGACGTTATCAAATGCCAGAAGAAGGGATGATGTACTCCCTACAACGTCAACTGGTGAGGGGACCTCGTATGCTGCAGATGATTGTGGATTAGAAGATGACTCCGATGTGGATCCACCTCGAGAGCTCGGGCCAGATGGTGCAGAAGTTGGCTTATTTTCTAAACCGGAGCCTATTCCAACAAAACCTGAAGATGCTTAAAGGAGTTCAGATGAAGAAGAAAATCCACGATTCAGAGCATACTCACCTCCAGCCCACATGCATAATGTCGATCTGTCTGCAAATGATGCGTTAGAGTTTTCAGATCTACCACACCGGTTGCGTAATCATACAAGTTCGGGGGTAGATTTCGGTGAATTTGAAGTTGGTAATCAGTTTGCCAACAAGGATAGTTTTATTGGTGCTTTGAAACAACATAGCATCAAAAACGGCGTTAACTACCACGTCGTTAAATCCAAATCTGATAAGTTTGAGGCGAAGTGTGCGGTCCAAGATGGCACATGTTCATGGAAAATCTACGCCTCGTTAAGGAAAAGGAGAGGGTTGTGGGAGATTAAAAAGTACAAAGGTCCACATACATGTTCATAGAGGTGTTTGCATCACGAACGGCGACGGTGTTTGAAACCCATACGTTGGTGGGGATTGGTAAAAAGGAGAGCTCCCCGGCAGCCCCTCTTGCGATCCCTCGTGCGCCGCTGGCCTATACATCGACGGTCCACTCGGTATAATAGGAAATGGAGCTGAACCGGGCATTTGGCTCCAACCTGTCATAGGACTCAGAAAAGGATACATATAAGGGTTAGGATACATATAAGGGCTAGGAAACGCACCTGGCATCATCTGAAAAGGCGGTTGCGTGGGTATCATCAGTTGAACTGTTGCGTCGGGTGACTGTGTCGGTCCTCTCGTTGGGTCTGGTGATTGCATGGCCACTGATGATGAGCCAGGTGAATGTCTGGGCCTCGTTGAGGGGCTATCTTTGTCGTCTTATCGTCTTGGATTTAGAGGCTCGCGCCTTTCCTTTTCGACACGTATTTGCCGCTGTCTCTCCTCTGGCGTCAGTAAATACAGCTTGCCATGGATCCTAAACCATGGCATGTATTCTGGAACACACGCTAACTCCAGAACGATGATTGGTTCCCGATACTGATCTTCCCACATTTCCATGTACTCAGACCAGTATCTCGGCCAATCCGTATTCAATTGCCGAAGGTCAACTTTGTGTTGATCGTCAAACACCATAGGATCCACGGGGATCGGTTGTCTACATCCAAACTGTTGTAGCACTCTGTCTGACTGGTGCGGCTCCACGGTTGCGTAGTTGATCAACACGACTTTCACATGCCAAGCTTGTGGATTTTGTAAGAACTCTTCTGGAATTACTGTCTGAATTACCAGATCCTCGTATGGTGTTCATTGAAACTATATGAACATGATAGAAATATTAGTTATATACATAATACTAAATACTAAATACTAAATACCAATCGACTAGAGAATGTATGGAAATATCTATTTTATTTAATACTTACTTGTGCTTCCGACTGTTGGTCTAATAGAAGCCGTATATCTTCAAGAGAGGTAGGTAATCGAGCATGACTTGCCGGATGGTTCCACCTAATTAAATAAATTTTTAGCATACTTTTATTTTTAAAAATCTACATAATAATTGTAAAATCTAATATAAAATTTACCTCGTTATGAGTGGGAATGTATATGGGTGGTCCACTCGAAGACGTAGAAATGGAAAGCGAAACCGTGCCCATGACTGCAGAGTGACAGGCAACCTCCGATTTTTGCTCTCCTCGGCCGCGTCGCCCCATACATCTCCCGATATAACGTTGCCAAGACGGCAGACCCCCAACTCAATTCACCGGCTCCTTTAAAATCAATGAGTTTCAGCAGCCATCTTAGATGTACGCGGCTCCGTGACGTGTCAGGCATCAGATAACCTCCAATTAATTGAAGAATGTATGCCCGAGCATATCGAATTCTTTCAATTTCGGTTGAATCTTCATCCGGATCAGGGAATGTGTCACGTAACTAGCCCATCTCGATCTTACCTCCCTCCATTTTCTCCGGAATAGCGCCCAAAAGCTCGTAGCACACCGCCCCCAATCGCTAGATTGGGCAGACCCGGTGACTGGGTACCCCTCCACCGGCAATCCCAATTGCAGACTGACATCTTCTAGAGTGATAGTGCACTCTCCACATGGAAGATGGAATATGTGCGTCTCGGGTTTCCACCTCTCGATCAACGCACTGATTATTTTCGGGTCCACCTTGCATCCCCGACCTACCGTCGCCACGTGCCAAAAACCCGCTTACCGTAGGTAGTTCTCTACTAACGGTGATGGAGGACCATGCATATTCCGGATATTGCATTCCAATACCCGATCTACAGACTTTTATAACAAATAATAAATTAATAATTATCTAAAAATGCATAAATAAAAAATTCTTTAATAATATTTAGAAATTAAAGTTAACACTTACCATTTTCATTTGTTCCACTGATATGTGATGCTTATTAAGACAAGTCAATTCTCCGGCCATTTAAAACAAAATTTTTAAAATTATTTAAAAAAATTTAAGAGAAATTTAGAAATTTTTACGGTTTAAAAAAATTTAAAACAAAAATTTTTAAAATTATTTAAAAAAAGTGAGTTAAGAGAAATTTAAGAGGAACTTGAGAGCAAATTGAGATTAAATATGGATTTGAGAGAAATTTGGAAGGAATTTGAGAGCAAATTGAGAGGAAATTTAGAGGAAATTGAGAGGAAATTTGAGAGAGGATTAGTTTGTGAAAAAAAAGGGGTGAGGGGTATTTATAGTTTTTTTTTTACCGTGGGGGGGCAACGGTCAAATTTTTGACCGTTGCGACGTGGCCGCGACTTGCCGAAAAATGGCCCATTCCGGTAAATAATTAAATACCGGGCCCATTTCGATAATTTTTGAAAAAAAAAGGGGCTTTTTTGTGTAAAGTGCCCACTTACTTGATTATTTTTATATTAAAATTGTCTAAAGAATCCATGTCCTAAAAAGTTAAGAAATTATAATTTAATTATTTTTATTTTAAACTTTTAGATCATCTTTAATTATTTAAGTTTGTAGTGGAATGTGTAAACGTATAAATAGAAATACATAAATTAATATTTGATAGCAAAAAATTAACGTTTTTAATTTTTTAATTGTATTTTTAATTTATTGAAAAAATAACTTTAAAAAAATAAAGAATGGGACTAAAGTGAAATTTATTGAAAAAAGTGTACGTTTAAAATTATCATACATTGAAATGAATGAAAAACATACTAAATTTTTTTTAAAAGTAATTTAATTAAATTCCCCATTTTTAATTTTCCTCAAGTTTATTTAAGATGAAATGTTCAAATAACCTATATTTACTCAAACTTTTGTCTTTAGAATTATAAATACATATTACATATAATTTACTTTTTTAAGAGCTAAAATTATTAATATATATAAAAATATATATAAATTAAAAATATTATTATGATCTCATTTACTCTTATGACTCTTTTAAGAGTTAGTTTATATTATAGATAGATATAGGTAATGTTAGATTTGTTAGTTAGAAATTATAAAAAAGAAAAGAGAATAAATATAATAATCTAAAACATTAAAAATGTGTAAAAATATCTAATTGGATATAATATAAAAAATAAAAAATAATTTTGACATAAGAAATAATAAGTTAAAAAAATAGATAACTTTAATCTTATTTATTTCCCTTATAATCACTTTTACGCCAGATGGCTATATTTTGTCAAAAAAGAAGTTGATTTTATATAATACATAGATAAAAGATTTCCAATATAATGTACCATATTTAATGTGATAGCATGTTGTTATATATATATATATATATATATATATATATATATATATATATAAGGTATAGTTCTTCTCAACTTTTAAATAGTAAGATAAACACAATTCAGTACACTCAAATTCACGTACTCTTGCACTGACAATAATATCGATGACGACTAAGTCTTAACATGCCTTTTTTTTAAATGTAGAAAATACTTTTATATTAATATTTATTTTTGTAATTAAATTTAATATAATAATTTATATTCGTTATTAATTTGTAAGTTTGACCTTGCTCAGTGGCGGAGTCAATCGGGGTTGGCAGGCCCCAACCCCTCTAAAATGGAAAATTTTCTATTTAGGCTATTTATAATTTATAAAATTTTAAATTAATAATGGTAAAATTACACTTTAGCCTCAAAAAATAATAAAAATTTGATGTAATCTTTTAGAAATTATAAAGATATAGACTATTAAAATGGTGAAATTGTATTTTTACTATCGTAAAAATATATAATTTAATTCCGACCCCCTTAAAATAATTTTCTAGCTCCGATAATAACCTTACTAGATATCTTATTTCAAAGAACCTTTGTCAAGATTCAACTAGTAGCAACAGGCTATTATATTTTAACTTGGCCTAAAATGGAAAAGTTCTTCAAATATGAAACATTGATTTTTCTCGGTAAAAATATACTTGGGTTAAACTTGAGGTTAGCAATGTTTAAAAAAATATTTTTAGCTTCAAAAGTATTTTTGAAAGAAAAACTTGTGTTAAACGAGTAACTTTTGGCTGAAAAGACTGGCTTTTCAAAAGCACTTTTACTCATAATCTAAAATTTTTAGCTTTTCTTGAGCCAATAGCATTTCTTGAAGCATTATTTCTTTTTCATCCCTCCATTTTTCTAATATGGGTTATATATTTAAATTACATTTAATTATTGATTAAAAATAAAAATAAAAACACTTCTTAAAATAATACAAATGTGTTAATATCTAATTACAGATATTTAATGGTTATATTTAAATATTTAAAATATATTTTATATATTCTAATTATTTTTATAAATAATTAATATTAATTCCTTAAAAATATTTAAAATTTATATTTCATATATTAAAATATTAACAAGTTATAATAAATTATTTTTTATATTATTGCTAAAATATCATAATATTAACTAACTTGAACATTATTTAAATGTATATTTGTTACTTTATAATACCATATCCAAAATGAATATTTTATTTCTTAAAAGTACTTTTTGACAATAATACTAAACACTTAAATTTTAAATCTAAATTTTCAAAACTACTTCTCAAGAGTACTTTCCAAAAACAATATTAAACTAACCCAAATCACATCCACAGTAGGGATGAACTAAAAAATATTATATTTATAAAAAAAATTATTCTAACAGTTGAATTATAAGTAAAATGATATTATCAACCTCCATTTCATCCTTAGATATTAATTTTTTAAGTAATAATTTTTAATTGTTTTATTTAATAATTTCATATAAAAATAATAAAAGACAAAAACGTCATATTTTTCCTTACAGAATTAGATTAGCAGTTTCAAGTTTCTTTTTCCTGATTAAACACAAACAATTAACATTTCTCATCCATTATCTGATTCCAAACATAAAATCCAAACAGGTTTTCTTGGGATGAATTGTGCCAGGTTCTAATTTCTCTAGGCCCAGTTATCTCAAAATCTTTCTCACTATGGTGAAATGTAAAATCTCGCTTATTTGCCGATATTTATTTTATAATGGAATTAAAATTAAAGTTTTATGAATTAAAATTAAAGGTTTTTTAATTTTTTTTTGGAAAATTAAATCAACGTTTATTTATTGGTTTTAATAATTAAATACGGTATCCATCATCCCAAAAATCAAATCCAAGGAAGAGGTTTCCATGCTAGGAACATGTACACCATACAAAGGATTCTATAGCAGTGGCCTTATTTATAACTAAAAAGACTGATGCAAAAAACAGGGGAAACAAATTCACGAAGCAAAATGTTTCAGCAAGCGACCGAAGAGTCAGCAAATTAACTGATCATCAATCTCGGATGTAGTCGATCTTAACGTTACCAATAGAAACCAGACCCTTTCCTTCTTTAGGCACCAAAGTCACCAAAATACTCTCATCACCTTCAACATTCAAATCCTCCAACAAATCTGTTAATGGCAATGTTAAGTTGGTGTTAAGCTTCATCCCAGTCTTGTGATGGTTATGCGGTAGATTCGTAAAGCTCCCAGCGAACTCTGAATCTTCCGGTTCAGTCGGTGTCTCGTCGTCTTCATCATTAATGTACACATCGAACTTCACTGCTGCATCTCGGTCTAGTTGAATGTTTTGTAGAACCAAAACTTCTTCTTCATCTTCCTTTTCGAGCTTAGTCCTTGATTTCTTTGGCCTTGGAACCTCAACGCGCACTAGTTTGTCTAAGGCTATAGGGAAGGCATTACTGATAGGGGTGGTGTTCTTTGTTTCGGCCGCCACTGCTTGACCACCACTTTTACCCCGACCTGACTTTCGAGGATTTGGCTTGTTTTTGAGCCATGGAATATTAACTTTTTGGTAATCATATCCGAAAGTCTTCATGTTAAGGCTATCACGAACCTTGACTCGAACCAGATTTGCGTTCTCATCATAGAAAAGAAACGAGGAATCGAGCCAATCTGTGTCAGTGAAATCAGTTCGCTTCTTCCCTGGTAATGTTCTCCAAATGCTCCACAATCGGTCGACATTGGAGTGATGAGCGAAGAACAATGGGTCTCTACCCGCAGAGTAGAAGTTCCCCATGTCTTCAGAAAATGGCTGTCGCTTATCGCCAACCCACCGGTGAACGGCGGTGTGAGGATTGTTCTCAATTGAACCCATTCCTGGACTGGGATCATCGCCGGCACGGTAAGCCGCTCCAAGGAAAAGAGAAGCGGTCTTGTAGGTTACCATTTGCCTGTACATGACACTGAGGTTACTTTTTATTTGATCTCTCTTCGATAATTCTTCCTCAGTGCCAGCATAATCAAGATCGAGCATATTGGGTGGTTGGTGGTTCACGTTGCGCTTTTCATCATAGAGTGGAGAGTTAGGGTCTACATATATTTTAGGGATAGCCATTCCTGGGGGAGAATCCCAGTTCCAAAATGGCATCGCGAAATTTGGATCACCAATCAGCTTCCCCAAAATCCTCTCGTAGAAATAGAGATATAGCCTATGGAATGGGAAAAAAAGCCATGAGAAGTGAACTTGAAGTTGTTGATCCGGAAACCCCACTTGATCGTAAGCCCCATTGCAATAGGCACAATGAATATTGGCCTGTTGCTTGAAACTACGAGGATCATCATCAGGAAGAGCTTTCATCAGCTCCATGGCCTTTGTAAATTTCTCCAAGTAGTTAGCATCAACTAAATGTGCTGCCGGCCTCAACCGTATCGTGGAAAACCGAGGTGGTTTGAAATCTAGAATATTTGTTGTTTTTGGTGGGCAGCAAGGGACACTTATGCTGGTTCCTGAACTTGAAGATGTTACCGTTGAATTCTCACAAAGCGAGAGGTCAGGGGCGGCTATTGGGGCTGCCAATGCAAATGGGTCACTCACAAGGTTGGTTGCACCATACAGACTTCCTAGGCCAAGAAGAATATCCCTTCTATCGAAGCTATTGAGAGATGAAGAGCCTTCATTGTTTTGGTTCCCATTGCTGGCTTTGCATGACACTAGTTTTTTGGAGAAAGGATTTTTCATCTTGAATATGAAAAGTTGTGATGTTTTGGGAAGGCATGAAGTTGGAATGGAGGAACTGGGAAGAATGACGGGGTTTGATGGTGGTGAATTGACGACAGGGAAAGCCATTGCCGTGTAGTTTGGTTTCAAAGATGTTGATTAATAGAATTAAGCTTTTTATGTGGAAATTGGTAACCCAAAATCGAAGTGCCTTTAGCAAGATAAAAATACTGTGGTTGCAAACAATAGGGATAAAGTAGAATGGGACCTGTTGGAACTAGTTATGTTCAAAGTGAAATTCGATGGCTAATATATAGAGCATGCCGCCTCCGTTATTAGAAAAATCAACATAGCAGACCAGTCAATTTTTTTTACTCAAAACCGAATAAAATTTTCACAAATGTGGATTTAAAATCTTACACAGTAGGGCAGCGAAATTTTCTTCCTCACTAATCAATTTATCTTAATTAATTTTATTTTAGAGCACATAAATTTAAAATCAGAACATTTTCAAAATATATATATATACTTTACCATAATAAATTTGAATAATTAATTAACTCATTTAAATCTCAAAATTATTATTTTAAAAAATCTTTATATTCTTTAGAATTTTATTAATTTTTTATATATTTTGAAATGATATACAAAAATATACATTTTCATAGGTATAAATTCTGATCAGTAAATATTTTTGCTCCAATGGGGCATTATTGAGTGCATTTGAAAGGGATGCTTTGTAGGTTGATTTGACTTTTTGCTTTTAATATCTTTTTTCTGAGCGGGAAAAAGAACACCATACTGTTTTTGGTATTTAGTTGAATTTAATGAATGCATTATGTGCAAGTGGATCGATATAGATAACATGGGCTTCATTCACCAGCAAAGAAGATATTGCGGGACAGGAAAATCAAGGATAAAAATACGACAAAACCTATTATATTATATTTTAGTTTGCATTTCATTTTTCTTTTATTAAGAAAAAAAATAAAATAATCTCTATATTTTAGATGAATGAACAAAACAACTAGTTCATTAAAATTACATTATTAAATGTTTGTTTTTGTATTTATATGTAAGATATAGTAATAAATTTAGCCCTCAAACTTTATATATTTATTTAATTTGACCCATATTTTTTTATTCGAGGTAAATTAAAAAACTGTGAAATTAATAAGAACAAAGATAACAAATCTAAAAAAATCAATTAAGCTCTTTCAAAATTTAAAAATCATTTTAAAAAGTCATAAAAAAATCTAAACAAAAATTATAAAAAATTTCAAAATATTTTTGATGAAATTTCTTAAAGAGAATTTTGATTTCTTTTATTGGTTTAGTTCTGTAAATTAAAATAGATTATGCACTAGAAAAGCCCTCAAATTACCACATATTTAAGCAAACCCTCATACTTAATTAGTAGTCAGATAAGTCTCTAGTTTAAGAATTTTATCCATTTAAACCCTTAATTTTAAGGATAATTATACAATTCATCACCCAACTAGTACTGTATTTCTGTTTTGACAACTCTCTATTAAATAGTTAACAGAAGTGAAGACATGCTCTTTTTAACTGGTACATACACCATTAAGTCCTCAATTTTTACACATTTTATAAATTTGATTCTAATTTTAAATAATTCAATAAATTTAACCCTTCATATTTGCAAATGCTATCAATTTAATTCTCAAGCACATATAATTAAATATAAAAATAATTAAATGATTATTATTTATTTTCAAAAAGTACAAAATATAATATTATTTATATATTTTGGAGGATAAATATAATATCATTTTGAACCAATTAGATTAGATTATACCACACGTATTAAATAATCAATTATATTACGCAATGTGTATTAAAATGATTTATTTTGAATTTTATTTTTATTCAAAATGAGTTAATTAATTAACACATATTCTCTCTCCGGATTCATTTATTCTTCTCCAGTTCTGACCAAAAACCAAATTAATTTTAGATTTCAATTACCCAAAACCAATATTCAAAGATGTTTAGTGAAGTAGGGAAAATAAGAATAAAAAAGTTCAAATTTAGTGACAAAAACATATTCACACCGTTGAAGACTTTTCTTATTTAGTGAGCTATTCTTGGAAATCCTTACAAAGTTGGCTTTTACAAACTTCATATCTCAACAATCTTTTTTTTTTTTTTTTTGGATAAATAGGGTTCAGTTTATTGAAGAAAAAAAACATTTCAGATCTTCACTAATATATGACAAACCCATGGCATCAATTTGCAAAATATTGATTAAGGAAGTTGGTGGAACTTTGTATGTGAATAGGCAAGTTCTGCCCTTTAATAAGTTTCAATAGTTGATCTACACCACCATTAGATTAATGGAACACATGTTGGGTTTTTGTTCAATTCATAAAGTTTCTGGAAAGAGATAAGAGATTAGGGGAGTAAAGAAGAAGGAAAAAGAGAAGAACGCTTGCATGAGTTGAATGAGCTTTGAAGACAAAACATGGAAAATGAAGAGGTACTGGTGTTGTGTGTAAAAAAAAGAGATTTGAATAGGTTTAAAAATAATAATAACAAAAATTTAGTCCTTTTGCTATAAATGCTAATTGTAACTGTAACATCCCACACTCGAACCGATCACCGGATCTGAGATATGAGATGTTACATTTGTTGCCAAAACAACTATGATTTTATTTCAATATCCAGAAGAAAAATCATGCAAAAAATTAAGTTTAAAAGCTTTTAAAAATAATGCTAATTTAAAATCGGGTTGTTGACACCATTTTTATTTTGAAAAACGGGGTCGACTTGGATTTTGAAAAAAATAAAAATGAGAGTCGTCATCGATTCTTTTATTTAGGTATGATCGAGTCACCTCAAAAAGTGGTTATTTTTAATAAGCAATTTGACTTTATTAAAACAACGATTTTGGTCCACAAAATTTAGAAAAACGGGTTCGGGAGTCGGTTACGTACGAGGAAGGATTAGCACCCTCGTAACGCCCAAAAATTGGTATCTAGTTAATTAATTAATGTCTTAATGTCGAAAATTGAAAACTTTGAAGAGATTTAAAATACGATCTTTTGTTTTTTTTTTTAAAACTTATATAAAACAAGTTACTCGATAAGACCCTCTCATTTCTAAAAGAGAAAATGCCACACCCAATGAGTTAGGGCATGGTATTTCACTTCCTCAAAAACGAGCTTGTCCAAAAAAAACTTGTGCAATAAAATTTAAAATGATATTCAATTGTTCAAGTCAGATGAAGAAATCGCAGCCCAATACGTTAGGGCACAATTTCTCAAAATTCTAAACATTGAATATTACCTTTATTATTTTTAGAAAAAATCCTCATCTCGAGAAAACAACGTGTCATATCCAATGCGTTAGGACACAACGTATTGAATTTTCGATAATGGGCTTTTTATTTATGTTTTGATTAAAGAGCATTCTCGATTATTCAGATTCAACGAAAGAGTTGGAACCCAATACGTTAGGGCTCAATTCTCTCGAAGATTCCAAATACCGAGTATTGCCTTTATTTTTCAAAATTTTCTCTTTATACGAATTTGGGTAACAATTATATAATGGAGTAACAATTGTGATAATGTAAATATAAATAGCATGATCAAGAACAATAATAATAATAATAATAATAATAATAATAATAATAATAATAATAATAATAATAATGAAAAGATAAAAAAAACAAATCAATCATTTATACACAATATCAAGTAAATAAACAAATAAAACCGAAACATTTAAAGAATATAATAATAATAATAATAATAATAATAATGGTCATGTGAATAAATAAATAAATAAACATCAAGTAAAGAAATAATAATAACAAAGAAAATAGATAAAAATTATAAAATATAAATATATATATATGTACATATGAGAAAAATATATATGTATGTGAATTATAAAAAATAAAAAAATAATATATATATATAAATATACATATTTTAATATGTAAAAAAATATATAAGTATGTATATAAAATTATGAAACATAGAAAATATATAAAAGTATGTGTATATATATATATTTATAAAAAATTAAAAAATGTGTACGTATATGTATATATTATAAAATGTATGTATGTATACATGCATATATATAACAAATTTTGAAATTTAAAGGCATAAAAAAGTAAATAATAATGATACAAGATTAATGATGCCACATAATAGTTAAAATAATTAATTTAATAATAAAAAAAACTAAAATAACAAATAGAGGATTAAATAGCATCAATAATAAAAGACCAATGAATTTAAAACAAAGAGTACAAAATAAAAAAAAAATATAAGGCAAAATAAAATGTAAACAAATTTGAAAATAATGAATTTGAAAATGAATAAAAAGGGAAAAAGAGATTTGAAAT
Source organism: Gossypium turneri (assembly GCA_008044935.1). Lineage (NCBI taxonomy): Eukaryota > Viridiplantae > Streptophyta > Magnoliopsida > Malvales > Malvaceae > Gossypium > Gossypium turneri. The sequence goes on along the minus strand of CP032576.1, from coordinate 21,596,668 downwards.
CAACAATATACAAATCAATAACTAAATTATACACAAATCAACAAAATAAGAACAAGCCACAGAAAATAAGAACGCAAGAGAGAGAGAAATTTGAGTGAATACTCTTGAGAATTATTATTACTCCCAACTCAAGTCCTCTAAAATGAAGGGAGAGGCCTCTATTTATAGTTGAGACTCCCCAAATCCAACGGTACAGATCAATTACATCAACGGCTAAGATTAAAGGGTATCTACAAATTAAATCTCCAAGATTACAAAATCATATCTTCTAAGATTGCATATCATATCTAAGATTGCATATCCTTGAAGATTATGTTTCCATAAGCTTGTAGATGGACCTTCAACCTTTTCAAGTAATGGGCCATTCTGATTGGGCCAAATGATATAATTTTGTACTGGACTTAGACTTTGTTTTATTATTTTGGGTTTATTATTTTTTTGTGAGCCCGGGCTAAAATTGGGTATTACAACTGCCCCTCTTTGCTCGTTGTCGTGTAATAGGAACGGAGCAAAGACTTTAGAAATGGCCAATTTTTGCTCAGTCACGCTGGATCTTGGTGCTCTTCTTCTTCAAGCAGCCACATTCCATCCTACTGTATCTTCAGAGGTATAGGAATTGGTGTCTCGATCCACTCCACCGCAACGTCGGGGAGATAGGATTGGTGACTCGTAACTTTTAATCTGCTTAACTGTGATGTGGGGGGAATTACGATTCGCTGTTGTAGCTTCAATCTGTTCCACTACACCGCCAGGGAAGTAAGATTTGCTATTCTCAGTCTGCTCCGCTGCAACCTCAAGGAGATAAGACCTGATACGATCTACTCTACTGCAACTTCAGAGAGATAAGATCTATTATTTTAATCCGCTCCACTGCAACTTCAGGGAGATAGGATTACTGGCTTCAATCTGCTCCACTGCAACCTAGGGAGATAAAATCTGTAATTTTTAACCTACTCCACTGCTGCTCAGGGAGATAAGGCTAGTGGCTTAAATCTGCTTCCTCACTACCTTGGGAAGATAATATTCGCCATCTTCGATCTGCTCCACTACTGCTTAGGGAGATAAGATCTGTAATTTCCTACTCTACTGCTACTCAGGGAGATAAGGTCTATAATCTTCAACGTACTCCACTGCTGCTCAGGAAGATAAGGCTAACGGCTTAAATCTACTTCCCTACTACCTTGGGAAGATAAGATTCACCATCTTCGATCTGCTCCACTACTGCTTAGGGAGATAAGATTTATAATTTTCAACCTACTCCACTGCTGCTCAGGGAGATAGGATTCACAATCTTCAATCTATTCCACTGCTGACCAGGGAGATAGGATTCACAATCTTCAACCTATTCCACTGCTAACCAGGGAGATAGGACTTACAATCTTCAACCTATTCCACTGCTGACTAGGGAGATAGGACTCACAATCTTCAACCTATTCCACTACTGACCAGGGAGATAGGATTCACAATATTGAACCTATTCCACTGCTGACTAGGGAGATAGGATTCACAATCTTCAACCTATTCCACTACTGACCAGGGAGATAGGACTCACAATCTTCAACCTATTCCACTGCTGACCAGGGAGATAGGATTCACAATCTTTAACCTATTCCACTGCTGACCAGGGAGATAGGATTCACAATCTTCAACCTATTCCACTGCTGACCAGGGAGATAGGATTCCCAATCTTCAACCTATTCCACTACTGTCCAGGGAGATAGGATTCGCAATCTTCAACCTATTCCACTACTGTCCAGGGTGCAATCTTCAACCTATTCCACTACTGTCCAGGGAGATAGGACTTGCAATCTTCAACCTATTCCACTGCTATCCAGGGAGATAGGACTTGCAATCTTCAACCTATTCCACTGCTGTCCAGGGAGATAGGACTTGCAATCTTCAACCTATTCCACTGCTATCCAGGGAGATAGGACTTGCAATCTTTGACCTATTCCACTACTATCCAGAGAAATAGGACTGGGGTTTCACCGATCTGTTCTCTAGAGAACATGACCTATATAATTCATTTGATGAACCTAATTATGCCTAGAGATTAGGATGTCATGATCAGAATGAATCAAATGCTCCTAACTAGACGTGTATAAATGATGTTTGCATGAATACAGAGTGTTATATATATATATATTTTTTTTTTTTTTAGAATGATCCTTCTTTATCACTTAGGTTGTCATTGCTCGAAGTTTATCAAGGCTGAATCATTGATGTGTTCTTGTTCGGCTAATATCTTCAAAGAAACACTCACTTAATCAAATTGCCCCCACTGTAACCTCAAGGTTCAATCCACTAGGACGTAAAATTTGTACTATCTTTCTCCTGATGTAACCCAAGGGTAGAAAAATCTGACCTTCTCTCAATCCTCTCCTATCACGATTCAAGGATACATAATATGAAACTCTTTTGGTCTTTTACAACATTCCCAGGGTGTCATATCAAATGCTCATGCATAAATGAAGAATTTTCTTCTCCGAGGAAACCTCTTCCTATTGCTTGATGATCATTGCTTGCTTGTTTATTGAAGTCTGATCACCGACACGACATCTTGTCATTTTGTTCAATCAATGCTTTGACAACAAAATCTGAAAGGATAGTCTCAATTTAGACTTTTCCCTCTTAGATTTTCAACCTTTAAACCTGGTGTGTTCTAGACAATAGTCCTGTTTCAGGTTCCCGTATTATTTAGAAACTTCTAGAGTAATATGCAAAACTTCCCTTGTGAAAGTTTTATTAGTCCATTAATCATTATTCTAATGCAACATGCTTGCAAAAAGAACAAAACGATGGATAAAATAGAGCTGGTTCTGAGCATAGCTCGAAATTATCAAAGATAGTAAAGAAGGATAACAAAGAAATTGATTGGGAATGTGTAACTTGGAAAAGAATGAAGTTTTCCAAGAATAACAAATTAAGTATAAATAGTATAAAGATGAGGTGCCCCAGATATCGCAGCTTGAACTTCTCTGTACAAACTTTCTGAAGACCCTTTTGAGTTTGATATGTGTTTAGGAGATCTACAGTACTCTACCAATGCCTCAAGATGTTGCCTACCTTTTCCTGTTGATTCAAGTATAACAAGATCACCACATGCCCCATTCTGATTAATATTTGAGCTGCCCTTTTCGGGTTTTCAACTCAAATCCCCTTTGGTCTCAAGGTGCCATTTGCGGGTTTTTACCTTGGCCTCTCCTTTTTCTTTTCTTTTTCTTTTTCTTTTTTATCACTTTCATTTTTTTATTTTGATTTTGACGATTTTTTTTTGAATCTGAACTCATAGGATTAGGTAAGTCTTTGTTATCCCTTTCGATCAGAACCAATGTTTTTCTAGATAAAGTCTTCCACATAAGATCTTCCACTTTCATCTTGCATGCGAAAAATCTTCTTTGGTATTCTTTCATGAAGCCTTCTGGGGCGAAACTTACTATGACGAAAAACTTTGGATCTTCCTTTTCAATTAGGATGAAATCCAACAAAAGTGCGGAGCGATCAACTTCAATGGGCAAAGCTATGATAAGTCAAAGAGAAAGGCATTCCTTATATTAACCCGAATGGCCTCACTTTATAGCAAAATGTTCCCTATAAGGTGATGAATATGGTCTTTCCCATATCTTCGGGATGCCTCTTTATCTGATTGCATCCAGAGAAGCCTTTCATGAAGGAAAACAGTGAATAGCCTGCCGTATTATCTACTAAAGTGTCAATGAGAAGCAATGAGAAATTACCTTTTGGGACAGGCTTTGTTCAAATCCCTATAATCCACATACATTCGTACTTTCCCATCTTTTTTTTAGGACTAGTACGATGTTGGCTACCCATTTTGAATATTTGATCGCTTGTAAGAACCCAGCATCAAAGTGCTTTTTGACTTTTCTTTTATCCTTAGCACGATGTCGGGCCTCATTCTCCCGAGCTTCTGCTAAACTGGCTTACATTCCTTTTTTACAAGAAGATGGTGTACCACAATGTCAATGCTTAACCCGGGCATATCCTGGTATGACCATGCGAAGACATCCTTAAATTCTTGGAGTAATTTAACAAGGTCTTGCTTTGTTTCTCCAGTTATGCACGTTCCCTTAAGGTCACAATCTCCATTGTCTCCTCACGAGGTAAAATTTTCTTTCCTGCTCTACCATCCTCAACAAGTCCGGAGATAGGTTACGATCTATGTCATTTTCAAAGTCATGAGATCCCTCTAAACACATATCTCGATCAAAAAGAACTTCTGAGTCCGTAGCAGCGTCACTCATGTCATTGATATCTTGGGACCCATAGTAGGTACCAAAGAATATACAAAAGAATGTATGAATTTATGAATAATTATTTGTACAATATGGTTATGAATGAAAGAATGATGTGGAAGAAAATCCAAAAGAATGAAAGAATAATTATTCGAAAAGAATGAAAGAATATTGGCTCAAAAATGAATGCAAAGATGTATTTTATTAGAATAATGACGTTCAGGCATGAGCCCATTTCACAAAGGAATTCTTATTGCCTTTAGGCTAAAAGTAACAAGTGTGTTCTGAGGATTACTCTAAGTAAGCTCTAAAAACTACAATGATTTCTTCTGCAGTTCAATTGCTTAGAACACTCCTAGGTTTATAAGGGCAGATATCTAACAAGGTCCCTTCTTCAATTGTCTTCATGTATGACATTGATGTGAACGTTTCTTTTAACTCCTTCACAGAACTTCATTTTTTATTGTCCACAATATTTTTTTGGACCTTAGCTAATGCTCTTGCAGCAGTAGCTGGTCTTACCTCTCCCTTTGGAGTTATTCAGCTCTTTCCAATCTTTGGTCCATTACTTTGTTTTTTCCTCGTGTACCGATATTCTAGGATAACTGCCAAAATTTTAGGGTCATTTTGTGAGATTTAATGTATATGATGCAATGCAAAGCTAATGCATGAATGCAATGAATGCCATGAATGCAAAAGAAGAGAGGCGTTGATTCTGATTCAATTCTATTAGAACAACTTTTCTAGAAAATAAATCTCTTTACATAAAATGAATATTTATACGGCCTTGCCCTCATACTCCAGGTGAAGACATGAATCCCTTTCTTCATATCTGGATGTTAAAATCTAGTAAACTTTCCAAAAAAGGTGTCTCTTCTATGTCTTTTTTACTTGATCCAGGCCACGAATTTTTGCTCATTCATCCTTGTGATGCTCGTTAGCTTCTCTTTAAAAGTTTGGGAGGTTGAAAACTCTCAAATAATCTTTATCAACTTGAATCCTCGGGCAACGAAGCAAAGTTGCGTAGTCCTCCCTTAGACCATCATCTTTCTCTCGTTACATTTTCTCGGACTATATTCGAACGACCGTATTATCTCCCACTTTATCAAGAAATCCATTTTCTTATGACAAGCTCTCTATTTAGATACTGAACGTGAATCAACACCTCTTTTCTATGATGAAAATGCAATGCAATCACAACCATAACAAAACAAAATAGGTTAGTGCAAAGCAAAAGCAAGCAAGAAAGAAACAAATTGAGCATCTACTCGGGAAACCACTAGGGTTTGGTGTAATTATTCCTAAGGTGGGCAACTAGGGTTCAATATATGTAGTTTGGCTCTAAGGTAAGGGTATCTGAACCAGCAGATTCCTCAATCCTCACCCATTATAGGCTCATACGGACCAAGTTCAGTTCAGGGGAATACATTTCCCTACGGCTGCACAGAGATGAAAATCTCACGAAGACATAGGTACGGATGTATCCCGAAAGCAATCTGCTATCTTGCACAGAGGTGAAGACCTCACGAAGGAAATAGCTTCTCACTCCCACTTAAAAGGATATAATCGAGTGGTTATGTAATACAATATGAAGAAACATCAAAATTCAAACCAATAAAGTAATTAAAAACCGAAGTAATGATAATCGTAACAAAAACGGACAAAATACAACAAAATGATCGTAAATTTAAACCAAGTTTTCGGGTGACCTCTAGGCATTCGGTGTGATTCTACCTAGGGTAGGCTCCTAAGGCTTATTATATGCGGTTCGATTCTAAAGTAAGGATACCAAAACTAGCAGATTCCTCGATCCTCACCCATTATAGGCTTATACGGACTAAGTTCAATTCAAGGGAATATATTTCCCTATGTCCCTGCGGAGATGAAAATCTCACGAAGACATAGGTACGGATGTATCCCGAAAATGATCCACTATATCCCATGCGGAGGTGAAAACCTCACGAAGGCGTAGTTTCTCACTCCCACTTAAAAGGGTATACCGAGTGGTCATGCAATGCAATGCGCAGAAATATATCCAAACTTAAACTAACACAGCGATTATAAATCACAATGATGAAAATCGTAATAAAGACGAATGAAAATGCAACGAAAGGATCGTATATTTAAACCAAGTTTTTTTATTTTTGACAAAAAGACAAAAAGTAATCAACTTGTGGCTTGACTCTCGTGTTTATCCCCAGCGGAGTCGCCAAGCTGTCGAAACCATTTTTTATTTTGAAAAACGGGGTCGACTTGGATTTTGAAAAAAATGAAAATAGGAGTCGCCACCGATCCTTTTATTTAGGTGTGATCGGGTCACCTCAAAAAGTGGTTATTTTTAATAAGTAATTTGAATTTATTAAAACAATGATTTTGGTCCACAAAATTCAGAAAAACGGGTTCGGGAGTCGGTTACGTACGAGGAAGGATTAGCACCCTCGTAAACGCCCAAAAATTGGTACCTAGTTAATTAATTAATGTCTTAATGTCGAAAATTGAAAACTTTGAAGAGATTTAAAATACAATCTTTTGTTTTTTTTTTAAACACTTATATAAAACAAGTTACTCGATAAGACCCTCTCATTTCGAAAGAGAAAATGCCACACCCAATGAGTTAGGGCATGATATTTCACTTCCTCAAAAGCGAGCTTGTCCAAAAAAAAACTCGTGCAATAAAATTTAAAAGGATATTCAATTGTTTAAGTTAGATGAAGAAATCGCAGCCCAATACGTTAGGGCACAATTTCTCAAAATTCTAAACATTGAATATTACCTTTATTATTTTTAGAAAAAATCCTCATCTCGAGAAAACAACGCGTCATATCCAATGCGTTAGGACACAACGTATTGAATTCTCGATAATGAGCTTTTTATTTATGTTTTGATTAAAGAGCATTCTCGATTATTCAGATTCAACGAAAGAGTTGGAACCCAATACGTTAGGGCTCAATCCTCTCGAAGATTCCAAATACCGAGTATTGCCTTTATTTTTCAAAATTTTCTCTTTATACGAATTTGGGTAACAATTATATAATGGAGTAACAACTGTGATAATGTAAATATAAATAGCATGATCAAGAACAATAATAATAATAATGAAAAGATAAATAAAAAAAACAAATCAATCATGTATACACAATATCAAGTAAATAAACAAATAAAACCGAAACATTTAAAGAATATAATAATGATAATAATGGTCATGTGACTAAATAAATAAATAAACATCAAGTAAAGAAATAATAATAACAAAGAAAATAGATAAAAATTATAAAATATAAAAATATATATATGTACATATAAGAAAAATATATATGTACGTGAATTATAAAAAATAAAAAATAACATATATATATATATATAAATATACATATTTTAATATGTAAAAAAATATAAGTATGTATATAAAATTATGAAACATAGAAAATATATAAAAGTATGTGTATATATATATTTATAAAAACTTAAAAAATGTGTACGTATATATATATTATAAAACGTATGTATGTATACATGCATGTATATAACAAATTTTGAAATTTAAAGGCATAAAAAAGTAAATAATAATGATACAAGATTAATGATGCCACATAATAGTTAAAATAATTAATTTAATAAAAAAAACTAAAATAACAAATAGAGGATTAAATAGCATCAATAATAAAAGACCAATGAATTTAAAACAAAGCGTATAAAATAAAAAAATATAAGGCAAAATAAAATGTAAACAAATTTGAAAATAATGAATTTGAAAATGAATAAAAAGGGAAAAAGAGATTTGAAATCAACAATATACAAATCAATAAATAAATTATACACAAATCAACAAAATAAGAACAAGCCACAGAAAATAAGAACGCAAGAGAGAGAGAAATTTGAGTGAATACTCTTAAGAATTATTATTACTCCCAACTCAAGTCCTCTACAATGAAGGGAGAGGCCTCTATTTATAGTTGAGCCTCCCCAAATCCAACGGTACAGATCAATTACATCAACGGTTAAGATTAAATGGTATCTACAAATTAAATCTCTAAGATTACAAATCATATCTTCTAAGATTGCATATCATATCTAAGATTGCATATCCTTGAAGATTATGTTTCCATAAGCTTGTAGATGGACCTTCAACCTTTTCAAGTAATGGGCCATTCCGATCGGGCCAAATGATATAATTTTGTACTGGACTTAGACTTTGTTTTATTATTTTGGGTTTTTTTTTTGTGAGCCCGGGTTAAAATTGGGTATTACACGGGTAATAAGGAAGCTTATGAAAGCTATCATAAATCGCCAGTAACAAATGAAGGGCAAAAACGCAAAAATGGCTAAAACACAATTTCTATCGTAACATTGAAGGATGCATGTCGCGACACTTCGGACAATAACATGATGTTGCAACTTCAACAGGTGAATGTCACGACCACGAGGATAGACAACTCAAATCTTGTATAATTTTTTACAGGGTTACCAAGCACTTATTTCATTTGGTCTAAAGTAACTCAAAAACACATTTCATCGCATTATATGCATTAAGCACAAAAAAAAAAAAAAACATATTGGGCATATCTAAACACCTATAAATGCATGATCTCATGTACATATTCTATCTAGATTCAAGCATCGCACTCATTCACTTAGCATGTAAGCGACACTCCAATCTTAATTCACAACATAACATAACTAGCAGAAGCAAGAAAATCGTTATCTCACTAGATTAGTACACATATATACTACCAAACTTATGGAAACATAATCTTCAAGCTTATGGAAACATAACATTTCCTACCAGAAGTACCAAAATGACAATTTGAACCTTAGGACCAACTCAAACATTAGGTATGTGCCACTTTCTATAAGCAGAACAAAATCTATACAAACTTTGTTGAGTTGAAAGTTGAGTCCTGGATGCAGTCGTGCTCCTCGAGTCCTCGATACCTAACAATACATGCTCACAGAAATAAACAAAGCCGTACTTTGAGCAATAGGGCACTATGATGCTAACATGATTTAAAGAATTAATCATTGATACAATGATAGCGGAAACAAGATTGTAAGTTTGTCCAATTAACAGATTTGACTTAAGGATCTAGACGTGCGGAAAGAAACTTGAATTTTGACACAACCTGAAGCACAAACGAATCCAAGTCAAATAAAAATAATTAAGAAAGTAATTAAAATAAATAACTAAGATAAATAAAATAGAACAGTTAATCAAATATTAGAACAATAAAAAAGAAAATAAAAAAGCTAGATGGAAAAGATGGAACGTGGCGTGTAGAAGTTCCAAGGAGCCTTGGAAACAAGAAGAATCCACAACCCTCTTCAAGCAACTCTCATTTTCCCTCAAAGAAAGAAAACTAAAAAGTTTGAAGATGATCCTCACAATCTGAAATGATTGTTAAAACTCTTCTAAAAGAAAACTCAAGAAAAATTCTTGAAAAGAAAACTCAAAGAGAATTTATTAACTCAAAAGAGAAGTTGAATAATAATCATTTTTTTAATTGTGTACAATGCAAATGCCTTTATATAGGCTAGCTAAATAAATCTAAATAAAACTCGTAAGTATACTAGAACTCTAATTAACCTAAACAAGAAGTAGTTTTAAACTAAACTTTCTCGTTGACATAAAACTCCTAAGTAACTTTAAAAACTTAATAATTATAAAAAAATTTAGAATAAAAAATAAAAAATAATAAGACCTAATAATATAATATTGGGATCATATATAATAAAAATTAAGCCTAAAACCTAAACCCAATATGATTTAAACTCGAATTAAAAGCCCAAAACTCATAATTCCTATAATAATCCCACCCAAAAATTCTGCTCACACAGCCTTACTAAAATGGTCATAGCTTGAGCTCCCGAACTCAAAATCTAGTGACTCAAAGTGAGTTTTGAAGCTAAGAGATAGATAGTCAACATCTATTCATACATCTAAGCCCATAAATTCCTAGATCCCATCCAAAATTTAGTCGCAAGTTGACTAATCTTTTCAGCTTGAAAATTGGCAGTTTGGTTTAATTAAATTTAAAAAATTTTACCTATTCTGTGGATGTATCATTCCCCCTTTCCTCGAAAATATTCATCCTCACATATTGTATTTGACTGAATCTTGGTTTGATTTGCTTGGCCTTTGACCTTGTTATTGGGCTTTGAGGTAGTGTAAACCCATCACATCATGAGTCTAAAATTAGGCTTTAAAACTTGCATCAATCACGTAAAAGGAAAATACCAATGACATATAAATTGAAAACCAAATACTACCTAAAGGACAAATTCATATTGTCTCATGAAACAAAACATCATTCTTTAAGCTATTTAATATGTCATTATTCTAACATTCAATCTTTTTACCATTGTATCTCACTTACATAGGTGTCATAGCAAACTATAGAACTGTTCCATTTTTATGATTACAATATCGAATCCTTTATTTTTTTTACAACTATATCGACCATCAATGACCGTGAAACACCCTATACCCAACCCGATCGTCAGGTCCGAACTAGAAGGTGCGACATTCGTTAGCAAAGCAATTACAATCAAGTTAAATACAATTTATACCAATTATCATGAAAATACAAGTAATATAAGTTTATGATACGATAAATAATTATTTCTAGGTATTATATGAGGTTATGAGAGCTCTAATGTTAAACAGAGGTTGAACTAGGATTGAACTATAAGATATTCAATATTTAGGATTGACGTTGCAACATAAGGGAGTTCCTCATCGCCGTGACATTATAGGTCATTTCTCATTGCGATGTGATACGTTTGACGTCACAACATCACATACTAATTCTGCAAATTTCTTTTGGTTAAAAACCTTCAACTTTCCAATCCAATTCTAAACACATTCCATTTTTTATCAAACCACAAAAACAACATGTCAAAATTAATTTAAGCACTCTAATACTTCATCCTACCTTAAATCGATACTTTATTACTGTAAGCTTGATGCCGCGACTTCAACTGGGGAATGTCGCGACCATGTGGATAGACAACTCAAAATTTGCAAAATTTCTTACAAGGTTGGCAAGCACTTATTTCATTTGGTCTAAAGTAACTCAAAAACACATTTCATCACATTATAGGCATTAAGCGCAAACAAAAAAAATACCATCTTGGGCATATCTAAACACCTATAAATACATGATCTAATGTACATATTCATTTTAGATTCATGAGTTGCACTCATTTACTTGGCATGTAAGCGACGCTCAATCTTAATTCACAACATAACATAAATAATATAAGCAAGCATATCATTATCTCACTAGATTAATACACATATATACTACCAAACTTATACCATCATACTCAAGTATAAACATTTCCTACCAAAAGTTCCAAAATGACAATTTGAACCTAAGGACCAACCCAAACATTAGGTACATGCCACTTGCTATAAATAGAACAAAAGCTATACAAACTTTTCTGAGTCGAAAGTTGAGTCTTGGATGCTATTGTACTCCTTGAGTCCTCAAGACCTAACAATACCTGCCTACGAAAATAAATAAAATCGTACGCTGAGCAATAAGGCTCTATGGTGCAACATTATTTAAAGAATTAATCAGATAGAAGCAAAATATCATGTACATATTAAATTGAAATCCAAATACTACCTAAAGGACAAATTAATATCTTGTCCCATGAAATAAAACATAATTCTTTGAGTTATTTAACATGCATCATTCTAACATTCAATCTCTACACAATTATATCCCACTTACATGATTGTCATAGAAAATTATAAAACTGTTCTATTCTCCTCATTACAATATCAAATCCACTTTTTTGTTTTACAATTGCATTGACCTTTAGGGACCGTGAAACACCCCATACCCGACCCAATTGTTGGGTCTTATACGAGGTTAAGAAAGCTCTAATGTTAAACCGAGGTCAAATTAGGATTGAATTGTGAGATACACAATATTCAGGATTGACGTCGCGATGTGAGGGAAATCCTCATCACAAAGTTACATACTATTTTGGTTTAGTCAAGACGATAGGGTTCCTCATTTAACCGTGACATTATAAGTCATCTCTCATCGCGATGTGATACATTTGATGTCGCAACGTCACATACTGTTTCTACAAATTTCCTTTGGTTAAAAACCTTCAACTTTCCAAAACAAATCTAAACACATTCCAAACATTATCAAACCACAAAAACAACATGCCAACAGCAATTTCAGAACTCCAATACCTCATCCTACCTTAAATCAATACTTTATTACTATAAGCTAATTAACATCAATTTAACACTCCAATACTTCATGCAACCTTAAATCAATAATTTATTACTATAAGGGCACGTTTGGTTCGCTGTAATGGAATAGAGGCATAATGGAATAGAGACGTAATGGAATAGAGGTGTAATGGAATAGAGGCGTAATAGCAATTCAATTGTTTGGTTGAATGTAATGGAATAGAGGCGTAATAGTATTCTTGTGTTTGGTTGAATGGAATGATGTTGTAATAGCATAAAGAAAAAAGCTAAAATGACTAGAATACCCTTAGCAGAATTTTTTTAGGTTGATAATTATTGTTATTGTTATTAAATTTTAAAATAAGATTATTAATATAAATAATAAATAATTTAATCATATTTTAACATAATTATTATTAAATATAATTTAATAAAAATATATAATTTAATAAAATTCTTAATATTAAATATTCTTATATGAATTTACTAAAATCATAATATATAATATTATAGAATATAATTTAAAATAATTATTATTAAATATAATTTAATAAAAATATATAATTTAATCTAAAGTTTGAATGTGTATTTACCTAGCAAAAATCAACGAACTCTCGTGTAACTATAACCTAATAATATATGATGTATAATTAATATTTCGTGACTAATTAATAGCATAGAGATAAATATAGTATACGATTAAAATGCTAATAATTTATAGTATACAATTAAAATATTATAAATAAAATAATAGTAAATGATATATAAGATAAATTAACATATAATAATTCATATATTTAGAAGGAATAAAGATAAATTTAGTGTGATAAAATACAACATTACTTTAAAATCAAGGCTGCGAATTAGATTTCGTGCAAGCTTTTCCAAATGCTATATTAATGATATTGAACAAGTAGTAATGTAAAGCTCTTTTCTTATATCTTTCAAATACTTCAATTGATTTCTCCATTTATCAGCAAAATAAAAGCCATCTTGATCAGCAAAACAACTTCCAAATATAGCATTTGATCCTGTCATCCTCATAAACAAACAAGTCACCCCCCTATTACAAGCCTCAGTTCCCAATAGGCAATAGGAGAAAAACAAGATTCCAGTGGCAACATAATTCCAAAATATATAAACATGCATTTAAAAACTTTTAGATCAAACATCAAATTTACTGGCAATGCTGCAACAAAGCTGCTTCACCGCTTCAAAGTTGTTATCGTCAAGGGAGAAACTGCTCAGTCTATTAACCATGGCATCCTTAGTAACTTGATCAAATTGGTACCTATTCCTGAACAACAAGTAGCCCCCACATTCCCAGGCTGAGATGGCATGAGAGGCTGCACAAGTTTTCTGTTGGATGGATTAAAATTAATCCATCAGTAAGTTCTTTTAAACGAAGTAACTTGTGAGCATAAAACAAGCTTTTTTTCACGATGGAATTATACAAAATGCTTATACATCAAAAGATCATGTCTACTAACCTCAGACTGATAACTCAAACAACAATTTGTACAGTCATGACTTGCTTTAGCCATATGGATTATGGATTGTCAACTATGACTTCACTGCCTGCTTCATGTATCTCAGAGCAAATCGTAACATTGCCCTAGCTTTCCTATCAGGAGTGTAACCAGACAAAATCATCTCTTCATATACAGCTGGGACCTTAATCCAAACCACATAGAGTATCTTTAAATAACAAAACATGGATGTTACAATTGTAAATAGATGATGCATGCAATGCATTACGTTAAGAACAACTGATGTAGAAGCAGAATTAATCAGACCAATACCACAAATCTGTTTGATCTTTCAACATTTTTTATTGGACAGGAAAACTAGAATAAATGTTGCTATATGCTACAGAAGAGAGGGGAGGGGTGAGGGATAGTCAGATCTCGGTAAAATGCAAGTTTATAGTTGTTTCAGTAGATGGTGACTTACAACCGAGATTCATATCTCCAATAACTATAATCAAATGACTCAACATAGTCATATAGGGAGAAAGAATACAAAAACAGCAAAAAGCAAAACTAGCATGCAACTGATCCAAATGGCTATCTATACAAAGGCACAGAAAATATTATTTGTGATGCAGAAAAGCAAAGGGCTATTATCTTGTTCTCATAACAAGAAGGACACGTTATACCTTATGAAACTTGTCAACACGGATAAGAGCTTTCATAAGTGTGGTATATGTGACAATGTCTGGTTTCACACCCTGTATATAAATTGAACTAGATAATAGTGTCATAATTATGACCTAAAAGAATAGTACCAATAACTTCAAGGCAAGCAAACGAAGGTAACAGGGTACTCACGTTTGAATATGTAGTAGCAGCCTGTATAAGAACATTCATTCTACCATCAATTCTAACAATGAATTAATAGAAATTTGTCAGTTTGCCCTTCCAATAGAGGTGATCAAGTGAAATTTAGCAAATAAAACTGTTTATAGTGATATTTATAACCCCATTTCAAAACCAGAGGTCACAATACAAACAAACTCACACATACAATAACATGAAAAGCCTGAGAAAATTAACAAGAGAATACCATAGATATCCTGCTGAGGTTCTGCATCAGTATAGCTGCAGCTAAACCTGCATCCGGCTAAGACAAGTCAACAGTTTCAGAAAAACATTTACCTCTAGGCTTGGGTTCAACCATAAATTTAATTTTTAAAAAGAATTTGTAACAATATGAATCTAGTAGATAGCCATTTAAAATGTTTCAGCTATATCCGATAGCTCTTTGGTTCATAAAAGAAATTCCTAAGCTACCTCAAAGAACAAAGACTTGCAATTAGAAACTATGAGGCTTCATAGAATAAACTTTCTCGGATACATCACAGAATCATACTTCACCTCAAGAATTATTTTTCATGGAACAGAAATATACAAAGCTATATGCAACAAGTAATAGAACCACATTGAAAAAATTTTCATATGTTCAATTGAACATGCAATAGAATCAGTCAAAGAAAAGCCAAATGAAAATCATAAGAAAGGAATCAAAATTAGGAGAACAAAAAACAAATATTCCAGATTTGAGTAAAAGCAAAACTAACCCGTAAAATAAACAAGGAACCAGCGACCTGCTAAAATAATGATGGTAACGACCTGTCACTCAAAACTGAAGAGTTAGAAAATGGAGAAAAGAAAAACGAAATCGATTTTACAGAAAAGAAAAGAAAAGAAAAATAAGGAAAGACTGCGAGCATTTTTCGTTGTTAGAAGAAGAAGAAGCAGAAATCGATGGACAAAGAAGCATAAATTACCTGTGCAATATCGATGGAAGAAGAAGCAGAAATCGATGAGGGCAGAATATGGAATGGAAAATAAGAAACGGTAAGGAATCCCTAATCGGCGCTCAGCGTGGGGAATGGCTATTACAGCCAATGGGCGTAATAGGGACGGAATGGATTCCAGACGTAATGCTGTTACGAGCAACCAAATGCTCGTTTGGTGGTGGGCCCAAAGATTAGGGGGGGAATGCATTCCTATTCCCCCAACCAAACATAGTGTAAGCTAATTACCTATTGTATTTCGTACTAAGTCATGAATATTTTTTACTATCTCAACCGGAGCATTAGTAATATAGCATATCATATAAAGTTTGAGACCATTTACATTCCATGATCAAATAACCACATTCAAACAATAACCATTAAAGCCAAAAGTGCACATTCACATAGTTACATACCAAAATTAACTTAACTTAGATACATGTCATACTTAATCAAAATCGGATATATAAGCTTTGCCGAGTTGAGAAAAATATAATATCATTTTCAACCAATTAGATTATGCCACCCGTATTAACTATTCAATTATATTACGCCATGTGTATTAAAATGATTTATTTTGAATTTTTTAAATTTTCTTTTAATTTTTATTAAAAATAAGTTAATTAATTAAGACATATTCTCTCTTTGGATATGTTTATTCTTCTTCAATTTAGACCAAAATCCAAATTTTAGATTTCAATATCCAAAACACCAATATTCAAAGATGTTTAGTAGAGTAGGGAAAATAAGAATAAAAATGTTCAAATTTAGTGTCAAAAACATATTCACACCATTGAAGACTTTTCTTATTTAGTGAGCTATTCTTGGAAATCCTTTCAAAGTTGGCTTTTAGAAACTCCATATCTCAACAACTCTTTTTTTATTTTTATTTTTTGATAAATAGGGCTCAATTTACTAGAAAAAAAAATATTTCAGATCTTCACTAATAAATGACAAACCCATGTCATGAATCTGCAAAATATTAATTAAGGAAGTTGGTGAAACTTTGTATGTTTATAGGCCACGTTCTACTCTTTAATAAATTTTAATAGTCGATCTACACCACCATTAGACTAATGGAACGCATGTTGGGTTTTTGTTCAATACACAAGTTTCTGGAAAGAGACAAGAGATTAGGGCCGTGAAGAAGAAGGAAAAATAGAAGAAAGCTTGCATGAGTTGAATGAGCTTTTAAGAAAAAAAATGGAAAATGAATAAGTGATGATGTGGTGTGTGAAAAAAAAAAGACCTGAATGGGTTTTACAAAAATTAAAAAGATAAATAATAACAAAAAATTTAGTCCTTTTGCTACTAATGTTGCATGTAACTGTAACACCAAACATTTGACCCAATCACCGGATTTAAGATGTGTGATGTCACATTTGTTGCCAAAGCAACTATGATTTTATTTCAATATCTAGAAGGCAAATCATTCAATCATCTAGGTTTAAAAAAAACTTTTAAAAATAATATTCATTCAAAATTGGGTTATAAGTAAGTGAATTTCATGACCATTGTGATAGAATCTTGATGTCAAGACTTCAAAAGAGGAATGTTGCAACCATGAGGACAAACAACTCAAAATTTGCATCTTTTCTTACAAGGTTAAAAAGCACTTATTTCATTTGGTCTAAAGTAAATCAAAAACATATTTCATCAGATTATAGGCATCAAACACAAACACCAAATTCCATCTTGGACATATATAAAAACCTATAAATAGTTGATCTCGAAGTATGTACATATTTTATCTAGATTCATGCATCGCACTCATTCCTTGGCATGTAAGCAACCCTCCGATATCAATTCATAGCATAACATAGCTAGCATAAGCAAGCAAATCATTATCTCACTAGTTTAGTACACATATATACTACCAAA
The DNA here is from genome assembly GCA_008044935.1 of Gossypium turneri. Lineage (NCBI taxonomy): Eukaryota > Viridiplantae > Streptophyta > Magnoliopsida > Malvales > Malvaceae > Gossypium > Gossypium turneri. The sequence continues at coordinate 21,579,021 of CP032576.1, read as the reverse complement.
CTTATATGATCATACTCAAGTATAAACCTTTCCTACCAAAAGTACCAAAACGACAATTTGAACCTAAGGACGACAATTTGAACCTAAGGACCAACTAAAACATTAGCTACATGCCACTTTCTACAAAGAGAACAAAAACTACAAAAACTTTGTTGAGTCAAAAGTTGAGTCCTAGATGTTGTTGTACTCCTCAAGTCTTGAGACCTAACAATACCTATGCACGGAAATAAACATAACTGTATACTGAGCAATAGGGCTCTGTGGTGTTAACATGATTTAAAGGATTAATCACATTGAATAAAATGCTAAGGACATATAAATTGAAATCCAAATACTACCTAAAAAAAATTCATATCTTGTCTCATGGAAAGAAACATCATTCTTTAAGATATTTAACATGTCATTATTCCAACATTCAATCTCACTTACATGTGTGTCATAGTAAATTAAAGAACTGTTCCATTTTTCTCATTTCAATCTTGAATCCATTTATTTGTTTTACAATTGTATCGGCCCTTAAGGCTTGTGAATCACCCCATACCCGACCCAATCCCTGGGTCTGACCCAATCTTAGAGCAGCTATAATCAATCTAATTACAATTTATACCGAATTTCATGAAGATACAAATAATATATGTTTATGATACGATAAATAATTATTCTTGGGTTTTATACGAGCTTAAGAAAGCTCTAATGTTAAAACGAGGTTGAAATTAAATTGTAAGATATTCAAAATTTATGATTGATGTTGCAACGTAAGGGCTTCCTCGTTACGTCACAACGTATCATACTATTTTGGTCTCATTGGGATGATAGGGTTCCTCATCTCGTCGTGACATTATAGGTCATTTCTTGCCATAACGTGATACATTTGATGTTGCGATGGCACATACTGTTTTTGCAAATTTCTTTTAGTGAAAAACCTTCAACATTCCAACCTAATTTTAAACACATTTCATTCATTTTCAAACCACAAAAACAACATGCTAACATTAATTTAAGCACTCAAATACTTCATCCAACCTTAAACCAATACTTTATTACTATAAGTTAATTACCTATTGCATTTCGTACTAAGTCATGAATATTTTTAACTACCTAAATAGGAGCATTAGCAAAATAGCATATCATATCAAGTTTGAGACCATTTACATTCAAAATCGGGTTATAAGTAAGCTTATCAAAACTTTTATGAATCATCAGTAATAAATGAAGAAGCAAAATGCAAAAACGTCAAAAATAATTTTTCTGTCACAATATTGAAGGATGTATATCGCGACACTTAGGACAATAACATGATGTCACCAATTCAATAGGCGAATGTCATGACCATTGTGACAAAAGCTTGATGTCGCAACTTTAATAGGGAATGTTGTGACCATGAGGACAGACAATTCAAAATTTGCATATTTTCTTACAAGGTTACCAAGCATGTATTTCATTTAGTCTAAAGTAACTCAAAAACATATTTTGTGAGATTATAGGTATTAAACACAAACACCAAATTCCATGTTGGGCATATATAAACACCTATAAATATTTGATATCAAGTATGTACATATTCATTCTAGATTCATACATTCCACTCATTTACTTGGCAATTAAGCAACCTTTCGATCTCAATTCATAGCATAACATAACTAGAATAAGCAAGCAAATCATTATCTCACTAGTTAGTACACATATATACTACCAAACTTATATGATCATGCTCAAGTATGAGCATTTCCTACCAAAAGTACCAAAATGACAACTTGAACCTAAGGACCAACTCAAACATTAGGTACATGACACTTGCTATAAAGAGAACAAAAACTATACAAACTTTGTTGAGTCGAAAGTTGAGTCTTGGATGTTTTCGTACTCTTCGAGTCCTCGAGACCTAACAATACCTGTGCACGGAAATAAACATAACTATACACTGAGTAGTAGGGCTCTATGCGCTAACATGATTTAAAAGATTAATCAGATAGAAGCAAAATACCAAGGGCATATAAATTGAAATCCAAATACTACCTTAACGAAAATTTTATTTCTAGTCTCATGAAATAAAACATTATTCTTTAAGATAGTAACATCTCATTATTCTAACATTTAATCTCTTTACTATTGTATCTCACTTACATGAGTGTCGTAGAAAATTAAAGAACTGTTCCATTTTTTCCATTTCAACCTTGAATTCAATTATTTGTTTTACAACTGTATCGACCCTCAGGGCTCATGAAATGCCCCATACCCAACCCGATCGCCAGGTTTGAACTAGAAGGTGCCACATTCATTGCCGAAGCAACTAAAATAAAGTTAAATACAATTTATACCAATTATTATGAAAATTCAAGTAATATATGTTTATGATACAATAAATAATTATTTCGAGTCTTATACAAAGTTAAAAAAGCTCTAATGTTCAACTGAGGTCGACTTAGGATTGAATTGTAAAATACTCAAAATTCAAGATTGATGTCGCGACATGAGGGAGTTTCTCGTAACGAAGTATCATACTATTTTGGTTTCATCAGGATGACAAGGTTCCTCATCTCCTTGTGATATTATAGGTGATTTCTTGTCGCAAAGTGATAAGTTTGATGTCACGACGTCACATATTGTTTCTACAAATTTCTTTGGTTAAAAAACTTCAACTTTCCAAACCAAATCTAAACACACTCCATTTATTTTCAAACCATAAAAACAACATGCCAACATCAATTTAAGCACGCCAATACTTCCTGCATCCTTTGTAACAATTTGTTTTCAGTGAAATTGGAACAGTGGTTTCAGGACCATAAATTCGATGAGTAAATAATTATTTTATGATTATTTTAATGTCTATGGTATGTAAGTAGGGTCATATAAAAATTTCATTAAAAAAATTTGATGTTTACATCCTTAATTAAGTGAAAAGGATTAAATCGTAAAATGTGCAAAAGTAGAGTTCTATCAGTTAGAGGTGTCAATAGCTATGAAAATTTAATATAAGAGGACTTAGATGGTAAATAGACAATTTATATAGTTAGTGGATATCCATGGATTTGTTTTATTTAAAATATGAATATTTTTAAACGACAATATGGTACATAAGTAATTAAAGGTTAAATTAATTAAAACAAAAGAATCATCTTCTTCATTTCATCAAAAGCCAACCAAAAATCACCATTAGAGAAGGGTTTGATGTTCGGCCAAGCTATCCTATTGCATGTAAGCAGTTTTAGATTCTGCTTTTAATGATTTTTATGTTTTCGGGATCTTTGTAACTTAATCTAGCTAGCCCAGGGACTAATTTGTAAAATTGTTAAAGGTTTAGGGTTTTTCCATGAGCATGTTTGCATGATTCTTGAAAGTTAATGAAAGACTATGAGTCCTTGTTGTTAAATAAACAAGTTTTGTAAAGGAGTTTTTGATGAAATTGTCATTTAGGGACATATTTGTAAAAGTAGTAAAATATCATTCCAAAATTGTGAAATTTCAATTTACGAGCTTAAGGACTAAATTGTAAAGAAGTTAAATTATTAAAGGGAAATATAATGTTGTAAATGTATGAATTTTTAACTAAGTTGAATAGTAGGAAGAATAAATGGACTAAATTTACTTATTCAGATCAAGATAAACCTCGTATGGATCTAGATCGAGGAAATGCTAAAGCCTCAGATTAGTTGATCTTGTTTTTACGTCTTCATAATTGAGGTAAGTTCGTATATTTAAATAATGTTTTAATGCTTTTTTTTGGTATATATGTTATTGTGCTACTATCATGTAAAGAAATTATGGAAATCCAAAGATGTTACGATGACTATTAAGCCCCGTTTGAACCTTAGAAATATACAGGATATAAATGACATGTCATTAGTGTTACCATGTTTCAAGTGCTAGTCCTGAATGTCATATCGATGGCTGAGGTCTGACATTTGTTGTGGATACCCATCAGCTTGTGTGAGTAGCATCGTGTAGCTTACATTTCGACCGTCAGCTTGTGTGGGCAGACCCATTTTATGGCTCGAGTGAGCAACGATGTAAAGGAAAAAGGAAAGGAAAGGTTATATGTTTAGCACACTTCGTGTGAGCTTTCCCACATATCCAATGTTATTCTAAATGGTTCAACTGGCATGAAAAGGGAAGGAATGGTAAGTGTTCTAATCAACTATGTTATGAACCTATGCAAAGGTGTGAAATGATAAAGATCAATGAATGTATATCTTTGTTTATGGAAAACATGAATTCAATGGTATTATGTTCATGTAAATCTACCTTACCATGTGATAGTTCAATTCAGTTATGTGTTTAAGCACTAATATGTGTTGTTGGTGATGCTTAGGCTTGTGCCAAGCTTATGTTTGATTGAATCATGTTTAAATTATAAGGTTATGCATTGAAATGGTAAGTTATATTCATTATTTACAAACTTACTAAGCATTATATGCTTACGTAGTTTTCTTTCCTATTTTTATAGATTATCAAAAGCTCGATCGGTTTGGAAGCTCATCAGAGACCTGTCACACTATCTAGTGATTATATTGGTAGTTTTGATGTTTTGACCAAGGGTATAATGACATGTATAGGTGGACTTAATGTTTAAAGTTTAGGTTGAATACTACATGTTGATTTTGGTATCTATATATATGTTGGTTGTTTGTTACCATTTGGAAATGGTTGGTTTGTGTCACTTGGGTGATTTTGATGTATGTGAGTAATGGTCCAAATGGTAAGTTTATATTGACATGGTATAGGTCAAGTATGGTATGTTTTGAAATGGTAGCAATGTGTTCAAATATGCATAAGTTTAGATATGTTAGTTTGATTGTGATTGAGGTGCCTATAAGGCATATTGGTTGAATAGAATTTGGTTAATTGAATTGGTCATTTTGTAAATGTTTTGGTATGTTGATGCCTTGGACAAGGGTGGAAATGGCTTGTAGGTACATGCTTGAAATGGGTGAAGGAAATGGCTTGATTTTGGCCAATTTCTTGTCCACACGGCCTATGACATAGGCATGTGTCTCAGTCGTGTGTGACACATGACCATGCGACATGGCCGTGTGTCCCCTATAGGTTTTAAAGGCTTTAAGTCAGATAGTTACACGGCCTAACACACAGGCGTGTAAGGCCCTTTCAAAAGTTACACGGCCTGGCACATAGGCGTGCGACTTGGCTGTGTGACCCAACTCAAAGAGTTACACGGGCATGAACACGAGCTAGGACATGACCGTGTGTTCCTATTTCGATCTTTATATGGCCTGAGACACAGGCGTGTGTCTGAGCCATGGGTGCCACACAGCTATGTGACCCCTACAATTCTGTTTTACTAACGTTTTCCTAAATGCTCAAAATGTTTCTAATTTAGTCCCGAATCGTTTCTAAGGCCTTGAGGGCTCAATTAAGGGTCGATATGCATATTTATGAATGGATTATGATATGTTTATATTAAAATTTTCAAATGTATATTTTAAAGTTACGTTTTAATGGTAATGCTTTGTAACCCTATTCCGGCAACGGATACAGGTTAGGGGTATTACAACCTTAAATCAATACTTTATTACTATAAGGTAATTACCTATTGCATTTCGTACTAAGTCATGAATATTTTTTTACTATCTCTACCGGAGCATTAGCAATATAACATATCATATCAAGTTTGAGACCATTTACATTCCATGATCAAATAACCACATTCAAACATTAATCTTTAAAGCCAAAAGTGTACGTACACATAGTTATGTGAAACATCCCATACCCGACCTGATTGCTTGGTTCGAGCTATAAGGTACCACATTTATTTCTCGAGCAACTACGATCAAGTTAAATCCAATTTATACCAATTATCATGAAAATACAAGTAATATATGTTTATGATATGATAAATAATTATTCCTAGGTTTTATACAAGCTTAAGAAAGCTTTATTGTTAAAACAAGTTTGAATTAGGATTGAATTGTAAGACATCCAAAATTTAGGATTGGCGTCGCAATGTAAAGGAGTTCCTCATTGTGACATAACAAACTATTTTGGTTTCATTGGGACATTAAGGTTCCTTGTCTCACTGTGACAGTCTAGGTCATTTTCATTACGACGTCAGATAGTGTTTCATAAAGACCTTCAACTTTCCCAGGTCTGGGTGTTGGGTGATACAATAACCCAAATAAACTAGCAGCATTTGTGAATTTGATTTAATTGCGCATTTAAATGCATAAAATTTAACTATAAAATGTTTTTTCTTTTTAAATTCATGCCGGACTAGATAGGAGTACTTACAAATCAAATTTCCAATAACAATTATAGATTTTAAATAAGTTTTGAATGTAATACATAGATAACTTAGACCCAAAAGCATGGCCTCTATGAGTGCCCCTCTATATTTGTGATACAACTACTATACCCGATTTTTAGTTCTGACTGAGTTTGGCTTGGTCCCTCTTCTCGATCTCATAGTCTTTAAGTATCCTACATCCCAGTAGTAAATTTTGTAAGTTCGCAAGAGCTTGTTAAGTCCTGTACATAGAATACGTGCGTTACAACCTTAAAGTTTTTTCCTTTCGGGAATGTAATTGGCAGAACCTCAAGTTTACAAAAATAGATAGGTATTTGCTATAGTAGTAATATATAAAATGTTTAAGCTTAAAGTCCCAAACACTTTTAAAATATAAAATTTCATTGTAAATATTTAATGAAAGAACATACTTTGAAGGATGCATTTTCTTTTTGTTACAAAATATTGTTCTTCAATTTTCAAGCCTTGACGCCACCCTCATTTGTCATGCATAATACAAAATAACTATAAGCCTCACACATTATGTATCCTTTGGCATAGTCTTTGAGGATTCCTTTACTTCTTCGGTGGTCCTGAGAAGGGAAGAGAAATGGAGTAAGTTCATAGAATTTAGTGAGTTCCAAAGCAAACACTAGAATATCTATAAGTCACACAAACAAAATGACTCTTCCTAACTCAGTGGGACATACAGTTTGCCCATGGGCGAAGACACCCCATAGACTGACTTCATGTAGCTTGCCTATTGGTGAATATCGAACTTATACAGACTTTAACAGAATAGGACTCATTTTGGCGCATACACTACGCCCATGCATTCATGCACACAACCTTCTTCGTGATAACCAAAAACTCTAGTCCATGTTTAGAGATTGTAATGTTCGTTTGTTCATTCATATTTCCTTTATTACATTTTGCCAATCTGGTTTACATTATACTTGCCTACTAGAGGCTACATAACATCATTCATGTATTGCTATTTGCCAATTCAATTTTATTTGCAATGAAGGCAATGCCATGGATTCACTTATTTATTTTTCCCATATGGTTCCTTTTTAAGAGTAAAGTGGGTAATGAATTAGCACGAAGTAGGGCCCTTTCATTTCTTAGCTAGACATGCAAAGCTAGACTTTTCACCAGACATGTACAAGACACACACGGGGTACGAAGGAACTCACCAAAAGATGCAGCAGAGACTAAATAGCAAGTCTCCTCCCTTTGTCTCGAGAGCTTTCGAGAGTTTCTTGAGCTATAATATAGATACTTAACTTATCATATCATGTTTTCAGAAGAACTAAACAAGCTTTCAAGAACACTTAATTAGGAAACCCAGAATCTGGAAGTTTCTTTCCATTAGTCTTTAGTCTATCATTAAAGCATGAAACCTTAAGGTCCCATAAATAATCATGACATCGCTAGAGTTTCATCATTATTTACCAGGTTTCATAACAGTGAAGTTAGTTGATTAAAGCGAACTTTAATCCTTCCAACAGGTATTGGCTCTAATGCTTTCTCGAAAAATGCAGAGAGAATTACTGAAAGGAAGTATGAATTGCTAGAGAAAGTATAGAACTTGTTTAGGAAGCTAAGGTTGGCTTTATATGGGTGCACATGAAAGGAAAATTTAGTGGACAAGCTTATTTCCCTCCACTAACTTTCATTTGGTACTCGTGACTAATAGTTTTCTCTCTTATCTTAAATGCATGTCCTTTCATTTTTAGAAACTTTGTCTAGTCCTGACTAGTCCTCATTAGGCCAACTAAATAGTTTAATCAAAGAATAAGATAACAATATATTTATTATTCCTATCGAACTAGGGGTTTAACCATAAGACTCATTATTTTCATCTATCTGTTGGGGCGTTGTATACTCTATCGAAGAGTTCGCCAAACGCCAAAGCTCACCTTAATCAGAGTTTCGCCCAAGGACGCATTCGCAAACCTTAAGTACTTAATAAATTTCTAACCCTTTCCTTACTCGAGGGTTACACTATAAACCTTAGCTTAATTAACAATACTTGAGTATTACATTTCACCAGGCAGAATGCTACAACTCTACCCCTCTTAGGAAATTTCGTCCACGAAATTCATACCTGAAAACAATTGTGGGTATTATTCTTTTATTACGATCTCCCTTTCCCAGGTGGCTTCCTCAATGTTGTGATTTCTCCGTAGTACCTTTACTAAAGGAATTCTCTTATTTCTTAGCTCTTTAACTTCATTGGCCAAAATACAGATTGGTTCTTCCTCATAAAATAGGTTTGGTTCAATCTCAAGCTCTTTAGTTTGTACCACGTGTCCAGGGTTGGATCTATACCTTCGTAACATTGATACATGGAAAATATTATGAATCTTGGATAGTTCAGGAGGCAAAGCCAATTTATACACCACCGGACCACATATTTCTAGAATTTCATAAGGTCCCAGAAAACTTGGACTTAGCTTTCCTTTCTAGCCATATCTTTCTAAAATTTCATAGGTCCCACAAACCTTTAAGATCACTTTGTCTCCCACCTTGAAGGAGATTTCCTTTCTCTTTAAATCTGTATAGGACATTTGTCGATCCTCCCCAGCCTTCAAGTGGTTGCGAATGACAACAACCTTTTCTTTAGTTTCACTGAATAAGTCTGGACCCATGATTTTTATTTCGCTTAACTCTGTCCAACAAGTAGGTGTTCTACACATTCTACCATATAATACCTTGAAATGAGACATTTTTATACTGGTAAGGTAGCTATTATTGTAGGCAAATTCAATCAAAGGAACATACATTTCCTAATTTATCCCAAAATCGATCACACAACAACACATTCATATCCTCTAAAACTTTTATTACTTTTTCAGATTGACCATCAGTTTGAGGGTGAAACGTAGTGCTAAATTTCAACTTGGTTCCCAATGATTGATATAATTGCTGCTAATATCTGAGGTAAATCTTATATCCCTATCAAACACAATGGATGATGGCAGTCCATGGAGATGCACCACTTCAAAAATATATAGTTCAGCCAGATTTTCTAAAGAATATGTGGTATTCATAGGGAAAAAGTGTGCTAATTTTGTAAGCCTATCTACCACCACCCAGACAGAGTTCTTCTTAGAGGAACCGAGGGACATTTCAGATACAAAGTCCATGGTGATTTTGTCCCATTTCTATTCAGGAATTTCTAGAGGATATAGTTTCCTCAATGGAATTTGATGCTTTGCCTTCACTCTTTGGCATGTGAGGCATGTGGAAACGTATTCTGATATCTGATTCTTTATTCCAGGCCACCAATAAGACTCCTTCATGTCTCTCTACATCTTGATGCCACTAGGGTGAAGTGAAAAAGGCCCATGGTGAGCTTCCCTTAATAATTCCGTTCTTAATTCATTTCATACTGGTACAAACACTCAATTCCTGAATCTGAGGTCACTCTCCTTACCAATTTTGAAGTGCACTGGTTTGCATGAGAGCATATTTTGTTTGAATCATTCGCATTGGATATCTTTCTTCTGTTCTTCCAAAATTTAAGCGTATTGAGTTTGTTTCACTGCCAACTCCACCAACAATGCTCCATTATTGGTTAAAGTCACTTTAGCTTGCAGGGACAATAAGGCTGCCATAGTTTTCCTGCTCAAGGCATCTACCACCATAATTATTTTTCCTGAGTGGTACTCGATGATTTGGTCATAGTCTTTCAATAGTTCCAGCCATCTCCTTTGGTGTAGGTTCAATTCTTTTTGGGTCGTCAAGTACTTTAGACTTTTATGATCAGAAAAGATATGGTACCTTTCTCCGTATATTTAATGTCTCTAGAGCTTTAGTGCTAAGACAACAACTGCTAATTCCAGATCCTGCATGGGGCAGTTCTTTTTATGTGATTTCAATTATCACGAAACATACGCGATGACCTTCCCTTTTTGCACAAGGACACAACCTAGTCCACTCAATTATGCATCTGTGTATATTGTATACTCAACTCCAGGCTCAGGCTACGCCAACACTGGAGTTTTAGTCAGAAACGCCTTTAAGTTTTCGAAACTTTGCTGACATTAGTTACTCTACACAAGCTTCTCCTTATTCTTCAATAGTTTGGTGAGGGGTGAGCCTATAATGGAGAAACCTTTCACAAATCTCCTATAGTACCTAACCAACCCCAAGAAGTTGCATATTTCAGTGACATTCTTAGGTGAGTTCCATTCAAGAACTGTTTTTACCTTGGCAGGGTTTACCATGATACCTTCAGCCGAAATCACATGTCCAAGGAAATATACCTCTCTTAACTAGAATTTGCATTTGCTAAACTTCACGTACAACAGATGTTCACACAAGGTCCTTAACACAACTATTAAATGTTCCTCATGGTAAAGCTCACTCTTGGAATAGACTAATATGTCGTCAATGAAGACTACAACAACATGATCCAGGTAAGGTTGAAATACCTTATTCATTAAATCCATGAACACTGTGGGCAGGCTGGTTAATCCAAATGGCATCACCAAAAACTCATAGTGCCCATACCTTGATCAAAACGCTATTTTAGTTTATTGAGAAAACATTTAGTCTATTTTTGGTACCATGATAATAACTGAGATCAATTTGAATGATATGTATACTTATGTAGCATAAAACTCAATTTTTTTTATTCTTGAGCATAAGTATACTAAATTCATAATTTCGAGATAGAATGTTTCCTGAAGGAATTTTTCAAACATGTTTCCAAAAGTTTTTTTCAATTTCTGCATTACTCGGGACGAGCAATGAATTAAGTTTGGGGGCATGGAAACATGAAAATATATAGACTTTTTCATGCCTTTTTTAACTCAAATTCATACAGTTTCGTAGTAATTCTTGTTGAAAAATTTAATATAATTATAAAATAATTAAATTGTGCTTGAATTATTAACATATTGAATTTTGATTATTTTTATAATATTTTTTATAAGTTTTGATTTATTTTCGATAAATTTGCATAAAGGGTGAAAATTGGCTTGGCAGTTACTACTAGAAGGTCAAAATCGTGAAACGAGTTTTGAAGCATTGATGTGAATTAATTTTTCAGCCTAAGACGGTCCAAATTATGAATATTAATACATAGTATAATTAATTTTAATTTTTATCCAATTTATTTTGGGTTAAATAATTATTATTAATTATATTATAGAAAGGAGACCTAGTTGTGCTAATACGAAATACTGATCCAACCGAGCAGTCGGGCTGCCCAAACCTGTCCAACATGCTGACCCAATCAAGTTAAATTAGCTGATTTATTGACTTGCAAATTATCCCTTGAAGTCTCCTTGAAATATCATTCAAACCCCTCTACTTATTATGCCTTTGTAGATTTGCCGCTAGCTAAATATAGCAAGTTGAAATCTTCAACTTGTGCATGAGTGGTGGCCGGCCAAAGGGAATGTGTGGCTGCTAATTATTTGCTATTTTTACTAGTCACTCCCACTCATAAATTCCCCCTTTCACCTATTCATTCAACACACCTCTCATCCCACACATCTCTCTCTCTTTTACTCACTTTCTCTCTTCCAAACCTCTCTTTGTTTCCCATTTTTCCCTTCTATTTCCTTTGTTGATATCTCTTTTAGAAAGGAACCCGTCAACCACCTTGGCTAGCAGCATTCAAGTTCTTTTAGAAGCCTCAGTTCAACAAAACAAGCGGAGAAAGAGGAGCGAAATCAATTTTAAAAAATATAATAAAATGAAAAATTAATTAAACAAAAAAATTAAAAAATAAATTAAAAATCTAAACAAAACACTAACTCTAACAAACTAAACCTTAAAACAAAAATAAGTTTAAAACAAAAAAAAAAAAAAAGAAAAATGATCCATGTGTTGGGAAATGTGCTCATATTGTAGTAAACATGTAACTATTTTCTATGTATTTGAAAGATGAATAAATAAATTTGAAATTTTATTGTTATGTCTTTTTATTTTTGTCTTTTGTATTTTGCATGCATAACGAAATGGTGACAAACAAATATTTGCTCATTGATTGTCTAAGTTCAAACTGATGATAAGTGGCAGCATAAGAACGTTTACATTGCGAAAAAGACAACTTACTTTAGTAGATAATATTAAAATTAATATGATAATTTTGAAAATTAACTTTCAAGTCAGAAAATTAACCTAATGGGTAATTGAACTTGAAAGTTGGACCTGAGATCGTAAATTGAGCTCGGGAGCCCAAAAACGAGACCAAGACCCAAAAATTGGTCGAACTGGGCATGGTATGTGAAACTGGGCCAATAATCCAATCGGTGGCTAGACCAGGCTGGTTGGGCCATCATCACCCTTTACTGAACCGACAGCAATTGAACCAACTAGTGGTGCCAACGGCTGGGACGACGACATTTCGGTGGTCAGCAAATGGTCGGCGGCTGTGGGTATTCAGTGGTTGAGTAGTTGAAAAGTTACACTCCTACTGGGACTCTACCAAAGAATTTGATTTTAGATTACCTATTCCAAAAATAATATTATTTTAATAGATTTAATATTAAATTTAATTCAATACTTATCTTAATAGTATTTTATTATTTTAATATGAAAGTGATTATATTAAATTAAATTAAATTTAATGTTTACCTTGTAGATAAATATTCTATTAATTTAATAAGATTTAATATTAAATTTAATATAATATTTATCTTGATAAGTATTATACTAATTTAATATTAAAGTGATTAAGTTTAATAATAGTTGAACTCTCTAAACCCTCACTATATAAAAAGAGCTTTGGGTTATTATTTCACACACACTTGAATTCAAGAGAGAGTTGTAGAGAGAAAATTCTCTAAAGAAAATATTTCCGAAAATTTCTAGAGATATTTTTCTTATTGACAACTTGACCCAAAAGTTTAGAGAAATTGTGAAATTACCCCACTAGTTTTTTTTGTGAAAATTTTTTTGATTCGAAATAAGCCCACATTACGTTAGCTTAAGGATAACGGAGAAGATTCCTTAATCGAAGCGTTCATCCTAGATGAATCGAAAAGGTACAATGTTGATTAAGTGTTTGTTAATTTAGATATCACAAATAAGTTCTAATTTTGGAAAATAATTTACAACTCTAGTTTTTCCCTAAATTTATTTTCCACTATATTTTCCAAACCTGATTTTCCAACACCATATTGCTGGCTTAGTATGCTGTCGACTTGGTACGCTGTTGCCCACCCCTGTCGCCCAGCCATCAATTATTCCCCGTGCTCATTCTATTAGCCTCTCTTCTCTTCAGCTCTTCTCTCCTCTCCTTTCCTCGCCACTTACCTCTCCAATCATATCCTCTCTTCACCTTAGGTTGATCGTCAACCTCTATTATTCATCTCTGACTTTCGGCCATCATCCATTAACCAATTAATGCACACCTCTCTCAATCTTTCAAATATATTCTAAGGTAATTTTTAGGGTTTCATTTTTTAACATTTTGCATGCCGTACTTTGTTGAAATTTAAAACATATTGTTTATGGGTAAAGATTTACCTTTCCATGTTTCATCAATGATACTCTTTGCTTTGACGACCAACTAATTCCCTACACCACCAAGTGTCAGTAGTTTAAAATGTTACGGCTATACATGAGGGGTTGATCTGAAAACCCCAAAATATTTGTAAGTCGTTGCAACGATAATTCCTATACCCATTGAATCAAGCCATCGTGGGGTGATCATGATCAACTAGTAAGAAAATGGATTTCCATCCAATCAATACATGAACCTAATTCCTTATGCATTCATGTCTTCTAATAATTGTTTAACATTTGGTCATCATTCTAACTTAAGTAGAGCTTCGTGAGAAGTTACTTAACTAAATGAGCTTAAGTGTATAACCATCAACTCAACACCTATCACATAATGCACCAAAAATGAGTCATTGTGGGACAATCTCACCGAGTAACATGCTCTGACTAGTTGTTCTCTTTAAAGAAAGAACTTCTTGTTTTATCGCATGATAATACTTACGATTGGGTCAATCCAACTATTAGACGATTTCAAGATAGTTCCTCTTACTTTCAGGAAATCTCCTTAATAAGGTCCACATGACAATCCGACCATGGGGTAGTTAAATTGCCATGCCATCACAAGAGACTAATGATGGGGGTTGTAGGTCCTTTTTAGAGACTTTCTCCCATTCAATATTTTAAAAACATGCAAGGTTTTTAATGTCCAGATTCAATCATGAATGATCAATATATGCATGACAAGTACATGTGACATTCTTCCCCAAACTATATGGCATGCTTATCATACATATGCATGAACATAGATTCGTAGTCAAATAAATATCATCATGCTTACCACATTAATAAAAACATGAAATTTAAATGACCCTGACCAACCAAAGTTTTCATGATTCCATCTTAGAAAAAAATAGAAAATTCAACCCAAAATAAACTTTCGGTCTTTTATTTTGCCACCACAGACTTCTATTGCGTACTGGTTCATGTTTTCATTGTTGACTTTCTGCCGTCATTTTCATGTCGTCATCGTTACCAGCCACCACTAGCTACTGCCAGACTACTCTTGAACCATCATCATCGATAACCGCCAAATTGTCTCTTATCATCGCTAGACCATCGCAGGCCACCACTTGACCACCACCATAAACCTCCGTCGTCAGCCCTTATCATCGAACATCACTGTTGGACCATTGGCAACTTTCTGCTACCAAACCACTATCAATTTATTTCTGGTTTGGCTAGGTCGGGTTTGTGTTGTCTTGATCAGCCTAGATGAGTCTCGATTCTCCGAGTTCCATCAAAAAAATATAGATTACATAAATCCTATATCTATTTTCGACTAACATAATTTATTCTAAAATTAAATCCTATGTAGAGATGATAGTCCACAATCTAAAATAAAATATCAATTTTTCAAAGTCTAGTGACATATGGTGTATGATTTTATCATACATAATAATAAAATAATAGCATACATTCTTTATCACACCCTAAAAATGGCGAATCCAAAAAGTCTAGTGAGGTAGGCATGTTAACTGTTTTGGTGCACTATGGTAGCATAATCCGCCACCTTGTTGGCTTGCTGGCAAATTAGAGTACTGGCGCATACTAGCGTAAAGTATATACCCATTGGCAGCATCTAAGTATTCAATTACAGGGTATCTCCAAGTGTAGAAAGAATATGATCAAGAAGAAGAATGCCTTAGATTTTTTGCTGAGCATGAAAAGCTATAGGAGACTTAATTGCTTTTAAGACCACGCCATACGCAAGTCACTGCCAAGGTATAGTATGCTCGATTTGCAAGAGCACTATTCAAGTTGGTTCTTGTAATGAGATTAGTTGAGAGTCGATTGGATTGATTTGACCCTCCCCATGACTAGTCAAATAGTAATGTAGATCTTCACCGAATTTTCTTTTACCAACCCCAGATTTGGTAAGGAAAATCAAGGGACAATTTTAGTAAGCATTGTCACTTATCAAAATCCACAAATGGGAGATCGAGAGTACATATATAGAGTGAAGGGGAGGCATTCTAGATGGTTTTTCTTTTTGCTCGACGTTTTGGTCCTTTCTAACCTAAATTTTCTATTTTTCTTTGTTAAGCTAGAGCTAATGTAACACCCCTTACCTGAGACCGTTGCCGGAGTTGAGCATGGGGCATTACTTGACTTAACTTATTAGTTCGGGGCATAAAAATTTGCTTTTAAAATTTATTTCACTGTTCACCATAATGCTGTGCACCTGCACAGCAGTCACTAATTTAATTATAACTCAAAATTTAGATCTGTAAATTTTATCTGAAACTAAGCTCATATATTATCGTACCATAAAATTTTTAGAATTTTTGGTTCAGCCAATTAGTACAGTTTATACATTAAAGTCTCCCCTGTTTCACTGCCTGACAGTTCTGACCTTTATTCACTAAAAATCAATTTTCTCATCGTATGATTTTCATATGGTGTATGGTGTTCTCACTTGTTTCTACAGAAAATAGGCTCACTAAGGAATCTAGACATATAAATTATAACTCATAATTATTTTTTAACAATTTTTAATGATTTTCTAAAGTCAGAACAGGGGACTCCAAAAACCATTCTAACCCTGTCTAACCAAAATTCAAATATCTCAGAATATAAAATTCCTTTACCTGCACCGTTATTTCTTTATGAAAATAGACTCGATAAGATTTAATTCTATATATAGTACACTCTCTAATTCATTTTATACTATCCTTGGTGATTTTTCAAAGTCACGTTACTGCTGCTGTCCCAAAACTGTTTCATTGCAAATTTTTACTCTTTCATAATTTCTAGGTATAAACTATCACCTAGGCATTCATAATACCAAACATATTCTTACTTAGCCATTTTAATAGCTAAACGTTATCACATATTTACACATCATCCTTTAGCAATATTATACGGACATACATCCAAAATGACTAAGTCCCTATACATGCCATAGCTCAAACATTGATCATCATAAAATACCGAGTTGTTGTTATTGATAGTGTGAGCACTCTCCGACGTCTTTAAGATTCCCGACTTTGCTTGTAATACTATAAAAGGAGGAAAATAAAGGAAGTAAGCATAAAGCTTAGTAAGTTTACAAGCAAATAAATAGCAACATTTAACACAAATAAATATACTCAAGTGTCATGATCTCTAATTTCCTCTTTACTTAATCTCTTACTCGTTCACTTACTTGTTTACTTAGATAACTCATGATTATAACTTACTCTTCTCTTGCTGAAACGTTGGTTCTCAATTGATAACATAACATGTTGTTAACTCTTATAACTCACCTGAATTTGCTATTTATGCTTTTACCTGAACTTTCATGTAACATAATTTGTTTACTAGCCCGTTGAGCCACATTGGAATAATAAGGATACTTGGGTCTCTTTTTAGATAATAACATGCCAAATCCATGTCCCAGACATGGTCTTACATGGGATGTTTCTTGTACTGCCAATGCCATATCCCAGATATGGTCTTACATGGGAGTTCTCATATCGGTGCCTATGCCATGTCCCAGACATGGTCTTACGAGGGACCTCTCATCTCGGTGCCAACACAATGTCCCAAATATGGTCTTACATGGGACCTCTCATAATCTCAATGATGCCAATGTCATGTCCTAGACATGGTCTTACATGAGATCTCTTTCCCCAAATGTCATGACATTTGTATCCAATACATTCCTTATGTTTCAACAGGACTTTTTAACACTGATTCTCTATCATCTCATACTTGAGTCAACTTTAAATAATTTCATGAAATAAATACATAATTGCTGGACAATAGCAGCATTAATAATAATTATTAAAATATTGTATTTATTTACCGTAAACTTAACTTGGTACAAAATATGGCCAAATCTATCAACTTAGTCTTCAACCTTTTTCTTTCCTCGGTCTAACCCCGAATTTCATTCTTTTTGATCTATAATAGCAAATTTAGTTTATTTAATACTCACATTTATCAAAACAGCCATCGACTCTAACTTTAGCAAAATTATGATTTTGCCCCTAAACTTTTACATATTTACACTTTTTCCCAAAGCTCAGAAATTAAACTTCATCCTATATTCTTATGTTTTATAACATACTGAATATTTTTCCCTTCTATGGCAACATCGAATTCCCACTCTAACACTTACTTATGAACATTAGTTATTTTTATCCATTATGTCCTTTTACTCGTTTTCACATAAAATCGCTTAGCAAAAGTTGTTTAACATAATTTCAAGCTTTATATTCTACCATAAAACATCAAAATAAACACATTTCACCTATGGTTATTTTTCCAAATATAAACCCTAGGTTAAATTATTGCTAGAATAAGCTAAATCAAGTTACTAGGACTCTAAAAACGTAAAGAACATTAAAAACGGGGCTTGGAATCACTTACTATGGAGCTTGGAAGCTTGAAAACCCTAACTATGGCTTCCCCCTTGCTAATTTCGGCCAAATGAAGAAGATGAGCACAATTTGACATCTTTTTCCCTTTTAATTCATTTTAATTACCAAATTACCAAAATGCTCCTAACTTAAAATTTTCCTATTTCACTTACCAAATTACCTCCAATTTAAAATTTCATAACAATTGGACACCTCTAACATGAGGAACTCAACTTTTGCACTTTTTAAAATTTAGTCTTTTTGACTAAATTGAGTGCCCAAACGTTGAAATTTTTGAACGAAATTTTCACGAAATCATTCCGTGAAATTGTAGGCCCTAAAAATATATTAAAAATAAATTTTTCCTCAACGGATTTGTGGTCCCGAAACCACTATTCTGACTAGGCCCAAAATTAGGACGTTACAGCTAAGATTTTGTTTAATCAGTAGATGATTCAACCTTCTATTACTGCTAATGGATTGGGAAGGACAATCAAAACAGAAGCACTGGGTTGAAGTATAGGTGGGTCTCTAGACTCAACTCTTGCACGTTATCTTATGATGATTATTTATATAGTTGATGTCCATGTAGTTGTCCATATCTACTAAGGAGTTGTAATGAAGTGTACGAGTGTTTCATGAATATAACTGTAATACCCAAATTTTGCCCGCCCGAGCCCAACTATTAAAACCCAGATATGAAAAATATCAAATAAATAATGGTCCCATAAAGTGTCCAGTTTAATGTCCAAATACATGGCCCAAATCACTAACCCAAAAGACCCAACTAAAACCCAAACCCACTAGCCTAGAAATCTTTAGCCCAATGAGCCCAAAACACAAAACAGGAGCAAGGAACCCTAGCAACTTCCAGTGCCGTTCTCCCCAACCACGCACGCCTCCGTACAGCCTTCCCTCGCACGTACGCCACTGCCACCTTGACCCAGCCTCACGCGAGCCTCCACATCATTACGCCCCCGTACGACCGTACCTGGGCACAAACAAACAAATGCAGCAGAGCAAAGAAAAAAACATTGTATTTTTGTTATTTTGTTTGCATTCGGCTATAAAAAGAGCCAACGAAATCTGTAAACGGACACAAGTATTGTATAAAAGAAAAATTTTGAAAAGCAATAGAAAAACAGTTTTCTAAAGGTGATTTATTTTTTGAGTTTTTTTTCTTTCGGTTTTTATCTTTGTTTCGTATATATTATTTTTAATAATAATAAATAAAAAGAGAAAAGAGAAGTGAAGATTTACCTTTAGGGTGGCCGTCGCATCCCTGTCCGCTTCGTTGCGATCAAAGTTTTGATGGGGATTGTGAGTTTTTGAGCGGCGGGACGTTCGAGCGGCGGCAGAAGCTAGGGCAAAACCCTAGCAGAGAAAAGGGCAGCATTTTTTCTGCAAAACATACTGCTTATTTTTTTATTTTTAGAAATATTTTGTTTAAATAATAACGCAGTACGACGCCGTTTTGAGACATGGGCACCAGCGCCAAAATGGCGCCATTCGGTCCCTAAACCCGCGCGTTGACCCGACCCGGGGAAGGATCCGCGTGTTTTTGCTTTCGTTGGGTGGTTTGCGCAAATGGTCTTTTCTATTTTACGGCGTGTTCAAATCAATCCTTTTTATTTTTTAATCTTGCTCTGTATTTTCATTGTTCTTTCATTTCGACCCAGCTTGCAACACTGCGATTTGGGGAAGCGGGATATTTCCCAATCGGGCCCCCATGTAATCCGCGTGTTGCAGCATGGTCCCCCACTTTTCTTTAATCTCAGTTGTTCCCTGTTAATTCAATTTTGTTTGTGTTTTAATCCTTCTTGTTATTTAGTTTTTTTATTAGGAAATTTATTATTATTTTTATTATCATACTTATTTTTATTATGGTATTATTTTTTTTATGTATTTGTTTTTTTTATACATATAATTAACTTTATATTTTTATAGGAAGTTAATTTCTAATAATAATACTTTACATCTTTATATATATGTATATAATATGGATTTTTCTTAGTATACGTACGTATATATATAATAATATATTATTTTCAAATGATATTTTCTTATGTATGAAAACCTTATTCCTTTTAAATTCGTTATTTTATTTTATTTTATTTATTTAACTTTTATACATTATTACTAGGTATATACTATTATTTCTACTAAGTTTTATTTACATAAATTAGAATGTAGACATTAATTTCAAGTTATTCATTTTTACTTTACTTCTTTTTTATAATTTCAAGTTATTCATTTTTACTTTACTTCTTCTTTATTTATTTCTTTGTGTTTTTAAAAAAAAACTTTCATTAAAATTTATTCAAACCTTTGATTTAATTTTTTTTATTTCCTTTATCAAATTGTATCAAATATTTGTATTATTCATTGTTATTATTGTCCTTTTTGTTTTTAATTGATTATAAATGCGTGGCTTGCTTAATTTTTAATATGGATGTTTGTATAATATGACTTAAATCAATGTTGGTATTTGCCTATTATTTGTTTAATTGCTTCTAGTTTAAGTTTAAATCATTAGATGTATCGTTATTCAATCATGTTTCGTTTGTGAGAGTTGAATGTTATTAAAGCCTCATAACCGTTTTATTTCATAAACTTTAAAAAAGGCTTGACGTTCATAGGTTCTCGAGAGAATTGAACACTAACTTACTGGGTTTCGATTCGTCTCGATGAATTTAGATGATCAAGTGCCCATTTTATTAAAACCACACAATTATTAAAATAAAGCTCTTAAGGTTTCAAAATGTTTGATCCTAACTTACTGGATACAACATTTTGTTATCTTGATTTCGAAATAAAGGCAATGTTTGATGTTTGAGAACTTCGAGAAATTGAACCCTAACTTACTGGATTCGAATTTCCCGATTGACCCAAATAACCAAATATCCTTCTTAGAATGCATGACTTTTTTTTAAAATTTAAAAAAGAACGAACCTAATTTCGAAGATTGAACTGTCGCACTCTAACTTACTGAGTGTGGCAATTTATCTCCTCGAAATAAGTGAGTCTTATCATCCAATTCATTTTATTCAAATTTTCTTTTTAAAGGATCGTATTTTAAAATCTTTTCAAAATTTTGACATTAAGACATTAAACAATCAATTCGATACCAATTTTGGGCGTAACGAGGGTGTTAACCCTTCCTCGTGCGTAACCGACTCCCAAACCTGTTTTCTCAAAATTCGCAGACCTAAAGTTATTTTCAAGGTGATCCGATCACACCTCAATAAAGGATCGTTGGCGACTCCTAATTTTCATTTTTTAAGTCGACAACTAAACTTTTTTTTAAAAAGTGGATTCGACAGCTTGGCAACTCCGCTGGGGACCCAAGAGAGTCAGGTCGTAAAATTGATTGTTTTGCCTTATTGTCAAAAATTAAAATTGGGTTTTAAAAAAAAATTTACAATCTTCTCTTTGCATTTATTTGAATGATCCTTGTAAATTGTGCTTTTATACCTTGACATCATATTGCATAAAGACTGTTTAGTCTTACCCTTTTTAAGTGGGAATGAGAAGCTACTCCTTCGTGAGGTTTTCACCTCTGTGCAGGATAGTGAATCACTTTCGGGATACATCCGTACCTATGTCTTCGTGAGATTTTCATCTCCGTGCAGCCATAGGGAAATGTATTCCCCTGAACCGAACTCGGTCTGTATGAGCCTATAATGGGTGAAGATCGAGGAATCTACTGGTTCAGGTACCTTGACTATTAGAACCAAACCGCATATAGATAGCCTAGGAACCCAACCTAGGTAGAACCTCCCCAAACCCTAGGGATTGCCCGTATAAATGTCTGTTTCTCTCGTATCTGTTGCAAATTTTCTTTATATGTTATACTGACTTATGGTGTTTTATTGCTATGTTTGCATGTCATTTCATATTCGAAAGAGTGTCGACTCAAGTTCGATTGTTAAATTAGGAAGTTTGTCATGGAGAACGACTTTCTTGATAAAGTGGAGGAAAATGCCATTGTCCGTATATGGTCAGAGAAAGTGCAATTGGAAAAAGGAGACAGTCTAGCTAAGGATTATGTGTCAGAGCTGTGGGACTACACTCGTATTAGTGTGACGCAGAATTGCCTTCAGGAGCTAAGAGAGATATGGGATAAGTGGAATGATGAGACCAAGCAGTTGTTCTACTCTAATTATGGAGACTTGTCATATTTGCTTGATGTCAAGGTAGATGAACGATTGTTTCGGGCCCTTGCTCAATATTGGAATCCTACGTATAGCTGTTTCACTTTTGGCAAAGTAGATCTGGTGCCTACAATGGAGGAATATACGGCTTTACTACATTGTCCAAGGCTTCAAGTGGATAAAGCATATTCTAGAGCCGCGTATGTCCCGGCATTTTGGAAGAAACTAATGAATATTACTGGCATGATCGAGCAGTGGATCATGACCAGGATCAAGCAGAAAGGGGAGTGTAAATGTATTCCATGGAAAAATTTGCGGAACTTGATTCTAGCGCATCTAGATGGGAAAAAGAAGGTTGATGTGTTTGCTTTGAGTATCTACGGGTAAGTGATCTCCCCTAGAGCATTGGGGCATGTTGATGAAGCGATTTTAGATCTCTTTGATCGATTGGGTAAAGGGGTCATGCCTGTTCCTGCGATTTTGGCTGAAACGTTTAGATCTTTGAATGCGTGTAGGCGAGCTGGTGAAGGTAGATTTATAGGCTGTGCACAATTGTTGATAGCTTGGTTCCATAGTCATTTCTGGAAGGTCGACAAAGTTTCGTATCGTGTTTTCTCTAGGCATTACTCCCTGTTAAAAGAGATAGCGGCTACGCCAAGAAGGGACGATATATCAGAGGAAATTGGATAGCAATTCTGCAAAATCTTTAAGAGGATGATGTGGAGTGGAGAGCTCCCTGGTTGATTCCTGATGGAATTCTCTACCATTGTGGGAGCTTTGATTGGGTTTCGTTGCTTGGGATTTGGGGAGCCATTGGGTATGCACCTTTGTTGGTCCAAAGGCAATACAATTCAAGACAGTTTGTGCCGGCAACACATGGTTTAGCTCAATGTAAGTTCTCGTACCGAGGAGATAATTACAAGAAAAAGGTGAAAGAAATTTCTCAGGCTTGGAATCAGGTTCATAGGATGAAAAGACTAGCTGTGGGTTCGATGACAACTCCAGAGTACGGTGAGTGGCGAAGCAAGAGAATTAATGATAACATTCCGGAGTTAAACTTAGAGGGTGTTCGACCAATGGAAGAGTAACTACAAGTGATCCCATCAGAGTTGGAGATTATAAAACAAGATTTTGAAAAGAGGAATTTAGAACTCGAAAAGAAAATAGAGTGGTTGGAAGAAGAGAAGATGCATTTGAGGCTAGACGCTGACGTCCAAAAGTTAGAGGCGGAAAAATTAAAGAAAGGGAAGAATAAAGTAGAAGAGGATTTAGATAGCCTAAAGACAGACTACAAAAAGCTACGAGTATCAATGAGAACTGCGGGGCTGGGAAAGACTTCAGAGCAGTGGCGATAGGAGATCCGGGAAGAAAGATACAAGGCTGATGGATGGGAAAAGAAATGCCAAGAGACTCAGTTACAAAACAAGGCCTTGGAAAGGAATCTATTAGAAAGCCGGAGTGAGGCGGATGAATTAAAGGCAAGAATAGCTGAACTTGAAAGGTCTCTTCATCGTTACCGAAATCGTAATACCGCGGTGGAGCTAGGAGCGAGCTTGAGCAAGATTGAGGAAACAAAGAAAAGAGTAAGAGAATTAGAGGCGACATTACAAGACTATGAGATGCGGGTTAAATTTTTTTGAAGCGAATGAAGAACGTCAGAAAGAGCAGCTCCACTATTATCAGAGCCAAGTTAGAGGCGGAGATCACATTATGGGAGAAGCCGTGGCCCAGATTTGGGAGGTAGCCGATTACTTGCAGACCTGGGCAGTACAAGCTGACACTTTGAGCGTAAAATACGAGTTGGAATCAGACCGGGGAAACGAGCTTGCTTTACTATTTAGAAAAATTAAGGTTCTGAGCATTAGGGCAAAACTGTATATGTAATCTATTTTATGTAAAGAATTCTGTTTTCCAAATGAAGCTTTCTAAATGAAATTGAATTAGAATCGACGCCTTTTTGCATTCATGCATTGCGTTACATTGCATCATATGCATTAAAGTCCACCGAAAGATCCTTACCTATTAAAATCATTACAGTTAACCTGGAAATCGACAAAAGCTCACCTAGTAAGCATCAATACGGTACTCATCGGAAAACTAAGGAAATGGACCAAAGATTAGAGAAACTGGAGCAAATGCAAAGGGATATGCAAGAACGGTTACAAGTACAAATGCAAGAGTGACTAGATAAAATTCAAGAAGACATGATGGAAAATTTGATCAAAGCTCAAAAAGATGCGATGGCTGAATTGACCCACCTACTAACGGGAGGAGTAGATAAGGGAAAAGGCCCTATGGCCAATCCTAAAGAAGGTAATAAGGATCCGTTATATCCTCTGGGTTTTACTCCACCAAATGTACAGACCCAAGCTGAAATATACCCAAGGAGACCATCCGTCACAATTAGGCCCCAAACTGGTGTCTCAGCTCCCATGATTTTCCCAGGATGATCAAGTTTAAGCCCAGGAGATAACCCAATTAATCCTATCATTCCCGATTTTGATAAAGTAGCTGAAGAAGGAAAGGCGAACGCGGAATTGCCAAAATAGTGGGAAGAGAGGTAAAAATGGTTGGAGGAAAAATTCAAAGCCTTGGAAAGCGCTGATAGTAATCAGGGAATCGACGCTAAAGATCTAAGCTTAGTCCCAAACTTAGTACTTCCTCCCAAATTCAAAATGCCTGAATTTGAAAAATACAATGGAACCAGTTGCCCCGAGGCCCACATCACCATGTTCTGTAGAAGAATGACTGGCTATGTTAACAATGATCAGCTGCTAATACACTGCTTCCAAGATAGTTTGGTAGGGGCAGCGTCTAAATGGTACAATCAATTGAGCAATACCAAGATTAGTTCATAGAGGGACCTAGCACAAGCATTCATAAAACAGTACAGCTATGTAACGGATATGACCCCTGATAGAATTACATTACAAAACATGGAGAAGAAACCGAGTGAGAGTTTCAGGCAGTACGCACAAAGATGGAGGGAAGTCGCTATCCAAGTCCAGCCACCGCTCCTAGAAAGAAAAACTACGATGCTCTTTATCAACACATTGAAGGCCCCGTTCATCACGAACATGTTGGGAAGTGCTTTAAAGAGTTTCTCAGATATAATCATGAATGGTGAAATGCTTGAAAACACCATCAGAAATGGAAGAATAGAGGGTGGAGAGAGTAACAAAAAATCAGCCTCAAGGAGAAAAGAAGATGAGATGAATAACATAGGTTACTCAAGGTCAGTAAGTCATCCAGGTAAAGGGGTCGCTAGTCAACAAGGTTCATTGAGACAAGAATCTAGAGTGAAACCAAGTACTGAGAAGCTCCAGTTCACACCAATTCCGATGTCGTATAAGGAGCTGTATCAATGCTTATTCAATGCGTACATTGTTGCCCCTTTCTACTAAAAGCCCCTGCAACCTCCGTACCCCAAATGGTATGATGCAAATGCACAGTGTGATTATCATGCTGGAATTGCGGGGCATTCGATAGAAAAATTGCACCGTCTTTAAAAAGCTTGTTGAAAGGCTCATTAACGTGGGTGTTGTCAAGTTTGATGACTCTAATGCAGAAGACCCTCTACCCAATTATGATTGACAAATGGGGTGAATGCAATATATGAAGAGGTGTTGGAGAGCGTTCACATCAATGACATGTATGGAGGCACAACTGAAAAGGGGACCTTGTTAGGTATCCACCCTTATAAATCTGGGAGTGTTCTAACCAATTCGACTACGAAAGAAATCCCTGTAGTTTTTAGAGCTTATTTAGGGTAATGTTCAGAACATTTTTGTTGTTTTTATCCTAAAAATGATAGAAATTCCTTTGTGAAATAGGCTCATGTCTGAACGTTATTATTTTAATGAAATACATCTTTGCAATTGTTGCTGATCCAATATTTTCATTCTTTACAAATAATTCCAGATTCTTTCATTCATTTAGATTTTCTTCCAAATTATTATTCATTCATTCATAATCATATGGTACAAATAATTATTCATGAATTTATACATTCTTTTGTATATTCTTCGGTACTTATTATGGGTCCCCAGATATCAATTACGTGAATGACTCTGCTACAGACTCAGATTTTCCTTTTGAGCGAGGCATGTGTTTAGAGGGATCTCATGACTTTGAAAATGACATAGATCGTAGCTTATCTCCAGACTTGTTGAGGATGGTAGAACAAAAGGATAGACAGATCCTACCTCACAAGGAATCATTAGAAATTGTGAGCTTGGTGAAGATTAGAATTGACTTGACCGTAAAAACGAAGCAAGACATTGTTGAGTTACCTCTAGAGTTCAAAAATGTCTTTGTATAATCATACCAGGATATGCCCGGGTTAAGCGCTGATAATGAAATCTTCACAACAGTGCGATGTCAGAAATTTACAGTATGAACGATGCAATTCTTTGCCGAGGCAATGCCTTTCTCGCTGACTCGACGTAGCTTTGCCCATTTGAAGTCGAGTTTTCATCCCTTCAAGATGTTGTTGGATTTTAATTTGATTAAAGAGCAAGATCCAAAGTTTTCTGTCGTAGTTGCGCCCCAAAAGGCTCTATGAAAGAAATCTGATACCCAAAAAGGTTTTTCGCATACAAGATGAAAGTGAGAGATCTTATGTGGGAGACTTTATCAAGAAAAATATTGGTTCTGGTAAAAAGGGATAACAAGGACTTGCCTAATCCTATGGGTTCAGATCCAATTCAAAAAAAAATCAAAGTCAAAGTCAAAATGAAAATGAAAAAAGAGAGAAGGAAAAAAGGAAAAAAGAAAAAGAAAAGGAGAGGCCAAGGCGAAAACCCGCAAAGGGCGCTTTGTGACCAAAGGTGGTTTTGAGTTGAAAACCCGAAAAGGGCGACTCAAATTTTGAGCAAAATGGGTCATGGACATCACCATTATCGAAGACTTCTAATGGGCATTTCTTCACTATTGAGATCATTAATTACTTCATCAAATGGATAGAGGCTACATCATGTGTCAATGTCATCATATGCCGATGGTATTGGAAAATGCATTGAACTTGAATGATAGCACGATAGCTGAGAGTTGTAATCAATTTGAAATCATACACCACGGTTTGTCATTGTATTGCAAAACAATGAATTGCAAAAATGACTGAGACTTACAAGGACCGGCATGAGAAATCACCATTTGCCCTCCTTGCTTGCCGAACATCTATCAAGATTTCTACCAGAGCAATGTTGTTCTCTTTGGTCTACGGGATTGAGGTAGTTTTACCTATTGATATCCCCTCTCTCTAGGTAGTAGTTGAGCTAGAGTTTGATGATTCAATCGCGATGTGATCAGTTGGACCTAGAAAAAGGGTTAAAAGCTATTCATCAAGGTCGGATGTACCAGAAACAAATGATACGAGCCCACAATAAATAGGTTCGTCTCAGAAGATTCCACGAGAGGGTTGGATGTTGGAAAAGATCCTTCCTCAACAAAAGGATTTTAGAGGGAAATGAATGCTAAGCCGGGGATGTCCCTGTGTTGTAAAGAAGACCTTTTTCAGAAGAGCACTGATCCAGAGTGAGATGGCTAATCCTATAAACTCGGATCCAGTCAAAAAACACTTCGTTTAAAGAAGAAGAAAGGACCAAGGTGAAAACCCGCAAAGGGCACTCTGAGTCAAAAAAATATGAAAAATTAAAAAATGAAAATGAAAAATGAAAAAATGAAAAAGTAAAAATGGAGAGGCTAAGGGGAAAACCCGTAAAGGGCACCTTAGGCCAAAGGGGATTTGAGTTGAAAACCCGAAAAGGGCGGCTCAAATATTGATCAGAATGGGGCATGAAGCAACTCGAATCTTCAGGCATGTGGTAATCTTGTTATACTTGAATCAATAGGAAAGGGTAGGCGACATCTTGGGGCATCGACAAAGTACTGTAGATCTCCTAAACACATGTCAAACTCAAAATGGTCTTCAAAAAGTTTGTACAGAGAAGTTCAAGCTGCGATATCTGGGGCACCCAATTCTCCTATTATTTATATGGAATTTATTGTTCTTGGAATACTTTTTTTTTTCTTTTCCAAGATATACATTCCCAATCAATTTCTTTATTATCCTTCTTTACTATTTGTGATAATTTATTCATTTTGAGCTATGCCCGGAACCAACTTTATTCTTATCCATTATTATGCCCCTTTCTGCAAGCATGTTACATTGGAATAATGATTAATGGGCTAATAAAGCTTTCACAAAGGAAGTTTTGCATATTACTCTGAAAAGTTCTAAATAATAGAGGAACCTGAAACAGGACTATTGTTTAGAACACACCAAATTTAAAGGTTGGAAATTTGAGAAGGAAGAGTCTAAATTTGGACTTTCTCTTTGGATGTTGTTCTCAAAAATAGTGATTCAAAAAAATGACAAGAATGTCATATTGATGATAAAGCTTAAATAAACAAGTAAGCAATGATCACCAGGCAATAGGAAGAGGTTACCTCAGAGAAGAGAGCCTTCATTTGCACATGAGTCTTCGATATGACACCTTGGGAATGGTGTAAGGAACCAGAATGAGTTGGATCCTATATCCTTGAATTGTAATAAGAGAGGATTGAGGAAAAGCCATATATTTCTACCCTTGGATTACAGTGGGAGAATGATGGTACAAATTTTGCACCCCAATGGATTAAACTTTAAGGTTTACAGTCGGGGGCAACCAGACTAAATGTTTCTTCAGAAAAGCTGGTCAAACGAGAAGGCGTCATAGCACGTCAGTGTTAAAGCCTTAATAAACTTCGAGTAATGACAACCTAAGCGGGATCATTCTCGGAAAAATAAAATTATGCATTCATGCAAACACCATTCACACAAGTCCAGTTAGGAGCATTTGATTCATTTTGATCATGCCATCCTAATCATTAGGTATAATTATGTTCATAATACAGGTCATGTTCCCCAGAGAACAGATCGGTGAAATCACAAAACCTATCTCCTTGACCAGCAGAGGAATAGGTAGAAGATTGCAAGTCCTATATCCTTGGTCAGCAGTAGAATAGGTTGGGAAATTACAGATCTTGTCTCCCTAAGCAATAGCGGAGAAGATCGAAGACGGCGAATCTTATCTTCAAGTGTAAGGAAGAAGATTTAAGCCGCAAGTCCTATATCCCTGGTCAGCAGTGGAATAGGTTAGGAAATTACAGATCTTGTCTCCCTAAGCAATAGCGGAGCAGATCGAAGACGGCGAATCTTATCTTCAAGTGTAAGCAAGCAGATTTAAGCCACAAGTCC
Organism: Gossypium turneri; assembly: GCA_008044935.1. Lineage (NCBI taxonomy): Eukaryota > Viridiplantae > Streptophyta > Magnoliopsida > Malvales > Malvaceae > Gossypium > Gossypium turneri. Next base: position 21,549,519 of record CP032576.1, on the reverse strand, counting down.
TATATCCCTGGTCAGCAGTGGAATAGGTTGGGAAATTATAGATCTTGTCTCCCTAAGCAATAGCGGAGCAGATAGAAGACAGCGAATCTTATCTTCAAGTGTAAGGAAGCAGATTTAAGCCACAAGTTCTACTTCCCTGGCGGTGCAGTGGAACAGATTAAAGCCACATCGGTGAATCTTGCTTCCCCGACATTGCAGTTAAAAATATTAAAGCTATAACAGCGAATCTTACTTCCCTAGCGTGCAGTGGAACAGATTAAAGCCACATCGGTGAATCTTGCTTCCCCAACATTGCAGTTAAAAAGATTAAAGCTACAACAGCGAATCTTACTTCCCTGGCCGTGCAGTGGAACAGATTAAAGCCACATCAGTGAATCTTGCTTCCCCGACATTGCAGTTAAAAAGATTAAAGCTACAACAGCGCATCTTACTTCCCAGGCGGTGTAGTGGAACAGATTAAAGCCACATCGGTGAATCTTGCTTCCCCGACATTGCAGTTAAAAAGATTAAAGCTACAACAGCGAATCTTACTTCCCAGGCGGTGTAGTGGAACAGATTAAAGCCACAACGGCGAATCTTGCTTCCCTGACATTACAATTAAAAAGATTAAAGCTACAACAGTGAATCTTACTTCTCAAGCGGTGCAGTGGAATAGATTAACGCACAACGGCGAACCTTGCTTCCTCGACATTGCAGTTAAAAAGATTAAAGCTACCACAGCGAATCTTACTTCTCAAGCGGTGTAGTGGAACAGATTAGCGCCACAACGACAAATCTTGCTTCCCCGACATTGCAGTAAAAGATTAAAGCTACAATAGCGAATCTTACTTCTCAAGTGGTGCAGTGGAACAGATTAACGCCACAACGGCGAACCTTGCTTCCCCGACATTGCAGTTAAAAAGATTAAAGCTACAACAACGAATCTTACTCCCCAGGCGATGCAGTGGAACAGATTAAAGCCAAATTAGTGAACCTTGCTTCCTCGACATCACAGTTAAACAGATTAAAGTTACGAGTTACAAATCCTATCTCCCCGACGTTGCGGTAGAGTGGATCGAGACACCAATTCCTATACCTCTGAAGATGCAGTGGATGGAATGAGGCAACTTGAAGAAGAAGAGCACCAAGGTCCAACACGACCGGGCAAAATTGGTCATTTTTAGAGTCTTTGCTCTGTTCCCGTTACACAACAACGAGCAAAGAGGGACAACTGTAAAACCCAAATTTTGCCCGGCCGGAGCCCAACTATTAAAACCCAGATATGAAAAATATCAAATAAATAAAGGTCCCATAAAGTGTCCAGTTTAATGTCCAAATACATGGCCTAAAGCACTAACCCAAAAGACCCAACTAAAACCCAAACCCACTAGCCTAGAAACCTTTAGCCCAATGAGCCCAAAACGCAAAACAGGAGCAAGGAACCCTAGCAGCTTCTAGCGCCGTTCTCCTCAGCCACGAACGCCTCCGTACAGCCTTCCCTCATACGTACGCCACTACCACCTTGACCCAGCCTCACGCGAGCCTCCACATCATTGCACCCTCGTACGACCGTACTTGCGCGCAAACAAACAAACGCAGTAGAGCAAAGAAAAAACATTGTATTTTTGTTATTTCGTTTGCATTCGGCTATAAAAAGAGCCAACGAAATCTGTAAACGGACACAAGTATTGTATAAAAGAAATTTTTGAAAAGCAATAGAAAAACAGTTTTCTAAAGGTGATTTATTTTTTGAGTTTTTTTGTCTTTCGGTTTTTATCTTTGTTTCATATATATTATTTTTAATAATAATAAATAAAAAGAGAAAAGAGAAGTGAAGATTTACCTTTAGGGTGGCCGTCGCATCCCTTTTTGCTTCGTCGCGATCGGAGTTTGGACGGGAATTTTGAGTTTCTGAGCAGCGGCACGTTCGAGCGGCGGCAGAAGCTAGGGCAAAACCCTAGCAGAGAAAAGGGCAACATTTTTCTGCAAAACATACTGCTTATTTTTTTATTTTTAGAAATATTTTGTTTAAATAATAACGCAGTACGACGCCGTTTTGAGACAAGGGCACCAGCGCCAAAACGGCGCCGTTCGGTCCCTTGATCCGCGCGTTTTTCCTTTCGTTGGGTGATTTGCGCAAATGGTCTTTTCTATTTTACGGTGTGTTCAAATCAATCCTTTTTATTTTTTAATCTTGCTCTGTATTTTCATTGTTCTTTCATTTCGACCCAGCTTGCAACACTGCGTTTTGGGGAAGCGGGATATTTCCCAATTGGGCCCCCATGTAATACGCGTGTTGCAGCATGGTCCCCCACTTTTCTTTAATCTCAGTTGTTCCCTGTTAATTCGATTTTGTTTCTGTTTTAATCCTTCTTGTTTTTTATTTTTTTATTAGGAAATTTATTATTATTTTTATTATCATACTTATTTTTATTATGGTATTTTTTTTATGTATTTGTTTTTTTATATATATAATTAACTTTATATTTTTATAGGAAGTTAATTTCTAATAATAATACTTTACATTTTTATATATATGTATATAATATGGATTTTTCTTAGTATACGTACGTATATATATAATAATATATTATTTTCAAATGATATTTTCTTATGTATGAAAACCTTATTCCTTTTAAATTCGTTATTTTATTTTATTTATTTAACTTTTATACATTATTACTAGGTATATACTATTATTTCTACTAAGTTTTATTTACATAAATTAGAATGTAGACATTAATTTCAGGTTATTCATTTTTACTTTACTTCTTTTTTATTTATTTCTTTGTGTTTTTAAAAAAATCTTTCATTAAAATTTGTTCAAACCTTTTATTTAATTTTTTTTATTTCCTTTATCAAATTGTATCAAATATTTGTATTATTCATTGTTATTATTGTCCTTTTTGTTTTTAATTGATTATAAATGCGTGGCTTGCTTAATTTTTAATATGGATGTTTGTATAATATGACTTAAATCAATGTTGGTATTTGCCTATTATTTGTTTAATTGCTTCTAGTTTAAGTTTAAATCATTAGATGTATCGTTATTCAATCATGTTTCGTTTGTGAGAGTTGAATGTTATTAAAGCCTCATAGCCGTTTTATTTCATAAACTTTAAAAAAGGCTTGACGTTCATAGGTTCTCGAGAGAATTGAACCCTAACTTACTGGGCTTCGATTCCTCTCGATGAATTTAGATGATCAAGTGCCCGTTTTATTAAAACCATACAATTATTAAAATAAAGCTCTTAAGGTTTCAAAACGTTTGATCCTAACTTACTGGTTACAACATTTTGTTATCTTGATTTCGAAATAAAGGCAATGTTTGATGTTTGAGAACTTCGAGAAATTGAACCCTAACTTACTGGATTCGAATTTCCCGATTGACCCAAATAACCAAATATCCTTCTTAGAATGCATGAATTTTTTAAAATTTAAAAAAGAACGAACCTAATTTCGAAGATTGAACTGTAGCACTCTAACTTACTGAGTGTGGCAATTTATCTCCTTGAAATAAGTGAGTCTTATCATCCAATTCATTTTATTCGAATTTTCTTTTTAAAGGATCGTATTTTAAAATCTTTTCAAAATTTTGACATTAAGACATTAAACAATCTATTCGGTACCAATTTTGGGCGTCATGAGGGTGGTAACCCTTCCTCGTGCGTAACCGAGTCCTGAATCTGTTTTCTCAAAATTCGTAGACCTAAAGTTATTTTCAAGGTGATCCGATCACACCTCAATAAAGGATCGGTGGCAACTCCCAATTTTCATTTTTTAAGTCGACAACTAAACTTTTTTTGTTTTTCAAAAAAGTGGTTTCAACAATGACGATATGTGGTAAGCATGCATGGGAATTTATGTGTTGGGAAGCATGACTCTATTATGGGTATGAGTGATGTCTACGTAAATATGTCAATGATGTTAGTTTAGTGATGCATGACATATGGTTGGGATAAGGGGTTTCGGGCGAAGTTTGGGGAAGATATGTGATATGATAATGGACCCTGTAGTGATGATTTGATGATGTCTTTCAAGACAGTAAACACGAGAATAAGCCAGTGTGGTAGATATGTGAAGAGAACATGACCATGGCACATTCTGGAAATGGCAGATGAACTGTATTTTTCTCCTAGGTTTTTGCGTGTCCTAGGGGTGATGATGGGCAAACCTTAAGTGATGCCGAGTTTAGGCAAATCCAAATCACCAAACATGATAATTTGTGTGGTGCCTTGGTGGCAAACCAAATAGAGCCTTTATGGCAAGTTATTTGTAAAGCCAGTATGGCGAATATGACGTATGTCGGGACAGAAAACATGAGGAACTCCTTTATGGTGAGTTACCTGAAAAGCCTATGTGGTGTATTATTTGGAAAGCCTACGTGGCGTATTGTTTGGAAAACCTTAGTGGCAAGTTATCTAGAAAGTTTATATGGTGAATTCTGTAACGCTTAAGTGTCGAGTTGTTTGTTCGCCGTTGTGGCAAGATCTGGCTATGCCTTTAAGGCATTTTTGAAAGAATTCTCGACAATGTACTCGACTGATGAATCCGCCATGATAACCTACTTGGACAAAGAGATTGGTATATTCGTAATTATAGATAGCGTAAGTGTCCGTCAAACCTAAGAATTCTCATATTATGTATCAAAGTCATCTGAGAATCTATTGGATGTTTTAAAACACTGTATTCATCGAAATTAGTTCATTGTCTGGATCAACTTAAAGATATGGCATGACCAGAATACTGATAGCTGGTAGAACCCATATAAGAATCTGCCAATAGTAGTATTTGTATCAATATCATTCTGAGGAATGTATTCGACTCCTATCTTCAAAGAGATTGTGAATAAGATCCACAATTAGGTGTGAAGTTTGTGATCTACTAATCGGGCAGAATCTGCATAAGGGGGTCAAGTACAGAGTTTGACCTATAGTTATCTGCCAGGAATAAGAAAAGTATCCACCAAAGTCTAAAAGGAAGTTTAGAATCCTTGAGTCAAGAAATTTAATAACATCGTTTAAAGGTAATACTAGTTGAGATTTACTAACTTCTGTTGAACTTACAGAAGTCTATTTATAATCCAGGTTCTTATAATTAAACCAGTGCGCCAAGAGGGACCAAGCCAGGAATGCGCCAGTGTAGTATTTGAAAGAGTGATATTATGCATACAAAATGGCTCTCTTAGGAATATGAAAAATAATACTCTACACCATGATTAAGTTTGTTTAACAAAGATTTAAGTCGAAATGGTTTACATTACTTTTCAGAAACTGTTGTAATTAATAAATGTTTCCTTCAAATCATTGGACTTAGAAAAGAATATAAATAAATAAGAAGTATGTTCAGTATGGTTTTTGCCAATTGTAAAATTTTTGTTAAGTATTTAAGTATTGTGGCATCCTATTTCTGGGTCCGATAAATCGGGTTAGGTATAGGGTGTTACATTCTCCTAAACATGCATACAATTGCAAAAATGTCACATCTTATCAAAATTAATCATATATGTAGATGAGAAAAAAATTTGATATCAATTTTGTAACAACCCAAACCCATCTCCATTATCGGACTAGGGTCACAAAGCATTACAGTGCCAATCGAAACTTTTAACTTACAATAGAAACAATTATACCATTTAATTCATAACATTTAATAACACAAGTTAATTATAGTAAAAACACACTCACATGCATTAAATCAAGCTTATGAGGCCTTAAAAATAGTTTGAAAACATTAGGGCCCATTTCAAAACAAAAACAAAAAATTCGGGAAAAACTTGTAAACTTTAGAAATAGGGGTCACACAGCCATGTAGGCAGGCTGTGTGACATAGCCCAAACTGTATGGGCATTCGAAGACTGGACACACGGCCATGTCTGAGCCCGTATGACTATTCGAAATAGGGTAACACGACCGTATGCCTAATCGTGTGTACATTCAATGTTGATTCATACGACTGCATCATAAGTTGTGTGCCAGGCCGTGCTACATATTGACTTAAGACACACGATCATGTCACTGGCTGTGTCTCAGACCGTGTCAAAACCTGCACTTAAAATTTTAAAGGAACACACGACCGCGTGACAGCTCGTGTCCTAGGCCGTGTGCTACCTAAATAACCCCTAAAACAAAAAATTTACAATATTTAAACACATTCAACAAAACATCCAAAACATTCTAAATCACAACAACCTATGTGCCTAACCAATATGCCTTCATTGGCACCATAATTTAAATGACAATTCAAAACATAACATCTACTATGATTACGTACTTCATGCTAGCTTAAACATAGAACTTCTTTACATCTATTCTACCAACGAACACCAAGATACTCAAATGTATAATAACCATTTCCATATCATTATGATACTTACTGATAACTACATATAACCATTACAAAACACCAACCACATCCAACAAGTACCAAAATGACATTTACAAGTTTCTATTCCAATAAAAGTTGTTTATCAATAAGAGTTTAAAACATATACATCTAGATACCTTAATTACATGCCACTTCAAGCGACCCAAAATGAACAAAATGACTACCTAAAATATAATGGATAGCATGAGATCTCCTGAGCTAATCCAATCAACTTCACGATTCCAACGGACCTACAAATTTTAAATCAAATGGAGTAAGCTCAACTGAAGCTTAGTAAGTTCATGAAACGAGGACATAACAAATGCACCTATCTCAACCACCGAAATAATTCAATCTAAAATGTTCATATCATTGAACCACGAAGTCATGAATTAGTGCACTTGATACAATACACTGGCATAAAGCCTACTAGGCTCAAGGCCTGATACGTTTCACCAGCACAATGCCTGATATGGCTCTAGGCCTGACTTGATACACCGACACGAGGCTTGCGAGGCTCAACACATGTTACGATACTCCAAGTACAGTTCAACTTCCTTTCTCATAATTCCATTAATCAAACATTTAGTAATAAAATACTATAACGATCTAAGTATGACATTCATTAAGAATTTAACTATAAACACAACTTTTATATTACGAACTTACCTATGCAGTGGCTTTTAGTATTTCACGAAGAATATTCAGCAACTTTCCCTTTCCTACGTTTATCAATCGATCCACTTATTTCTTGGTATGCAATGGAACTATGCTTGGTTGAATGCTCCCTATACTTTAATGGAGTTTTTAGTTCACCTTCAACCCAAATGAAAAAGATGATGGTTTATCTTTTACTAATTTTTTATGATTATTTCTTTAATTACCATATTTCCCTTTAATAAACACTCAAAATCCTATAAAAAAAATAACCCTTTACCGTCCGGTCATACTAATTAAGGTTCAATTTCCATCTAAGGCCTTACATTCATGATTTCATGCTCATTTTGGTACAATTAACTAATAACATTACTTTGTCAAAAAAACTAATAACATTATACTTTTTTCAATTTTTACAACTTAATCCCTTTTTACTAAATTAATAATCTACGATAAAATTTCCTAACAAAAATTTAATAGGATCTTACAATAATTATGTAAATAAAAAATATATAATAACTACTAACTCACTAGTAGGAATTAGGGTCCCGAAACTACTGTTTTTGTTACCACTGAAACTAGGTTGTTACAGATTTAAACAATAACCATAGCACAACCTGGCTCTAATACCAATTGTTGGAAAAAAATATAGTTCAAAATGGTTTTCTTGCGCAGCGAAAAATAAAAATTTTGAAAGTCTAGCCGGTTTGTGATATTTATAGCAATAAACCCTTTACCAAAATTGTACATGTATTTCCAGCTAGATGAATCCTTATCATTCTTGACTTCAATTGAACAACCTTCTCCACATTCTCGTACCACAAACTACTTTGAGTGTGGGAAAGTAAATCTCTCACTATTTTCGGGCAGAAATAGTTTATTTTACTTTCAATGGGAAAGTGAATCTCTCTGTCAATAGAAACCGATAGAATAATTATTTTGAAAAATAGAATTAATACTTAAAACATGAACTCTCACTATTTTCGGGAAAAAATGCAAAATCTTAAAGTTGTGTATTTAACTCTACCAGTGCCATCTATTTATAAAAAGAAAAGGTAAAACCCTTGTTAAATTGTGGAATTTTATTTCAATCAAAAAATTGAACTCCTAGTTTAACTAGGATTAGGTAGGGCGGCAACCCTAGTTAAATAAACTATGGTTTGTCATCCCTCTCTTTAACCATAAGGGGTTTTAGGTCTCTCCCATATTTGGTTCAGTTACAAGTACGTCCTAGACTTTTAATCCAATACTTTATAATTCAATTCAATCCAATTCGATTTTTTTTTTCTATTTCTCAAAATAAACATCTTAAATTAATTTAAAAAACTATTTTTCTAATTAAATAATTCTATCAACCCAATTCTAATTCCATTAAAATCATGACGACTTTATCGTAAAAGTTTTTATAATAAATTATATATAATATTTCTAAATTCAACGGATTCACTATGACCAAATAATTTATTTCCATTTATGAACTTCATTTAATTCGAAAACTATAAATTCATTTCCGAGTCATTTTTATTTTGGAGAAAACCATAGTAATTTCCAAACGTTTCTCATTTCTCCAACTTTATCATTTCTGTTCATTTGATTCAACATGTAATTCATTTCTAATTTCAACGAGCTAGCGGAGGGACCGATTGAACATATGCAATTAGGACTCAAATGGGTTATAATTAAGTTTCAGCTTCTTGACTATTAGTTATAAACTCATTTAGTCACAAAGTCATTCACTATACTATTATGACTAAGCTTTCCCCAATGACATAGCATTACAAAAATAACTCGATCAGTGCTCATTCAAGAACCTTTTCATAAGTGTGTTACCCTCATAGGATATCTTTAATCTCTTTGGGATAAATTCATTTTCCCAATATGATCCTATTTTATCTCAAGTAACCCTTACATCTTCCTTCATGAAAAGTCAATTACTATCAAATAGTAATCAAATCATTAATCGTCTCAAAACGTGCGAACATTTAGAGTGAAAACTGTGCAAATAAAGGTATAAAGAAAAGTGCACTATCTGCAAGTGAATAGGTCAAATTTTAATATAGTTTTGTGTTATAATGGAACACCGGTAAGTATTCTGAGGATCGTACCCAAGGGACTGCAAATTAGAGAATATTATTACTAAATTAATTACCAAAAATAATTACTAACCTAATCGAGTCACGAATTAGTAGTGCGAATCCAAATTAAAATATCAATTAAACTAATTAAAATAGTTAACCTAAATTAACCTAATGGAATTTCCTATTCTTAGTGTCAAAGCTGCGAGTTTGAAACCTATGATTGATTAATTCCCTGATTATTAATTACCCTCAACTGAGTTATTTATCACCTTCATCTAAGAATAACCTTTTGATCTCATTTTCAATAAGGATTACCACCTCTGTCACCCTTTTAGTCTCTTACTAGGCATACGAATGCCCTCTCGATCTCACTGCATGGCACAAGTTATATTCGACTGGACACCCTCTCGGTCTTACCTGTCTAGATATTTTAATAAGGTCATCACTTCCTAGTATACTAAGTACTCTTAAATAAACACCGAATTTTAGGTAAATAATTACTTAATTAATAAAGCAATTCCATAATTAAATCATGCAAGATATAAAACACGCACAAGATTTTATCCTAATACTCATACAAACGTTAGTTGATCAAGTTAACGAAAGATAAATAATGGAATAAAAGAATAAAGGAAAAGAGAATGCTCATTAATAAATAATTGAAACAAGGTCTCGAAACAATCTCCACTCATAACCGTTTTCAAATCAGAAAAAAAACAATTTCGTTTAAGCGAACATAAGAGAAACTAAAATAAAAATAAAGAAAACTAAAAACTTAAATTAAAAATATGAAAAGTTGTTCGACGGCTCCCTAGGTCGAGAAAAGTTGTTCGACGGCTCCCTAGGTCGAGCCTCTTTGAATGAGGTTATAAGGTTGTTTATATAGGCAAAAGCTAGGTAAAAATCCAATAGTCTAAAGTGCCCCTTCAATTATAATGTTAATTAGGGTTTTAGGTTGGAAAAAGACCCTTAATTGCCATAAAAACCGTAATCGTCATGCGTAGGAATTTTTAGGTTATGCAGAAGCTATGTCACGACACAGGAGGTCTTGTGTTGCAACACAAGGGTCTGTGTCGTGACACGTACATCCTGTTTCGCCCTAAGATTTTGTTTTTGGCTTTGAAGTTATAAGTCACGACACGACATGTCTGTGTCAAGATGCAGCCGTTGTTCTTTGCACTGTTAGGCCTAAAATGGCACCTTGCACACTCAAATAACCCATTAGTAATTCCTGAGGCCTGAGTGGGCCTCACTAGTTGTCAAAACATTTAAAACATGCATAAAAATGCTTATTTTGCTAATATTTAGATCTAATCTACTAATACTAAAAATGCAATAAATAAACATAAAACAACTAGAAAACAAGCTCGTTAAGTGCTAAAATGTACTTAAATTGCCACTATGATTTGTAGCAGATCACTCATTCATCACAAAGACGAATGATCCATGGACACCTTTACTTTTCATCAACCATGTAATGCCAATGAGAGGATATGAGTCACGCACACATAATCCGTATACCCAACGTACCAGCTTTCAGTTCCTTATCCATGTGAACTCAGGATTTTATTTACATCAAAGTATACAAGTCACACATACATAGTTCGTCATCCACTTAGGATTAAGGTATGCTAGACTTGAACGTTACAAGTGAATAAATCCATAAACAGATTCAGGATCTATTCTTCTTGGGTCTAGTCTAATGTATTGTCGATTTAGTCAGTCACATCTATGTCTCCATCTTCTAGGAGTCATTCGTTCTGATGCCCAAGACAAGGCATCTCCCCAATAGGACTTGATAAACGACATATTAATCTTTCAATTGGTTTACTCATTTCTTATTAGACTACGGATATGTTTAGGTTCATCTACTAATATAAGTTATATTTCCGTATTATGATCCGACCACAAAATACCACTTAGTATTAGTTAAACATTAGACAACCAATGAGCTAACATTTTCTTCTATTTTGCTTTAGATGAAAAAATCACGTGAGGACAATATACAAAGAGTATTAATGTAATTCATGAATAACTTCATTAACCAATCTGTTTGAAAAAAATTACAAGTGTACATAGACGAAAATACTACACATAGGCCACCAAATCCAAGAATCATTTTTATACTTAGCTAGAAAATAAATTCATTTGTGAATGCAATCCATTTCTCTTACTTCATCATTTCCTTTCATTTCTAATCATTTGGTTCTACTTACAATTCATTTATGGTTTCAATGAGCTAGCCAAGGGACCAATTGAACATATATAATTAGGGCTCAAAGAATTCATAATTGAGTTCCATCTTTTCTCCTATTAATTATAAACTTATTTAGTGACGAAGTCATTCCACTATACTATAGTGTCTGAGCTCTCCCAAATTATACATCATTACGACAACTACTTAATAAGTGCCCGTCCAATGACCTTGTCATAAATGTGTTACCCTCATAGGATATCCTCAGTCTCTATAGGATAAATTCGTTCTCCCAATATAATCCTATTTTAACTTATGGTAACCATTATATTTCTCTTTATGAAAAGTAAATTACTATCAAATAGTAATCAAGTCATTTCTTGTAACACTCTCACCTGACTCAATCACCGGATCTAGGTGCGAGAGTCACAATAGAACCAAGTTATCGTTCATGCAAAGATCTTACTAAGTTAAAAACATATTATATCTCCTATTTATAAAATTTACAATAGTGGCAATCTTTTAAATATTAAAGGTCATCGTTTCAGCTCCAAACTCTAAGAAATTTAACTATTTACGATATATATTCACCCCTTGGCGAATTACCTAAAGGTACCCCTTTCTATGTGCATGACACTAAAGTAACGGTCGCCCCTAGTTCTACCACTTTCTGGTTTAGTCCCTCCTTGAGTTCCTTGTTTCACGAATCCTGCAAAACATATGACACACTGTGATAAGTTCAGATGAGCTTAGTGAGTTTCTACATTTCAAGATAATAGACCGACCTTACAAGGGTTTAAAATAGAAAGAACTAAAAACAAATAACTCTCTTCTTGTAAGAGTAAATTCTCTTATATTTGTCGTAGCAACCTTTGATTTATTCCCAACCCTATCCGTTTGTGAATTATTTGTTAAGTGAATTATGCTTGGACAATCTTAACACCCCATAATCAGTTTTAACAATTCCTCCTTCCTTTAATTCTTGGAGTGGAAATCTTTTTTCCACCATGTTCTTAAAGGGTATTCCAACGATCTACCCTGCTAATAGACCTTGGGTGTCTTCCCCTTAGCGATCATTCCAAATCATTTTAGTCCATGACGAACACCCTCTCTTACCCTAATCCTGAAGGGCTTGCTGACATCCCATCCTTTCGGATACCTAGAAGATTCCCCACTACCCTAGCTAATTAAGTCCCACTCCGAACAAATAGCAGTTGGATTTCTTCGTTTTAATTCACCTTGTCTGAGTTACCATACTCATATGTGTAATGTATTCATCTGTTGTGGAGTGTTTAGGGTTTAGGGTTTAGGGTTTAAGGTTTAAGTACTTAGCCAACTATCACTAAGTGGCCTTCTAGGTTTATGGTTTCTCTTTTATTCAACATCCCCACCTAACTAGTCATTTGGCTAATACTCCTTCAATGGTTTTCCCCTTAAACAGGAACCGAACAGACATTTATGTCACTTGGCATATCCTTCTTTGTCGGTGGGCTCTCTCTAACCCCTCTATTCCTTATGGACTAACCTACGTTTTCATGATAAACCATTAGCCAATAGGGTTTCTCTGAATGCCCTCTAGCAGCTCTTATTGGTGGATCCTTATTTATAATCCTCGATTATGCCAACATTCATTTGCCTTTACACCAGGCACCACCAATACTTCAACTCCTGTGACTATTCATGTTGGGATACCACCCATATGCTCTACTGGTTTTAACAACTGCAATTCTAGCAGTCTTTTCCCACTTTATAATTCCCTTTTATTGGAGGACTCCTTCTATCTAGCGAAAACTAATGCATGCCCCTACTTTCATTTTATTTCCAACTATTTTTCCATGTTTGTTGGATTTCCCGCGATTACTATCCTGATTACCAATCTGTGATTATTGTCTCGAAGGACTCTCTTATACTGCCATAGCCAAGCTCACGCAATATAATCTTATGTTTAACGTCCTGAGGGACTACCCCGTGTTTAGTGTCCTAGTGGACTATTAAAGGATGTCATAGCATCTTCAGCTATGGTCTTAGTCCTTTTTTACCATTTTGGCATTCTTTCATATGATGCCATAACATCTTTTAGCTATGGTCTTACTTATTTTAATCATGACGCCGTATCTTCTTTCAATTATGGTCTTACTCATTTTATCATGACATGATAAGATCTTTCAGCTATGGTCTTACTCATTTTTATCATGACGCCATAGCATCTTTTAGCTATGGTCTTACTCATTTTACGTGTATAGCCTTCGGTAGGAACCATGACCAAGCCATGACCTTTCTGGTTTACTCTTCTCATTTCATTCCTTCCATTCCTCCATTTCACCATTTCTAACCTTAATGCTCAAACACCGTAGTGTCCATTCTCAAGGCCCAGAGCTTTACTTACCACGAGTGCACACAACAACATTGTATGACGTTATCTAACAGAATCACCCATTTTCCCTTCCTAACTTCACGTATCCCCCTTGATATCTCCCCCTTGAGTATTTCGTATGAAATTCACACATTTTATACATAGAACATCATGGAATCAAGCATACTAAACTAGAAGGGCGAGTACTCGTAAACCCATGAAATATTAACATATTTATCATTCTGGAGAAAGGGTACAAAAACTCACTTGATGCTTCTTTGCCTTGTTCGCTTAACTTTTCTGGATGTTGGAGCTTCCATTCTCCAGGAAGCTAAGCAAGACAAACAATTCATGAATTAAACTTAGTAATTCCAGTTTAAACTTAGCTTCCCATAAACATACAGAACACTTAAAATTGTTTCGAGATGCCTTTAACTTCGATTCATAAATCTTATGTACACTGAAGGATTCAGGACCTTACCAGGTTACCAGTTTCTCTATTTTTCCTACTCAAAACTTATGATCATTGCCCCATTCAGAGCTTCCACTCCTTCGAAGTGACCAAGGAAGGAGACAATAGCGAAATAGATTGGAGAAGAAGTCTCTCTAAGAAGTCTTTTTCCCCGACTATTTATATCCTTTCTCTCATGGTCTTCAACTGTTTAAGAGTCATCCGTTGAAAAACATTATGTCTCCAACTAAGAGATCGGTTGGCTCTAATCCAACTGAACTAGACTTGGCTCCCATCCCTACTCCATTCAAAACTTTCCTAATTTTCTAATGGAGACCGCCAACTTGCGGTCTCGTTTAATTTAACTCCTAAAGGTTCCTAATTTTCGGGTTTTAAGGGGAATCGGGTGTGACATTTATCATAAAGACAAATGACCTGTGGCCATATTTACATTTCATCTATCATGTAATGTTGATGAAAGGATTTCATTTACCTTTTAGTTGGGCTATAGATTCCATAATTATGCTACATACTACAAAAGTCGTATATCCAACGTACCAACTTTTGGTTCCTTATCTATTTGAACTCAAGCTTTTACTTACATCCAAGTATACGAGTCAACATAAATAGTCCATCATCCGCTATGGATTAAGGTATGTCACACTGTGAATGTCATGAGTGAATAAATCCATAAACAGATTTAGGATCTATTCTACTTGGGTCTTGTCTGATATATTATCAGTCCAATGAGTCACATTTATATCTCTATTTTTTGGGACTGATCTGCTCCAATGCTCAAGAGAAAGCATCTTTCAGTTGGACTTGATAGACGACATATTAGGCTTTGAATCGGTTTACCCGTTTTCGATTAAACTGAGAACATGTTTAGATTATCTACTAATACAAGTTGTCTTTCCGTATTATGATCTAACCTCATTATACCGCTTAGTATTAGTTAAACATTAGATAACCAGTGAGTCAATATTTGCTTCCATTGTTTTGCATGGAAAAATCGTTGAGGATAATATGCAAAGAATATTAACTGATCAGTGGATATTTTATTAAACCAATTTGTTCGAAAAATACAAGTATACATAGAAAAAATACTACACTAATGGCACTAGATCCCAACAGCATGCACCCAGTGAAACTTGACATATTTGATGTTGAATGCCACCCAAAAGTGTGAGAGGGTCTTTGATGCATATGATGAAGCAGATATTTATTATAAGAGTGAACTATTTTATAGAGATGGAGTGCCAAATCAAAATGATTGGGATGTTTTTTTGGAGGTTTTGTAAGTTCTTAGAACAATTTTATGACTTGACATTAAAGGTCTTGGGTTATAACTACACCACCTCTAACAATTATCTTGATAATATTTGTGAAATCTACTCCAATTTGAGATAATGACAATGGACCGGTGATCTTGAATTCAATGACATGGCTAGAAAGATGAAGGATAAATATGAAAAATATTTGGCCAAAATTGAAAAAATGAATATGTTGGTGTATGTTTCTTCCATACTTGATTCAACAAAGAAACTTCTTTTTGTGGAATGTTGTTTTATGAAAATGTATTCTAAAGATGAAGTTGTGATGATGATGAATAAAGTACATGGTACACTCATTGAATCCTTTGATAAGTATAAGAATTTGGGTCAAACTAATTCCGAAAAAATTGGTGAAAGTGTCCAAGTGAGTCAATATGAACAATCTACCACTTCTGCAGATGAGACACAAAAGAAAAAGAAGTTTTAAGGTCGAATTTAAAAGATTTAATGTTCAAACTAGTTGGCGAGAAAAAATCCAAGTTAGATAGGTATTTGAGTGAACAATTAGAAGATGATGGTGATTTTGATATTCTTCTATGGTGGAAACATAATAGTTATAGATACCCTATCCTCTTAAATATTTCTTGTGATGTGTTTCCAACTCAAATTTCTATATTGGCTTCGGAATCGACTTTTAGCATTTTTTGGTTGTGTGATTGATGTATATAGGAGTTCATTAACTCTTAAGATCGTCCAATACCTTATTTTTTTCTCAAGATTGGCTACATGAAGGTTCTTCTTTTACTTTTGATATGTTTGAACCTGAAATTGATGTCCAACAATTTGAGAAGTTCAATTTAGGTAAGAAATTAATACTTTATAATTTTATTTATATCATTGATTTATTTCAAACATTACTTATTTACTTATATTACTTTTAATATATTTTTATATTTTTCGAAACTTTTATTGGACCCTATCATTGAGTAGCAATGTCAATGGACAAAAATTAATGGCTTGATTTGAGCAATGAGCATTAATGTTTGTATATATTTTGTAATAAGTTACTTCTAAATTATGTTTGGATATGAAATATTTAGTCTTTGCTATAACTTTCTTTTTTTTTTCTTTATATGTCATTTATGGTTGCTTGATGTTGGATAATGGACCTTTCGATGCTAGTTTGCCATTGGTTTCTTGGTTTTTGTGGCATACATTTTATGTTGGACTTAATATGTATTTTTTATTTTATGACCTTTTATGAGTCCTATTTACTATTGAACTTGAATTTGGTGTTTTTCTAACTTGTACAATTTAATTTTTCTTTGTCTCTTTGTAATTTTGTATTTGGTTCTAGGTTAATGTGTTTTATAACTTTTAAAAAATATTATTATGATTTGCCAATTGCTATCATCACTTTATCATATTGGCAAAAAATACAACATATTAATTTCGGTTTGGTCAGTTGGCTAATCGAACCAACTGCTATAAGCTCGAGTCAGTTTCTTTTATTTTAGCAAACGTCAGTTCAAATTCAGTTTCATAAAATGGGGAAATCAATTTAGTCTATTTTTAGTTTTGTGCACTGAACCAACCATACTGACCAATTGCTCACACCTAATTTCAACCATCATCAACAACAAATGTCCTTTCAAAACCAAGCATTACAATTTCTATTTCATAAAAAAAGAGTCTAGCATTCATTTAACAAAAAAAATATGTGGAACTTGAGTCACATGGCTAGCAATCACATAACACATACAACAACTATAAACATAGCAGCCAACAAATGCACATTCCAAAAACCAATACAATTTTGCCTTCTTCCTAATTCTCTACTTTCCCACAATAGCTACAACATTTACTCCTTCATATATAACTAACATAGAGGTTTTAGCAATTTGTAGGTTCCAATTTGAAAACATGAGGTGAACAAATTGGTCTTATCTGCAACAAAACCCTTCACATATTAAAACCCCACATTTAATCAAATGATGGGAAACTAATTTTAGAACAAGAAATATAAATATCAAGAAAAATTTTAAAGAACAAAAATTAGAAAAGGAAACATCAATTTTGAGAAACCGTAAACAAAACAAATTTTGATTTGTTTGACTACTTAAAAGAATGAACCCCCCAAAAAATTATGACCAGTAATTTATAATTTAGAAGTTCAGAGCTTCTGTTGAGAGGATTTCTTAGTTTAGGGATTTGATGAAGAAAATTGTAACACCCCTAACCCGTATCCATCGTCGAAAGAGAGTTATAGAGCATTACCACAAAAACGTAACTTTGAAACATACATTTCAAACCTCAACATAAACATAGCATAAATCATTCATCAACATGTATACCATCCCTTGATTGAGCCTTCGAGGCCTTGTATCAATCGAAATAGGGACATAGGGATCACACGGCCATGTAACAATCGAAATAGGGGCACATGGTCATGTCCCAGCCCATGTCCATGCTTGTGTAACTTTCGAAGTTGAGTCACATGGCCAAGCCACGCGCCTGTGTGTTAGGCCTTGTAACTTTCGAAATGGCCTTACACACCCGTTTGTCAGGCCGTGTAACAACCTAACTTACAAACCTTAAAACCTACGGGGGACACACAGTTGAGTCACATGCCCATGTCTTAGGCCATGTGGACATGAATTTGGCTAAAATCAAGCAATTTCCATCACCAACCCGAATGTGTACCTACAAGCATTTTGTGCACATATTCAAAGCACCAAAACTTTACCAAAACATGCATGAAACAACAAATTCAATATAGAAATTATCATTTAGCCAATATGCCATACAAGGCACCTCAAATACAATCATTCAAACATACTTAAACATGAATACTTACCACATCTCAATCATACTCATATAGTTCAATACTACTTCCAAAATATACCATAGTTATGATCATTAGATCTTCCACATAAACATACCATTTGGTCACTCAACATGCATCACATCTTAGCCATATTAGCACATACCAATAAGGTATCAAAAGTACCAAAATGACACAAACCATCCAACATCACATGGCACCAAAACAACATATGCATATTTGGCCATTTTTCAACCATCTAAAAAATATACCATAACTTGACCTATCTCATGTCAATATAACTTACCATTTGTACCATTTCTCTCATGCATCACAAGCATGTAAATGAAACAATTCAACCATTACTAAAATGGTACCAACAACCACATATATACATACCAAAATCAACATCTAAACATTCAACCAAACATTAAACATATGTCCACCTATACATGCCATTATAACCTTAGCCAAAACATCAAAATCTACTGATATAATTGCTGGATAGTGTGATAGATCTCTGACGAGCTTTCAAACTGATCAAGCTTTTAATAATTTGTAAAGTAAAGTAATTACGTAAGCAATGAATGCTTAGTAAGCTCGTATAAACTTTAAACCTAACATTCCATTTCAAAATGAACTTTCTAAGGTAAATATAAATCTATACCAATGCCACAAGATTTATCAAACTTTATAACCATCAACTCATAGATGAGTAAGTCCATCAATATCACATATATTTTTCATTCCTAACATAATATGATTTTATAAGAATTATTACACAATCATTAACCTTTTCATAAGACTATGAACCACTCCATTTACTTACTTATCATTCCATTAACTTACTTTTCATTTCATTTACTTAGCATAAGCTTAAATAATATTATCAATTAACGAATTAGTGTGTATATTCATGACGTAGGTAAATTTTTCCATAGCAAAAGTAAACTTCTCACATATAAGTACTTTAACTCATCAATCCTTTTTATATTATCACATTACATCTCAATTATGAACTGATCGTTTCATTACCTTTTCTTACCCATTTCATTTGTATAATACAAGACAATAGCATAAACATGCACCAATTACACAAGCTTGGCACAAGCCTAAATATCATCATCAATACACAAGTTAGTGCATTTATACATAACTCATTTGGGATCAATCACATGATAAGTCATTTCATAAGAAAATATATCATTTAATTCATACAACCTTTTCATGCACATAAGCATATTTCCAATTGGACACTTCCTATTCTGATGTATATCATTAAGATTAAGCATGATATAATCCAACCATAAGCTTGGCACAAGCCTAAGCATCATCAACAACACATGTTAGTGCATCAACTCATAATTCACTTGAATAAACATAAGATAAGTCATTATACATGAACAACATCATTTGAAATCATCAAATTCATGAATTTAAGTATACTTTTATTGAATATTTTCTTTTCAATCCTTTTCATAGATTCATGTCATAATTCGTTTGAACACTTATCATTCCTTTCCCTTTCATGCCCGTTGAACCATTTAGAATAACATCGGATATGCGGGAGAGCTCACACAAAGTGTGCTAAACATATAGTTCGTAACCTTTCTACACTCGAAACATGGTAACCCTAATGACATATCATTTGTATCCTATGACTTCCTAAGGTTCAACTAGGACTCGACATCCGTCAATTCATCATTGCCTCGTTACATTGGTATATTAATTGATTTCCATTAAAACAACACAATAATCATTCAATTTAAACAACATTATATAGAATACAATTCATACGAACTTACCTGGCTAAATTGCAATAATGACCAAGTACAGGGGCTATTTGGTAAATTTTCTCTTCTCCTCGATTTTCCACTCGTTCTCAATCTAAATTAATAATTTCATTTAATTCATTAATTTAGATAGTAAATCCAATTCATTTTATGCAATTTTTCTATTTTTTATATTTTATAAAATTACCCTCAACTTTTCATTTTTATTTAATTTAGTCCCTATGTCCCAATGACTAAGTACAGGGGCTAGCTAGAGCTAGTTGCAACAATCTCAAAAACATAAAAATTACAAGAAATGGATAAGACTATCACCTACATGCAACACTTGAATGTTGGTCGAATGTCTCTTGCGCCAAAAATGGAGTTCTCACGGTTGAATAAGAAAGATATAAGCAGAAAAATGTTTTTGTTGTTCTTTTTATTTATTACCTAATTATTTACTTTAATATCATTAAAAATATACCATATCATTAAAAATTTTCTCTTCTCCTCGATTTTCCACTCATTCTCAATCTAAATTTATAATTTCATTCAATTCATTAATTTAGATAGTAAATCTAATTCATTTTATGCAACTTAGTTATTTTCTATATTTTTATAAAATTACCCTCAACTTTTCACTTTTATTCAATTTAGTCCCTATGTCCCAATGACTAAGTACAAGGGCTAGTTGGACCTAGTTACAACAATCTCAAAAACATAAAAATTACAAGAAATGGATAATACTATCACCTACATGCAACACTTGAATGTTGGTCGAATGTCTCTTGCTCCAAAAATGGAGTTCTCACGGTTGAAGAAGAAAGACATAAGCAAAAAAAATGTTTTTGCTGTTCTTTTTATTTATTACCTATTTATTTACTTTAATATCATTAAAAATATATCATATAAATTAAAAAAACTTAGCCACCAACCGTCCACTAATTTATGATATGGTAAATTTGCCATTTTAGTCCATTACTTATCTTTCCTTAGCTATTTGACAACTTTAATTAATAGAAACTTAATTTTACAACTCTTACAATTTAGTCATTTCCAATTAATTAACTAGTTAAACATTAAAATTTCTTAACGGAACTTTAATACAACCTAAATAACACTTCATAAATATTTAATAAAATATTTACGGCTCGGTTTGTAGAAACGAGGTCCCAATATCTCATTTTCTAAAACCACTTGACTTTAGGGTCTTACCAATTGAACCTAATTATTCATTCAAATAGCATAAATTGCCAATATAAAAATTTATTTTAATACCACATTTGACTCGTAAATATTAAATAATAATATTTACGAACTTACTTATCAAATTTGTGACCCCAAAATCATTATTTTCGACACCACTGAAAAATAGACTGTTACAATGGTAACCCTTAAACTCAATAATTTAAACCCTTAAATCAGGGTTTTTTTTCTTATTTTTTAAGCTCCATGCATTAAAAATGACATGTCCACATGTTCAAATTATTCCCACGTCATAATATTAAGTGTACCATTCATAACACAACACATGTCCAATTTGTTGAGTCAATGCCCCAATTAACGACTCGTCAAGGCCATGGACAAAAAACCAATTTCAAGGGACTCAATTAGATGCAATTTCATCCAACGGTTTACTTGATTTTTTTAATTATTTTTAAAAAAATGCATTTTAACCTTTAAAAAAACTATAAATTTATATTATATTTTTTTTTATAGATTATAATTGTATAACTAGAGGATTGTAAATTTATATGTTGTTTATATATTTTATTTTATGTAAACTTTGAGACATTGATATATATACACATCAATCATGTTTCTGTTATTTTCCCATATTATATCATGTTTTGAATGGCTTGTTATTATGATTTAATTTTAAAAAATAATTTATTTATTCATGTCATGCCCTAATTCAACTTTTTTTTTTTTGCATAATTTAACATTGTGATTCAATAAGAAAAAAATACATCTATCATTTTTTTTCATATGTAAAGTATTATAAATTTACTAGTTTTCTTTTTTAATATCCTTCACCCGGTCCGATTGTCAGACCCAAGCTATGGGATACAACCACTATTATCGAACAAATCACATATAATTCATAGCAATCAATTCATTCCATTACGTATTTGTGAAAAAAGTGATGTATAACAGGATATACAATCAATATAACATCCCAAACACTCGACCGGTTGACCAGCCAAATGGGAATGTTACAATCTATCAAAATTCTGATGATTAACAATAATTTCATTAAAATAATTATAATGTTGTTCAAACTCAATTGCACAATTTTTTTATCCTGAAGCTTAACCTATAGGTCGCCCACACTATATGTATGTTGCAATTAAGAAAAATAAGCTCACACAGGCTCAATAGACTTTGGCTTAGTCCTTCTTTGGCGTCCCGTATAGTCCATTTTCCTGAAAAGCATAGCAAAAAGCTAGTTAAGTTTGAATGAACCTAGTGAGTTATTATTACATAATCGAACTTGATATTATAATATGTTATGACTTCAATAGTCTGGTCTCATGTTTTACATCACTTGCATGAGGGTAGATTGCACGTCTTCATGGTGCACTCTTGTCATCATTTGTATGAGCAAAGCTTGCTTATGTCCATGGCTATGAGACTTGCATACATACATGAGGCTTAGAGCCTTAAACTCCGCAGAGTCTAATACTTGAGAAGAACCCTCATAGGGTCATCATATACTTGTGTGCATATATCCTACAGTCCAATCGAAACTCTGTAAAGCCAAATAACATGCATAAACATTCTCCGTACCCTCCACTCGAACCTCCACAAATCCAGTTAACATGTGGCACAAAGTGCACAACATGAAATCTCCTTATTCTTTCATCCACCAACCAACACATACCTCCCATGCACTGTATGCAATTTGTTCTCATCAAGTTAATATATATACTAAACATTCAATAGATTCACACATACGACTAATCATATGGTTCAATGACACACAACAGAGCATACAAACATTTCACCATAACACCAATACACATTATAAAAGCAAACAGTTCAATAGAACAATATGATCAGTAACATTTTACCCATCATACAATTTGTAGATACCCTAATTTCATGCTTGCAACAGAGATGCATATGTACTCCAACACTAAACACACCCATTAACATTTCTACAAAAATCCCATAACGGATCAACATCTTAATCATCAGCAAAACACACGAGTGAATTCTCAATGACTATATCCTAACAGCCACTACACAAAAACATACAAGACACAAATATAAGACTTGAGTTCAATGACTCACTGGCAAAATACTTCAAGGACACATCAGTTACTAGCTTGACTTTCCCCTTGTCATTTGGTCCCTCTCCATCTTTGCTGGCTAAACAGTAACAACCATATAAGACCAACCGTAAGACATTTACGAGTATGATAATTGAGTTCTAACAACATAGAGTAAATTCTCTACTTAACATGTTTCTTTTCCTTAGAATCAACATTTAGCCAAATGTCCACAGTTTACTTTTTTCCTTCAAAATAAAAAAGATACAAAATAGTATAGGAATGTTACCAGTTCAAAAATTTTGCATTTGAAGCTAAATCGCTATTTTTCACCATCATGCAGCAAGATCCCTTCATTCCTCTATCTCTTGTTCTAAAATAGCCAGAGAGAAAATGGTAGTTGATAAGAAGTTGGAAGAAGGAAAATGTTCACCGATATCCTTCTCCCCTTATATAGTCACACTCTTATTGACCGTTCAACCCTTTCAATGCAAGCACTAACCCAAAATAAAATATTAGAAACAAGCCATCATTTCCCAACAGGCCTCTTCGAAATAAAAAAATGACAATCATCATTAATGCCAAAATCATCCCCTAAAATTTTCAATTCAGTACAATTAGGATGTCATAGGATCTAATTAAAACATGGAAAATAATTCAGGGTTGCCAATCCAATATGCCAAGTTTTAATTAAAAAATTTTGGATGTGACATTTTTACTCGTGTAATATACAGGTGGATTGTATGTATTAATTTAATTATTTAATTTAATTTTTTATTTTTTATTTTTTCATAAATTTTGTAGCGTTTTATCAATAATATGGTTATGGAACTAAAACATAATAATATATAATTTTAATTTTAAAAACATGATAATTGATATTTGACTAAATTTAAATAAAAATATTATAATAGTAGATTGTGTGAAATTTTATTTTTATATGTAGCTTCTAACTTAATTTTAGTTATTAATTAGTAAATGTAAGCAACACCCCACACCCAACTTGGTCATTGAATCCGAATGTGTGATGTCACCATACATTGCCAAAGCAACTAAAACTATCTTAGTGCATTGTCCACATATTTAATACATAATTTGTCATTCACGCCAATTTAATCATCAATCATATCCATATGCATGCATTAATAATGTCAAAAATCCTTAATCAACAAGTCAAAGGGTTAAACGGGGCCAAATTCAGAGTTAGGACTTGAATCCAAATTCAATTGTCAAATTTCAACAATGTGTCCCGAGACAACAAGTCTATGTCTCGAGACACAATTTTCCTTATTTTAGTATTTTTTTTCTTCGATGATGATATGTCTTGAGACATTGGGGTAGAAGAAAAATGGCAATACTATCATAAACAATTGAAGTGCATTTAATATTTTTAATATGATGTATTTACCTATTTAAATTTTCTTTTACTTACAATTTAAACTATTTTTTATTTTAATTTCATACATATTGCATATGTGCTATTATTAGTAGTTTTAAATCTTACATTTCATAATTTATTATATGTCATTTATAAACACACTCATGCAATTTAAATATATATTTGCCAACTACATATGTAAAACACATGTTAGTTTTAAAATAGCATGCACAAAAATGAAATCTATGGTTTGAAACTAATTAATAATAACACATGAAAAATGAACAATATTAAAATGAAAAAAATAGATTAAATTGTGAGTAAAATTAAATTTAAACACACAATTACATTATACTAAGAATACTAAATGTACTATAGTTGCTCTCATAGTGTTGTCATCAATCTTAAGCTAATATTGAGTTGACTTGTGACACCACTACCGTTTTTAACATTTTGACCTGGTAAGCAACTAAGGAGATGAAGCCCCATGTTACGCTATTTGTTCATAACATTTCATAGACCATACATTGGAAAGGCCTATGGACATTGTTTCGGTATCATGGAGATGTTTGGATTCGTTAGGTTTGACAGAATGATGGATGCACAAAGGGCTATCAATAGGTTAAACGACTTTGTGATTTTATGGAATAGGTATATTTGGCAAGATTCAAGGGAAGTAGACAAGTATGGAGAAAAATATTAGTTAAAGGGAATTCAAAGCAGAATATTAAAAATCATAAAGAATGGGTGGTAAGTGGGAAGAAGGTGATAGATATCGAAATGGTTGTGGGAGAAACATCTAAGAGAAATATAGATGATCTGAGTTTAAATGAAGTTATGGATGGTAAGGGGAAAAATCAAGTTAAATTGACCAAGGGAAATGTAGATGATGAACAACTCTGGAAACTTCAGAAATGTTTGGTGGAAGAAACTGCTATGTTTTGCAAAATGAAGAGTCTTACAAAAAGAATCATTCGAAGTGGATTGGGTGAGATCAAAATCAAAAGGATTCATGGAAGACATTTCCTGATCGAAACACCAGATGATGAACTACTCTATATTTTAAAACAGAATAATTGCACATATCTAAAATATTTTTTTGTCAAAATAAGGTCATGGTCGGAGAAAACAGTATCGATAGAGAGAGTGACATGGATTGAACTATCAGGCTTGCCTTTTCATTGCTGGAACTACATATTAATCAAAAGAGTAACAAGATTGTAGGGAGAGTTAGTGTCAATTGGCGAGAATATGACGAAGGTGAACAGCTTCAAGAAAATGACAATGTTGGTATCAATCAAACAACCAGAACAAATCCATGAGCTGATATTTCTAAAGGTTAGGGAGGTGAGATTTCCAGTTAGAGTTAAGCAAATAAGCTTGTCAGAATCATTCAACGATATCAACAGGAAATGTAGAGTGAAGGAAAGAGATGGGTTGGAATCAATACAAGAGAATGATGTTGAGATTGTGTCTAAGTCAAGATCGATAACAAGAACGAGGATGGAAAAAGCATCAGAGGAGAGACAAACAAGGGATGATGAAGCAATTAATGTCATCTTCCTCAAAAAAGAAAATGTTAACAATGGTTGTCAGAGAACTTGGGAAAATGAATCAAATTGGGGAGAAGAAAAGTTGTGTGGGTTGAAGGCTAATATCAATTTAGAGGAAGAGAATGATAGTATTTGTAATGAATGTGCCAGAGAAGATGTTAGTAATATGGGTAATTAAACATGAAGGATAAAGGTTGGGGACTAAGAAAAACAAGGGGAAAGGGAGTGTTTATGGGCTGGGAGGAAAGAATGGATTTATAGAGAGCCCATACATTGAGACTTGATGGGAGTCTAGAATAAAATATTTTGGACGATCAATTGAAGAGAATGGAATCAGAAGGAGAGGACAAGGAAGACAGGGAAAAATAGACGTAGATTCATCAAATCAAAAAAGGAATAAGAAAAAAATACAGGGTAGAAAAGTACGTTCTATGCTTGAAAATCAAGATCATTTCCTCTTGGTAACAGAGAAAAGGAAGAGAGATCAGGCATTGAGGAGAGAAAAATGGAAAGTAATATCAAATAGAGAAGATGTCATAGTAAATGCATCACTTTCTGATTCTAACATCAACAATAGAAGGAAGTTGATTCTCGGGGAAATAAAGAAAGCTTGGGAAGTCGAAAAAAGGTTGGGATTTAGTGTAAAAAGGAACGAACGTAAAGTAGTAAATGAAATAATGAGGTTGGAAGGCCTATAGCATTGTAGAGAAGAGGGAGTTTGGGGGTTAGGCAAAACCAAAATAACTATGGTTTTTGTTTGTATTGTTTATCTTTGTCATTATTCTGTTGCATCTTGGTGGTGTGAGTTGGCATTAGGATTGTATCTCAGAACATTACAGGTATGGGCTTGGAAGCTAATATATCATTTGTTAGAAGAGTTATATGCAAGACAAGGGTGAATATGTGCTTTATTCAGGAAACTAAGTTAGATATAGTCACTATCGACATAATAAGGAAAATATGGTTTGACGATAATTTTGATTATAGATTTTTGGCAGCTAATAGGCATCTGGGAAGTGTGGTTATGATTTGGGATAAAGGTAGTTTTCAATTGGATAAATATCTTTGTGATGAAAGGACCGTAGCAGTAGAAGGGAAATTGTTGTCTAAAGGCATGGAAGCAGCCCTCATTAATGTCTAATGCGATTTTGGATCAAAATTTATTATGGATGAATCTTTTAGCTTTAAAGAACTCGTTTGCTTGCCTATGGATAATTGGTGGTGACTTCAACGCAGTGAGAAATAGGAGTGAAAGGAGCAGTTGTATAGGTTTGATGAATGGGTCAAAGGAATTCAATAGCTTTATCAACAATTGCAAATTGGTGGATTTTCCTCTGACGGGGAAAAAGTTTACTTGGTACAGACCTAATAATAAAAGGAACAGATTGAATCAATTTATGTTGGAAGAGCAATGGTTGTTCCGTTTCAACAATTTCTCGCAACAGGGACTAAATAGATCAGTTTCTGACCATATCCTAATTTCGTTATTGAATGAATCAGTTGATTGGAGGTTACGTCCGTTCAATTTTATTAATGTATGGCTCACCAAAAAGGATTGTTCAAGCCTTATTTGCAAAGCATGGGGAGAGATGGGAAGGTCGAATATGCGGATGTCTGGGAAGTTGAGGAAATTAAAGGTCGCTTTCAAAAAGTGGAATGAAAAATCCGGTTGTGAAGTGGATAAAAGAATCGAAGTAATTGAAAAAAAATAATGGAATTGGCTGAAATCAGTGATCAAAGAGATTTAAATAAAATGGAAATGGAGGAGCTTAGACGATCAAATTTGGAGTTGAAGGATGTTTTTAAATTCCGCAATTCGTTTTGGCATCAAAAATCACGGATGACTTGGTTAGAAGAAGGTGATTCCATTTCTGTCTTTTTTTTTTCATAAAGCAATAAAGATTAGATCGAGAAAGAAGATTGTGCATGGTCTAAAATTCGGGGATTCTTGGTGCAATGACCCAAAGTTGTTGAGGAAAAATGTTCAATTTCTTCAATAATTATTTTAACTCCACATTAATGTGTCATAAAACTAACTAAAAATTTGACTAAGGCAAGTGCACCTATCAATTAATAGTATAGCTATGATGAGCAAAAATATCATTCACATGACGACTAAAAGTACTAGTAATTACTATCTTTCTATTATTTAATCGAATAATTTGAGTGATTGATTAAAAACTAAAATTAACTAAATTATTTAACTAATGAACACAACAAAGAACAAATTAAGAAAATAAACGATTAATAACCAATAAGTGAAATAGTACTCAGGGAAGAATTCACCTAGATTTCATCTATCACTATCAATCTAAATTACGCAATTTCTTTACTTAGTAACTTGATCCGTAGAAATCCCTAGATTCTGCTAATATCTCTTCTGAGAGTAAGAGAAGCTGACTCTAGGTAAATTAATTGATATTTCTTTCTAGTTAAAACCCCTATTATCGCATTAACTCGTGCTATGGATTCCCTATTAGATTTGACTCTAATCTGGTAGATTTACGTCGTCCTATTTCTAGGATTCTATGCAACTCCACTCACTTATGCAATATCTACTCTTAAACAGGGTCTATTCTCCTCTGATTTAAGCACATCAAACATGGATCAATAGTCTAGAAATATTTAAACCAAGAATTAAGCACACATAATTGAGAACAAGAAACTAAGTATTTATTACGTAAAATAAAATTTAAACTATAGAATCCATCATAAGGTTCATCTCCCCTAGGTATTTAGAAAATTAGTTCATGCTTAAAAATAAAAACATCCAAAAGATAGTGTATCTGAAAGAAATCAATAAATTCATTATAATCTCATGAGAAATCAACTGGGAGTATTCAATCTTGATGGCAATCTACTTCAGAATCGGCTTCAATGGTGTTTTGCGAGTTTTTTTTCTTGAATATTCTATGACGGCTCACTCTTATCTTCTTATTTTTGTCAAATATACATCTTAGACTGGCCAAAAAAAACCTAAATATTGTGTTTTCCCACAATTTAGAGTGTTAATTCGCTAAATTGACACAGCATGCTACATCCACATGTCCATGAGACCAGGTCGTGTGGAAGGAGTCAACCCGTATGGCTCTTGTACCTCACTCCAACTTTTCGATTTTTGCTCCCAAATGCTCTCCTAAGTATAAAAACATGCATTTAAAGGATTAGGAGTATAAAATTCACCATTAACATTGAATAACCACCTAAAATCACTTTAAGAATGGGATTAAAACATGTTACTTTTAACACTGATCAAATATCCCCACACTTAATCGTTTGCGTGTCTTCAAGCAAAATTCTCAACCCACATTCAAGTTAACTTCTCTCAATTTATTGTTTTCACCGATACTGTCTTAGGATAATTTACTTCGAGAAAAGTTTCTATGAAAATATTCAATGACCCGTTTATTTTTGTGTCTGATTTTCCAAATTTTATATTTGAACCATGGAGTCCAATATCGAAGAGGGAACGAAGTGAATCATGCAAAAACAAAGACGATGGAGCAAAAGATGAGTCGGATTCTAAGGGATTTGCAAATAAATAAAAAGAGGGGATCTTTACTTTATTTTATTTTCTTTCCTAGGATATTTCATGTTTTTAGGATTAAGTTCTATTAGGATTTTTATTTCTCACATAATAAAATAACAGGTGGAAATCATCAATAAAAATGAACAAGTTACAAAATAAGAAGTGTAGCAATAGATATGTACATGTCTAAGATTAGATCTAGAGAGAGCTTGGTACTTAACAAGTCAAATTAACTTGCCTCCTCTTTTTTAGAATCCTAACAATGAGGACATTATTCATCTTAAGTAGGGCGACCGGAAATTTGAAATTATTTCCTCTTAGAATAAAATTTTCTTTTATTTATGGTTAGGTTATATTTTGTTCAAAAATTTGAAATTTTGTTAAGTATGCTAAACTTCAGTATGAATAAAGTTCTATTATCCCAATAATTGTTATGTTAGCTGAATTATGACATAAATGTACTCTTAATAAAGTATATAAATCATAAATAAAATTTTTAGTTCCTTAGGAAAGCTAGGTATGCATGAAAGTTTAAGTCTCTAGAATTGACTTTATAATTTCTTGAGGCGAAATCCTAGAAATCATGAAATGTTGAAAATGATTTAAGCAAAATTTTGTTTGGACCTATTGAGTCTTTCAAACCAACCTTAATGAAATTTTATCCTTTGAAACCCAACTTTGAGACTATATGGCCTAATTTTATTTGAACCTTTGCAATATTTAGCCATCACTTCTCTCATAATTATCTTTAAATTGTCTCAAACACTAGACTCAGTCTATTCAGAATATTCTTTGAAAATAAGTTTGGGGGAGTTGAAAAGAAGTATCTAATGCTAAAAAAAAATTTTATAGTACATACAGTAAAGTGCTTGTGAAAAGAGAGAGAGAGAGAGAGAGAGAGAGAGAGAGAGAGAGAGAGAGCATATGTACTCGAAAGAAATAAATGTACAAAAGAGCATGTAAAAGCAAAATGAGTTGGTGTATTGAAGGTAATTATTTTGAAGGTTCGATACAAGCTGAGTTTAGGTTTTTTTTGCATAAATTTATCTATCTTTTACCTACCCATAGCCTAGCCACATTAAAACCTATTTAAAAGACCTATTAATTCAAGTTTTTGTGCTACCTACATTAGTGGAGAGAAATTGCTATGTTCAACATATGAAAGCATAAATTAAACTTAATGATTGTAGCTTAATCTTAAATAAGGGAATAAAATCAAATTGGTAGGGGTTTAATACGTCTTTATTGAGAAAGCATTTAATCTATTTTTGCTATCATAATAATAATTGAGATTAATTTGAACGATATGTATACTTAAGTGGCATAAATGTCAAAATTTTTGTTCTTGGGCATAAGTACACTAAATTCATAATTATGGGACGAATGTTTTTTGAAGGAACTACTCAAAGGTGTTCCCAAGAAATTCTTTTCAATTTGTGCATTACTCGGGATAAGCAATGAATTTAAGTTTGGAGGTATGGAAACACAAAAATATATAGACTTTTTCAGCACCTTTTAAGCCCTAATTCATGCGGTTTCATAGTAAATTTTGTCGAAATTCATACTTTAATTATAAAATAATTAATTTGCACTTAAATTATCAACATATTAAATTTTAATCTTTTTTAATAAATTTTCACAAATTTGGTTTATTTGCGATAGTTTTGCACAAAAGGTGAAAATTGGCTCGGTAAACACCTTGAAAAGCTTGAATCGTCAGAGGAATTTTTGCATCGAGTGAACCAAGGGAAAGATTAAATATTTTTCCAGCCAAGATTGGTTCAAATGATGATCATTTTATATACTTTATATTTAATTTTTATCCAAGATAAATTGGGTTAAAATTTAATATAAAGCCTAGAAGAGAAAGTGGCCTAGTGTGCTAAGCATTGAAGACTGATCCAATAAGAAATTTTGCAGCCCAAAACCAACCCAAGTTTCCTTAAAATCCTATTCAAACCCTTCCACTTTATTACTTCTATCAATTGTATGTCTATACTATTATTTAAGTCTTTAACTGAGTTGGTGTCATGAGTCAACCAGGCACCAACTTCGTTATAAAAATTATGAAAATGTTCTTCCTTATTTAAAATAAGTCATATTATTCGAGGGTAGTTTAATCTTTTAATTTCTTTTTAAAAAACCAATAAAAATTAACATATGTTTGCATTTGAAACTGTGGTATTAATTAATTTAAAACCTTATGATTTAATTACTATATGTTATACTTAAACATACTTATAATCTAAATATAAGATTTTTTCACGCATAGGTATACTAATATATTTATACTATTATTTGAAGTCCTAACTGAGTTAATATCACGAATCACTTAAGCACCAATTAGATTTTAAAAATTACGAAAATATCCTTTAGTAATTAAATTAAGTTATATTATTCACATGCATACTTGTTTTTTAAATACATGGTGTCACATATGATGGGAATACTAGAACATGTAATTAATCTCAATTTAGGGAAGCACAGTGGATGTAGGGGCGATGGCAGGAAATTTTTTAAGGGGGTCGAAATTAAATTTTAAATTTTATGACAATAAAAATTCAATTTTATCATTTGAATAGCCTATATATTTATAATTTTTAAAGGATTAAATCAAATTTTTAGGCTATTTTATCTATCTAACCCAAAAAAATAATATTTACAAAAAGACCCTGGTTCAAAAACATTCACCCAAATGACCTGAAATAAACAGTAAATTTGGGTTATGGGAACCCAATGGCCAACATCCCCTGGTATTTTGACCCCACGATTGCCTGATGATTGTGTTAGGCTTTAAATTTTTTTTTGGGACATCAATGGCCGACATGAGGGTATTTTTTTTAAAACCGTATCATACTGGTATATTCAAATACTAGTATTTGAAAAAAAAATTGGGTTCTGGCCAATAAAGGGATGACACCAACACCTTTTTTAGGTCCCAAGAATTTTTTTTTTTTGGGACACTAATGGCCAGCACCACCTTTTTTGGGTCCCAATTTTTTTTTTTTTGAGATACTGATGGCTAGCACCAACTTTATTAGATTAAAAATATTTTTTTTGTTTTGGGATACTGATGGCTGACACCAACCTTATCAGATTTAAAAAAATGGTTCTAGGACACTGATGACCGACACCAACTTTATCAGATATATATAGGTGTTTTGTCTTCCATTTGAGTTTTTGTTTGCTTTTTCTTTGCTTTATTAATTAAAAATCGAGATTAAAAATATCAGTTTTTTCTTTGTTGATAAGGAAGCAAAAATTTTTGAAGATTAATTCCTAGATTTTGTTTGTATATGTTCATTTCGACAGAGAAATGATAAATACAACTGAAGAAGGTTGTGTCTTTTGAAGTCGGAAAAAAATTGGAATGAGATTCAACAAGCGTGTTTCGCTGGCAGATTTAAAATGAAAGATCAGTATAAAGATAGCTACTCGTTGCAGGAAGTAAATCTTTAGACTGTTTTACAAATTTTCGGTTTCAATAGATCCACTCAAGTTCTCAGAAATGAAGCTTGAAGGTGATGATGATCTAGGGACAATGATAGCAATTTATTGCCCCCCTGAGATAGATAATCCTAGCCCTGTTGAGTTGTTCGCGAAAATAGCTGAACCGGATCCTATTCAAGTTATAATTCTAGCAAGCCAGCGTTCTGGAATTGATTTTGATCTTAACGTTTGCTGGGAAGATCAATCGGGTTGTGGAGGGTTAATGCCAACTCCCGAAAATCCAAACACCGATGGATGTTTGTATAACATCCCAAACTCGTGTACTCGTTTAGAGATCCGTCTAGAGATCCATCCAGAGGTGTTGGCCACCATAAAAGATGGTGATGAAGGGTCCGATAATGAAGATCAGTCTCACCGTGATCCTAGTGATAATTTTAGTGACCCAGATTTGGATGACATCCATAAAGATATAGACGATGAGGGATCAGTAGAGAGTGAAAATGTAACCCCCATTCGACTGGGAATACGGGCCCCGGCATATTTATAAAGAATAATCCAAAGTCCTTCATGACCGACGTGGATCTTGATGTGGCTCTTTCATGCGAGTTCTTGGAATATACAAACATAGTGCCGGCTCACCTACTTGATGAAGAATTTGACAGTGAAGAGTTGTTTGTAGGACAACAATTCGATAACAAGAAAGACTATTTACATGCAATAAAACAATATAGCTTGAAGTTAGGTGTGGACTATAAAGTGATGAAGTCGACGCAGTCTTTGTACGTCAGAGAATGTTGGAAAGCCTCAAGTGGGTGTAAATGGCGTGTTCGAGTCGTGTTAATGCAGTAGACTCAGATGTGGATGATAAAGAAAATAGAAGGTCCACAGACATGCATGTCTGCTCGTATGTCGCAAGACCATCGAAAGTTAGATGCAAAAACCTTATGCAATTGCATCATCCATTTGGTGAAAGAGTCGCCCACCATTCAAGTATCGGTCCTTATTGCAGACATGCAAGCTCAATTCAAGTACAAAGTGTCGTACAGAAAGGCATGGTGGGCGAAGCAAATGGTGATGCGGGAGTTGTATGGTGACCGGGATGCGTCATACAACGAGCTTTAAGGGTGGGTAGTCGAGATGCCGGAGTATGTGCTGGGGACTGTGAGTAATTTGCAAACAGTACCGTATAAAGTACTAGGGAAACGAGTTTTTCACCAATTGTTTTAATGTTCGAGTTGTGTGTTAGGGCCTTTTGGAACGACGGAAAAGTGCAAGTGTACACAATTGCAACAAGTAATAAAGTGACAAGTAAATGTCGAGTTACCCACAGAGACTGTGAAAAGAATTATTTATGAATGCAATTAAAAACACTTTGGTGAAGAAAAATATTTTGATTTGAGGAGGTGATTAAAAACTAAGATTTTAACTAAGTAAAATAAATAAAAATAAAATAAAAGTTCCAATGCACAATTTCAAAAGATGATTTTAATCAAAATGACATAATTGTGCTAGTTTAATTACATTTCTTAACTTAGAATTATTAAACTCATGTTTATGTTGTTACGAATAAATTCACGGCAACTCGGTAATTTGCTAACTTATGAACATACTTACCTACCAAAATTCATTTATCTCTGGACTATATCTCTATGTCAATTCAACCGATTAAACAAATTTTAATAAACAAATGTGTTAATGCACATACATACCTATGAAATTAAAATAATCTCTTGTACATATCTCTATGCCAATTCAAACAATTAATTCAATCTCATAAGCGCATAAAAGATTATGTGAGGTAACAATGTATTTTTACCTTGAAACAGTTTAATCACAATAATCTTGCAAGTTATGCAAGGTTAATGTATCGTTAGATACTATTGCTAATTTAACCCTCAGCAACCTTAGATGATTAAGCATGCACTGATTAAGTATCGTGTCAATTACTTACAATTTCAATCCATTTTAATAATTGATTCATTAGTTACCTTACAATTGTAATGCAAGAATAACTTAGTCATGGTTTTACTTAATCAAATATCTTACTGAGACCTATAACAACACAAACACAATTTTAATAAATTAAGTGGACAAAATGTAATCAACCTAACACGAATTAAATTTAAGCCATATTAATTAAATTAAACATATCAACATCACAAATATTCATAGACATGTTCATAAAAACAACAATAAAATTAAAAGGATAAGGAACAAGAATCAAATCCGGTGTTTCTCCGGGGCTTGACTAGTTTGCTCCGTTCCTCCTTCTCCACTTGTTCTTATTGAATTGAGGCTTCCACGAACACTTGAATGCTACTCCAAATGGTGGTTGAAGGACTCTTTTTCAAGAAGTGAAATCGGCAAGGGAATGGGGAAGGAAATGAAGAACAATGAAGAGAGAAAAGTGAGAGAGAAGTGAAAAATGGATGGTTTTGAGATGTGTTTGAAGTGAGTAGCCAAGGGGGTATTTATAGGTTGAGAAGGCTGCTAAAAATAGCCCAAAATTAGCAGCCAAAGACTCCCCTCATGACCAGCCACACATGTGGCATGTTTGAAGATTTCAAACATGATATTTTTAGGTAGGGGCAAATCTTGAAAGGTATGAATAGTGGAGGGGTTTGAATGCAAATTAAAGAAGTCTTCAAGGGTCATTTTGCAAGCCAAATAATCAGCAAAACAAGCTGATTGGGTCAGCATGGGGGATGGTTTTGGGCTGCCCACTGCTCGGTTGGATCAGTTTTCTCGGTTTAGCTCAACTAGCCCCTTTTCATAATTAATTAATAATAATTTATTTAACTCAAATTAAATTGGATTAAATTTAAAATTAATTATATTATGAATTAATACACATAATTTGGACCGTCTTAGGCTGAAAAATTAATTCGCCTTGATGCTTCAAAATTGCTTCTCGATTTTGCGCTTCTAGTAGGGTTTGCCAAGTCGTTTTTCGCCCTTTGTGCAAATCTGTCAAAAATAATCAAAATTAATCAAAATTTGATATAAAATTAATTAAAATTCAACATGTTCAAAATTTGAGTGCAATTTAATTATTTTATAATTATTATATTTTTTCGACAAGAATTTTATCGAAACTGCATGAACTTGAGTTAAAAAGGGCATGAAATAGTGTGTATATTTTCGTGTTTCCACCTTCCCTCACTGCAAGAGGATGGTGCAGGTGGACGGAACCTAGTTGCACGACAAATACACGTAAATACTCATGATTGCTATTGTACAAAACGGCAACCAAAATGTAATTCTGATCGCTCTCAGCATTGTGGAACATGAATGCTTCGAGTCCTGAGAATTTTTCCTCAAAAATATGCGGAGGCCCGTTGCTAGATAAGATAACATTTGACTTATATCAGATAGAGCATAGGGACTACTTGCTGTGATAAGGCGATCGGAGGTTCCGCGAAGGTCTGTTTATTGCATCCGGCACATCGCAGCAAACTTCCACAGAGATTATAAGAATAAAGAATTGAAAAACGAACTCATGAACATGGGTAAAAAATATTGTTTGTATTTTTTTCAAAAATTCCTTTTCAAATTTTATTAGTCTGTAATTTTTTAAAATACTGATTCTAAATTGCATATGTAGCTCATGAGTTAGAACCGCAGAGATTCAGGCTAAGGTTTGCAAGGCTTGAATCTCAGATGTCATCTTACCAACAGATCTCCGAACATGGTTGGGTAGCATGGAGAACTAGAAATGGACTCAAAGTTACAATAAGGGGTTTAGATATTGCCAGATGACAACCAACTCGTAGAGGCGGTTAACTCCGTCTTAAGGCACACTCGTCATATGCCAGTTTCTTCTGTTTTCTCGGCAACATTCTATAGATTGGCCACATTGATGCCTAAGATGGGGCTGAGACAAGCTAAACAGACTGAGATCTACACGTTGCAACGCACATTGTGAGATATACAAATTATAATAAAATATACATACATATCTAAAAAAATTCAAATGAAATTAAATTAAAATTCAAATAACATGAGAACAAAAATTAAATTCAAATGAAATTTAAAAAGAAATTGAAATTAAAAAATAAAATTGACACGAGAAATAAAGTTTTAATTAAAAAAAGTGAAATGAAATTCAAATTGAGATGAAATT
This sequence comes from Gossypium turneri, assembly GCA_008044935.1. NCBI lineage: Eukaryota > Viridiplantae > Streptophyta > Magnoliopsida > Malvales > Malvaceae > Gossypium > Gossypium turneri. Next base: position 21,512,263 of record CP032576.1, on the reverse strand, counting down.
CAAATGACATGAGAAAACAATGAAATTCAAATGAAATTTGAAATGAATATGAAATGAAATTAAAAAGTAAATTGAAATGACAAAAAGGTGACAAGACATGGCATGACAGGCACACGCCTGTGTCAAGCCTGCGTTAGTCCTGTCAAAAAAGGCCATCCAATGGCCGACACCAGTAGGCTACAGCCTAGGTGTCAGATCGCCAAACAATGGCCAGCACTAGTAGGCTAGGCTTGCTCCGACGTGACCTGACGGGCCAGAGCCAAGATATTTTTTTTCTTATTTTTCCCTTTTTACCTCTACTCAACCACTATGGTCCCCCACTATAAATGGCATGCTTCAAACCAAAACCCGATCATCATCACCGATAACTACCGTTCACCGTCGATCACTGCCATTCACCGTCAATCACTGCCAATCACCTCCGATCAATGCCGATTACCGCCGATCACCACTGATCACTGCCTATTACTCGATGGATCCTAAACCTAATTTTCTTTTAAATGACGACAACCACATTGCTAAAAATGTGAATAAGGTAAATGAGAAAAAAAATGACCCATTTAATTTGAATTCCTATGATCAATTGTTTTTTAAATAAGAAATATAACATTTTATATTTACTATAAACTCAGGATTGTGAGACATCGATTGCATGATCCCGGATATTTTCCCAATCGAAGTGGTTTTGCTGTATTTGAAAGTAGCGAGTTTTGGGATAGCTGTATACATTCAAATACCTGAGCAACGGGCAGATTTAATATCGACCTTAGTTGAAAGATGACGCTCGAAGACACATACGCTCCACCTTCTGTGTAGGGAGATCACTATTACATTGCAAGACGTAGCGGTCCAACTGGGGTTGTCTACTAATGGCGAAACAATGATAAGGCCTAGAAAAGTGCTCGATCTGTAGGGCACTTGCAAGAAGTTACTTGGAAGAGTGTCCCTCAACGGTGAGGTCTGAAGATTAACCAGTATTAAATTTACCTGGTTAAGAGCAAACTTCTAAAATCTATCGAGCAGTCCAACCCAGATGGACATTATCTACGCTGCAAAAGCGTTTATTTTGCAACTTATAGGTGGAGTACTGTTGTCGAACGTGAATCAAAATAAAGTCCACATCATGTACCTCCCCTTACTAAAGGACCTCGAGCAAGCCGAAAGATTTAGTTGGGGCTTTGTAGTATTGATATGCTTATACCACGAGCTTTGTCGAGCAACAAAGCCGTTTACCAAGACCATGGGCAATTGCTGCCTTCTACTGCAGTCTTGGGCATTATACCGAATGTCATTTTTGGCATTAGTGAGCCACCAACCGTGTATGTGGCCACTCGTGAATGGGTAAATTGATAGTTCAAATTTACCTTCTATTTTTTAATTTTATAATATAATATACTCATTTTTGCATGGAAAAAAAATCAAAAAAATCATTCTTTTTTTAGATGGGCGATTGTACCGGGAATCGAGCGATCGTTCACCGTATCGAGACTCATTCTGGGGATGGCGTCAAATACGCTTCTGAATTTTTTTAAATAAAATAATTCCACAAAAAATAAATTAACTAATAATGTGTTGTCTATATTATGCAGTTTCTATGAATACCATATGTCGAGGAAGGGATCGCGGTGATCATACCATCATGGGTTACCGAGCAGCAACATATGTTCGTGTCAAATGTTCCGTTGATTCATTTCCATATAGTGGAGTGGCACGATGGGGATCGGGTATTGAGACAGTTCGGTTGTACACAACCTATCCCGAACCCTCCCGTCGACATCAAAAAAGTCCACAGAATGGAGAAAAAGGGTATATTTGGCGACGACCCCAAGCCTCAACATTCGACACACTCCAAATTGTCCTCATACCACCAGGGGCTCGATCGGCAAGCATGTACACCTACTATTAAGGATATTTTTCCATCGGCACCTCCGGTCACGCAATACCCCTTAACTTCCGATTATGGTGTATACGATTATACTACTTTCCTAAGTACACCAGACGGGACACCGGAGGCTGGACCAAGCAACTATGAAACACCTCAACAAGGTGAACATCATCGTTGACGGAGGCAGCTAGACCGTTACACTCCAGCGCCGGGGACATCGCCGGGATCACAACAATTTTGATTTTTATCTGTAAATATTTACTTTATTTTGTAATTATTCTATTTTCAATATAAATTTAATTTTTCTAAAATAATTATTTGTTTGGATAAATGACTTCAAAATATTTAATAAAACAAATATATAATTCGAAAAATTAATAATACGCAACAAATTAAATTTATAGATACAAGAAAATACAAACATTCTAGAATATTAATACACGAAAATATTAAATTCAAACAACAAATAATACGAGCTAAATTAAATTTATAGACCCAAAAAAATACAAGCATTCTAAAAAATTAATACACGAAAATATAAAATTCAAACAACAAATAATACGGACTAAATTAAATTTACAAATACAAAAAAATACAAACATTCTAAAAAATTAATACACTAAAATATAAAATTCGAACAACAAATAATACAGACTAAATTTGATTTACAGATACAAAAATAATACAAAAATTTTGAATAGTAGTTTCTTCACAATTAGTCGTATTCTGTTTGAATCAGGTCTATGTTGCATCAGTACCCCACCTATAAGTTGCAGAATAAATGTTCTTGCAGCGTAGATAATGTCCATTTGCGTTGGACATCTTGGTTAACCATCTATGGCACAGAAAGTCATCCAAGCCTTAATGGCATAACCTTTACGGTTGACATTACAGTATATAATTCAACTCCGTTAAAATATGACAATATATAATTCAAACTCGAAATTCGGTTATACACAACAAAACACTCCTATCTACAATCCATTACAAAAAAACTCATTTGATGATATACTACAAAACACTATCATTTTGATGGCTCTCTCAACAAATTTTTTCTCATCCAATGACAATATCTGAACCCAAACCAACCCCTATATATAGAGTAAAGGGGGTTCCGACCATCTAATTCCAAAAATTAAGAGAAATATTTTTTTAATACTTGGTGCCGACCATCAGTGGCCCAAAAACGAATTTGAGACCCGGAAAAGGTGGTGCCGGCCATCAGTGTCTTAAAACAAAAAAAAAATTGGGACCCAAAAAAGATGGTGTCGGCCATCAATGTCCCAAAACAAAACAAAAATTCTCGGAACCCGAAAAGTGTGTTGGTGCCTACCATCTTTTGGCCAGAACCCAAATTTTGTTTTTCAAATACTGGTATTTGAGTATACCAGTACGATACGATTTAAAAAAAATATCCTGATACAGGCCATTGATGTCCCAAAATCAAAAAATTATTTTTTTTAAAAGTCTGACATAATCATTAGGCAATCATAGGGTCAAAATATAAGGGGGTGTCGGCCATTGAGTTCCCATAACTCAAATTTACTGTTCATTTTAGGTCATTTGGGTAAAATTTTTGAACTAAGGTTATTTTTATAAATATTAATTTTTGGGGATTAAATGAGTAAAATAGTCAAATTTTTATCATTTTAAAGAATTCAAACTGTAATTTTTTATTTTGGGATTAATTTTTTATTAATTTTTTGGGATTAAATGAGTAAAAAATTTTGTATTTAAGGTGGCTGTGTGTGAGTGGATGTCCGGGTTTTTTACTAAAATATTATAAAAAAATTAAAAAATTCCAAAATATTATAATTTTTTTATTTACCAGAATATACCAAAAAAAAAAAACAGAAAAAAAGCTGCGCCGATTTGACATCTCACTGGCAAAGGTGCCACACTGATTGGCGGCACCGATGGTGCCAATGAGAATGGCGGCACCAAAGGTGCCAATGAGAATGGCGGCACCTAAGGTGCCAATTAGAATGGCGGCAACCTTATAATAGGGGCCATCGGTGGGGGGGAGAGAAGGAGAGGGAAAGAAGAAGAAAGAAAGAAACAAAGAAAATGAAAGGAGAGGAAAGAAAGAAAAAGAAGGAAAGAAATGGAAAGGAGAAGAGAAAAAAAAAAAAAGAAGAAGAAGAGGGAAGGAAGGAAAAAAGAAAGAAAAAAAAGATAATTTTTTTATTAATTTAAATTTTTTGTAATATTTTTGTGTAAAAAATTTGTGTTATGTACATTGTACGTGTTTTATTATTTTATTTAGCATATATATTTTATGAAATATATTTAGCATGAAAAATTTATGGTATGTACATTGTATGTTGATTCGGAATTTATTTTATGAAATTTACTTAGGATGTTGAAATTAATTTTTTTAGGAAAAATAGTATTAAAAGTAAAATGATAAAAAAATATATTTAAGAAAGCATAAAATACGAAAAGAAGAAACGAAAATTGTACATTCACCGAAAGTAATAAAATGCGAAAAAATTGTATATTTAATAAATTTCAAACATAATGCACTGAAATAATGTAAAATGATAAAATTAAAAATTATGATATTTTTTAAAATAATAAAATGCGGATAAAAAATACAAACAAATGGCCGAAGTAAGAGTGTATTACTATCTGTTTTAAAAATTCAAAAATAATTAATACAAATATTTCAAACAAACTGCACTGGAATAATATAAAATAATAAAATACGAAAATAAAATATTTTTATTGAAAGTAATAAAAATCGGAAAAATAATACGAGCAAAGGGCAGGGATAAAGGTTTTTTTTTTTACACCAAATTAATTTAAAAAATACACTAAATGAATAAATTTCAAACATTATGCACTGAAATAATATAAAATTATAAAATTAAAAACTATAATATTTTCTAAAATAATAAAATGAGGAGAAAAAAATACGAACAAATAGCCGAAGTAAGAGTTTTTTACTAACTTTTTTAAAAATTCAGAAATAATTAATACAAATATTTCAAACAAAATGCACTAGAATAATATAAAATAATAAAATACGAAAATAAAATATTTTTATTGAAAGTAATAAAAATCGGAAAAATAATACGAGCAAAAGGCAGGGATAAGGGTTTTTTTCTTACACCAAATTAATTTAAAAAAACACTAAATGAATAAATTTCAAATATTATGCACTGAAATAATGTAAAATTATAAAATTAGAAATTAAGATATTTTTTAAAGTAATAAAATGCGGAGAAAAAATAAGAACAAATGGCCGAAGTAAGAGTTTTTTACTAACTTTTTTTTTCAACTTGCAGGCATCGAAATGGCTTCATTGATTCGAACCGATAGACACATATCTGATGCGGCTAATAACAAGGTATGATTTATTATTTGTTAATCACGGGTTTTATTTATTTAAAAAGGATATACGTAGTATATACAAATAAATCATGTTATCGTAATATTTTTTTCTGTAATTTAACATTATCAGGAATCGTACCGATTATTAAGGGGTTGTACTAGTGTTTGGAAAACGGCTCCGGATGCACAATTGATGCCGTACTTGGAGCAAGCAGGATTTGGGTCAGCAGCATTGATCCGGTCCTCCGACGTGCGCTATGATTTAATATCTGCGCTAGTGGAGCGGTGGCGCCTGGAGACCCACACTTTCCATTTTCCGTGCGGGGAGTGCACGGTGACCTTGGAGGATGTTGCAATACAGCTTAGGCTCCCAATTGACGAGAGTCCCGTAACGGGAGTATCTTAACTTACCGATCCGGCTACACTTTGTTATGAGCTCCTGGGGGATTCGCCAGGGGACGATGAGAAAAATTTTACGGGCTTATAATTTACATGGCTGAAAGCCAAATTTGGACAATTATCAGCGACTGCCACTGAAGGTGAGTTGATGTGCGCTGCTCGAGCGTACATCATGCATATCGTAGGGGGAGTACTCATGCCTGATGCAAACAACGACAATGTGCATTTAATGTACTTGCCCCTGTTAGCTGATTTGTCCACTGTTAGCTTGCATAGCTGGGGCTTTGCCGTTCTAGTAGTGTTGTACCGGGAGCTTTGTCGGGAGGCAAACCCGGATGTTGTAGACATGGGCGGATGCCTCCCACTGCTGCAGTCCTGGGTGCTCTATCGGATGCCATTTTTGGCATCCGTTAGTCACCAACCGTATGTCTATCCACTGCTGAACAGGTGATAAAATATAAATTGTCATTATTTGTAGTCATAATATATTGGCTAATGTTACCAACCCTAAACCCTATATTTATTTTTTGTAGGTGTAGTGCTCGTCCAGGTATCGGGAGGTCGTACCTTGTCCCGATATACCGCCTCATGATCGAACAGTATGCCCGGGAAGGGGTAAGCTGCTATTCTAATATTCATGACATCTTACTTTCTATATCTTACTCACACGTTGTGGCTCTAACTCGTTACAATGTTATTAATCATGCAGTTTATATGGATGCCATACCGTAGGCCGGAAATTACAAATGTGGTACCCTCGTCCGCATACGTTGATTCCCACATATGGTGCACTAACGCACTAATTATCAATTTCAATATGGTCGAGTGGTATCACAGAGATCGGGTGCTACGACAGTTTGGTTGCATCCAACCTATCCCGGATCCGCCGTGCGAGGTGGGGAAAGTTCACGGCATGACTAAGAGAGGAAAATCGATGTTGGATTGGGGAATTAAGCACCGGAAATTTGTGGTGCTGTGGAACGATCGATTGTATCGAATACCTCAGATGGTTATGGCTATCGACCCGCAACCATCATTAGAGTATATACAATTGTACTATAGTTGCGGGAAGCCATATATACTTGGAGGCCAGTCAACTGTAATCCCCTTGCACGTGCAGCAACTTGGGGGATCGGACGCAGCGAGCCCGATGGATCTGGATCCTATGGCATATTATCCTCCGCAACCAGCAGAGCCCGAGCAGGAGCCCCAGCCATATCCTGAACAATCACAGTCACATGTGGATTCACATGGTTATCGTCCGGATTTGGCAGGCGGTGACTATTTTTCGAGCTTCGCAGAGGGCGAATACGTATACGAGATTAACTCTTTGGATCTTACCTGCCGTAGTACGGTATGCCCGGCCCGTCTGACCCGTATCCGCAGCATCATGGGACTCATTCTGGTTCAAGTTTGTCGGTGCAGAACGAGGCACAAGATTTTTCCTCTATATTTGCCACACCCCCACCTACGCCGAATGATGATGTTGGTCGTTGCCCAGAACATGATCGTCGATCTCCGAATAGGTATACCCCTAGGAAAACACCATCGAACCATCAATTTTAAGGGTTTAATGTAATTTTTGTATAAATTTAATATTTCTAATTTAATCTTTGCTTACTTCTGAACTTTTTTGTATAAATTTAATTATTCTATTTTTCATTATATTAAAGCTGAATCCAATTTTATAACTTTAATAATTCCAAATGCGCACATGGTATTTTATAACTAAATTTGGATACAATTTGGATACAATTTAAGCATAAGCATAAGGTCCAATTATCAATTTGGATACAATTTGGATACAATTTGGTTCAATTTGGATAAAAATTATTTCAAATGAATTATACTTTTTATAACAGTATACATAAAAATTTTACATCATTAGGTCAATTTTGACCCGATCCGGACGACTGTCCAACACGAAAGTTCCGATGAGGGCATTTATTCCGACTATGACCACTTAACCTACATAATCCACAACGCTTACCGTCGGATTTCTCCATAATGTCCATTTCATTACGGATTTTGCTTGATTGCGGACGACCTATTGGATTCCTCCATAGCCCTCTGTCTGGGATAAACTCGAAAGTTGTCGGAGGCACCTCCCACGTAGATAGGTCAGGCAGGACGGGGAACTCATTTTCCCAGACACGCAATGTGCGCTCGAGCGTGTACACATCATCGACATATTGTTCGACATTAACGTTCACTTTAGCACACGCTGCCACGACATGCGCACATGGATAATGAAGCGTTTCAAACCTCCTGCACTCGCACCGTCTGTTCCGGAGATCAATTCCATAGGACCTAGTTGGTATACCAGGTCAACGACTGATCATCTCAATAACTCGAAACGTTTCTAGTCGTCGTGAATATAGTTCTACATTCATTGACCTCGCCAACCGACAGTTTGCAACCATTGCATCCCTAACATGGTCGACAAATACATGTCCCGCCTCCATCTGGTCGACTTGTTGCTGACCCATTCTTGGCATGAAGGTAGCCAGCCTGTAGAAAGTAGCAGAAAAGACAGATGTAATCGGAAGATGACGTGTTTTCAACAAGACAGCGTTGATCCCCTCGACTAAGTTTGTGGTCATTTGGCCAAAACGAAAGCCCTCGTCAAAACTTTGAGCCCATGCCACGGCTCCATTATGCCTAACCATTATCGGAAAGACGTGTTTGTCTATCCTCCATGTCACTCTCAAGTTAGATCATTCTTTGGCGGAAAATATGTGGCTCTAACTCGTACGCTGCATACGTATTAAGAAAAAATAAGTTCTAGTAACTCGATAACACAAAACATTACAACTTATATTGAAAATATAAGGTTATCATTTACCCATTGCCACGACTTGTCTCTTCCAATCTACATTCTTATAATCTTTGTAAAAGTTAGCCGTAATGTGACGGATGCAGTAAACAGATCTCCACGGCACACCGGAACGCCTAACTACTGCAATTAAACCTTTCTCTCTATCGGAGATGATGCAAATGTTATCGTTGCTAATAACATACCTCCGCAGGTTTGTGAGGAAGAATTTCCAAGACTCCATGTTCTCTTTATCTACGATCGCAAATGCTATCGAGAGCATGTTTCTGTTGCCTTCTTGAGCAATCGCAATAAGTAGGATCTGTGTATATTTTCCATATAGCCAGGTCCCATCCACCTGCACCAATGGTTTGCAGTTGGGAAATGCCCGCACACATGGATCAAACGTCTAGAACATCCGATGGAAAATCTTTTTTACCGGCTGTAACTGGTCGTCTGGGCCGTAATATGGCCTTATCTGCAACTCAATCACAGTCCTCAGTACGTACTCCCGCATAGAAGCTATCCAACCTTGAAGCTCGTTATACGACGAATCGTAATCCCCATACAGTTGGTCTATTGCCATCTGTTTAGCTATCCATGCCTTCCGATATGAGACTCGATACTGGAATTGTGCTTACATTTTGGCAATCAGTACCGAAACTTTAATGGTCGACATGTCCTTCACCATTGGCATAATACACGTACAGATAGTTTTCGAATCAAGTTTTCCATGATCTTCTGTTATACGTGTTGATGTGCATGTATGAGGACCAACAAATTTTCGTATCTCCCACATCTGAGAACTTTTAATGAATGCAGCTCGTACCCACCAATTGCAGCCTTCCGCTGCTTTCCAACACTCCCCAACATATATTGTCAGAGTAGACTTTGCGACTTTATAATCCACTGATATGTTCATGCTGTACCGTTTAATAGTAAATACACACTCTTCTTTACAGCTGAATCTCTGGCCTATGAATAACCCTCATCATCAGATGTTACGGCTAGCACGTGAGGATGAACTATTTCAGGGTACTTCGAGAACTCAGCTACATACGCTCTGTCAGAGTCTATGAGCGACATGTGTGGCCCAGGATTATTATGTATAAAAATACGCCGCATCTGCTCCCCGACCGAAGAAGCGTTAATGTCTTCATCGTTGTTGACATCTTCATCATCAATATCATCAGATACATCGTCCACATCAGGATCACCGTCATTATAGACCTCTTCATCCCAATTATCGCCATCACCTTCTTCTTCGCCACTACCTTCTTCTTCACCACCAACCATATCAACATCGGGTGTAATATTCAGGTCGATACCGATCCGACCCATAATCGATTCACTATCAATGTATGATATTGGAGCCACCATCCATGGTTCTTAAGCTCCGTGTTCTTCATCAGATGCATTGACATCTTCATTTTGCTCCATACCGGCTAACTCAGCAAATAAGTGAATCGGTGCATTCTTGTCACTCCCATTCCCACAGTAGAGATCCACCATTGTCTTCACGTTTTCGTCGTCTACAAGTTCCATTTCGGTGAATTTGACCGGATTTGTCGAAACTGGAAACTTGTAGAAAATTTTTGATATCCTTCTCCCACAACGTCTAAGAATTTTTGCATTAATCCTTGCCTTCATTTCATCGAACGTTACATTTCTATTAAATCTTATTGCTATTTGTTGCTGACATTCAAATACACATCCAACACTTGTTGTCAAGATGACTCCATCGAAATAAACGCATACAAAAAACTTAGCATCCATCTTCAATATTTAATCTGTCAAAAAATAAATAAAATCTCATAAAAAATCTCGAACGGTAAATAAATTACTTAAATAAAAAATTAATATTTTAATATACAATTTTGTACATGAAAACCGTTTAACCACTAATCCTAATAACTAACACAATAATAATATTAATAAATTTATACTCAAAATAATACTAACTAAAATTATTAATTAGGGTTTTACTAAAAATAATAACTAACTAACTATAATAATAATACTAGTTTTCTACTAACTAGTTTATTTTGGTAAATAAAAATAATAACTAACCATAATAATAATACTAGTTTTTTACTAACAATAATACTAAGTAACATCTTAATATCTTAATAACATTTAATAATAATAATAATAATAATAATAATAATAATAATAATAATAATAACTAAAACTATCAATTTGAGTTTTATTAATCTTAATAACTAAACTAAAATAAAAAATACAAATTATACAAAACAATAACAACAAGATAATCAATTATTTTTAAAAAAATACCTTCTTTTTCTCTTTTTTTCCACACCACCTCTTCTTTCTCTTTTTTTTCTTCCTATTTTTCTCCCTTCAGCTGGACATAGCTCGTGTTTATAAGACGAGTAGTGCCGCCAATAAGTATGGCACCATTGGTGCCGCCATTCTCATTGGCACCTTTGGTGCTGCCATTCTCATTGGCACTATCGGTGCCGCCAATCAGTGTGGCACCTTTGCCAGTGAAATGTCAAATCAGCGTAATTTTTTTCTATTTTTTATATTTTAGTAAATAAAAAAATAATAATATTTTAAAATTTTTTAATTTTTAATAATATTTTAGTAAAAAACCTGTAGATGTCTATATTCTAACGTGAATATAGTCAGACAATATGAAAATTGGTGGAGCCCGCACAAGTAAATTTCATTTGGACAATAATTATGATAAAAAACAAAACAAATTATTAAAAATTGCACATTTCATTTATTCATTGAATCTAGATAAGGTTTTGACATATCAGATAAAGTTTAAAATAAAATAAATAATTATTTTAATTTTAACTTCAATTTCAATTTCAATTTCAATTTCAATTTCAATTGTTAAAAAAAAAAAAGAGGAAAAGGTAATTACAGTGGGAAGAATCCGAAGAACCCTCGCCCCCGATTTTGAAATTTAGATTAAAGATAAATTCTGAATTATGAACAAAGTTATTGCAGCAAAGTCAAGAACTTTTCCAGATCCAGAAAGTAAGTTTTCTTTGCATCCTTCATGAATGCTCTCAAGGTAATGATAGGACTAGACAAATTGTTTTGTTCTTATAATAACAATCGCTCTGCTGCTGGAAATCTCTCGTTTCCACCACAACCAGAGCAATGGACTGACTTCCGTTTTTCGAATTTGGGGTAGGGTTCTTTGAAATTCTTTTAGCGGTAATAACTAAATTAACTATAAACATTAATTTCAGCTGATATGATACACATCAACAGCCATAGATCAATTTGGTCATTTTAATCAAAATGCAAATCGATATACAGTGCAGTAGAGGAGCTGGGTACTTTTAACCTTTTTCAGCTTTACTCTTATGCCAGTTGTTCGAGGTTCAGTTTTCAACTTGTCACATCCGTCGCATCTTACTCGTTTTGTTTTCTTTCTACTGTCGTTTTTCAAGTTATTTTCCATTTTCCTAAACAGAAAAATCTAATGTTACAAATTTTCTTTCTAGTGTTATTTTGATAAGTTTTCTAAACGTGATTTTTTACTTTCCTATTCAAACAGGAAAATTTTCCACGTTATATGTATGTAGTCTTAAAATTGTGTCCAACAATTTAGTTCATCAGATAACACTGTGCACAGCGATTTTCTTTTACTCTTTTCAATTGCTTTACAGCTATTTTTCAATCTTCTTTTCTGAAAATTTTAAGTGATTTGACAAGTCGGAGAAAAAGTTATATGGTAAAGATTCAGTGTACGACATTATCAACACCAAATCTTTTAAATTATTTTATGGAATAATATTACGTAGTCCTTTAACTTTATAAAAAATTAATTTAATCTTTTATTTAAATTTTTTAATTTTTAAATTTATCTTATTTGTGAAATTATCTCAAAATAGATATAAAAATTAACATTTATTAACTTTGTTGATGTGTCATACATGTAAATGCTACATAATCAATTAATTAGTTTTTTAAATTCTAAAAATTAAAAAAATATTTAAAAAATTTAAAAGTATAAAATTATATAAATAATATATATTTTAATATTTACAAAATAATTAATTGTTGGTGTAACATTCACGTAGCAATCCACATATATGTCATGTCAACAAAGTTAACAAAAGATAATTTTTTCCATTTATTTTAGAGTGATTTAACAAACTATAAAAATTCAAAAGCCAAAAAAATAAAAATCTGAATAGAGAGCTAAAATGATTTTTTTAAAAAAAATTAAAAAGCTTTCAAAATGCATAAAAAAAATCCTCAAAATTTTTTAAAAAAGCAACTAAGTCCCTATTTTATTAAAAATTAGAAAAAAATATAAAAAATATAAAATATTAAATTTTAGAAAAATATTAAATTTTAATAAAAATATAAAAAATTAAAATATATTATAAACTTGAATTTTTTATATAAATAGTAAAAAATAAAAAATTGAAATTTTTTATAAAAATCATAAAAAAATTAATGAACCCTAATTTTTTTCAATTAAAATCATCACGTCATAACACAGCGTGACATGTGACGAAAATGATAAAAAACAAAAACAGAATTTAAGGGTACAAAGAATAATAGAGTTTTATAATAACAAAGACAGAATTTCTAAATTGCATACAAATTAAAAAAAAAAACCGAATATTTATAACTTCAATTAGCAACAAAAATTTAATTAGTAGCATTTAATAGTAAAGGAATCTCATAATCCATTTTTGAATTGTTAGAAGTCTATTGCAGTTTTCTCTTCATTGTTTTCAGTGATTTTAATTAATAGATTTAATATTTGATAGGTTTTTTTGGAATTATGTAACTTTATAAATAGATTTAAAATCAAAGTAATTAATATCATATTAGTGAACATATAATTTTTCTATCAATACTTATATATATTAATAAAGAAATGATTGAATGAAACTATAATTCTATGTCATTCTTATCCTTTTTAATAGGAAAATGACAAATCATATTTTTTTCTCTTAATTTTTAGCATTTTTAGTTGGATTTAAATTTTTTTAGGGGAATAAGCTGAAAATTAAGAAGAAAAATATAATTTGTCATTCTCCTATCACAAAATGACAGGGATGATATGGAATCATAGTTTCATACAATCCCTTCTCTATATCAATGATAATTTATTGTTTCAAATTTATAGTTATTTATGGAAATATTTAATATATACAAAAAAAATTTAACAAAAAATATTCTCATGAGTAAATTTAATAGATACAACCCATCCTTCACCATTTCCACAATAAACAAGAAAAAAAGAGAGACTATTGTAAGTTTCAAACAAATAGAATTAATAAAAAGCCGTTTAAGACTAAATCATAAAAATTCATAAAACCATAAGTATCTATAACAACGTACGAGTAAGCTATAATTATGCAAGTAATATTTAGTACTTATAAAAATATATCAATACTATTTATAAAGTCCTTTATTGAATTGATGTCACTTATAAATTGGATCCTAATTCAATTAGGAAAATTACATTAATGTCTATTCGCATTTAAAATAAATTATATTATTTGAGGATATTTTAGTCTTTTTATTTTAAAAACAAATAAATATATATATGATGAGATTTGAACCAACATCAATTAGATTAGAAAAATCTTAAATTTATAGCTCAACCAACATTTTATTTTGATACTTTTGTACATTTTAATTTTATTATGCAAATTTTATTATCTCCATAGGTTGTATATCGATAGTTACTATTGTTGGTGTGTGGGGATAAAATTAATTTATGAGAAATTAACGAAAGTTTCAAGGCATGTATCAATGTCACTTTCTTTAAGGTTTTATTCGCCCTCAACTATATTATTGTGTGCAAAAGAGTTACTAGCAAATGAACATTAAGGATACAATGAAGCCCAATTACTACCTACGTTTTGTATGGACGGAAACAGTCCACTGAGGGTTGAATAGAGCATAGCAAAAATATCAATTTCTATAAAGAATTCCAACACCAGCCACTGCACAGTATCCAAAGACACTATTATGGCCATGTGTTTGTGACTTTTTTTCATGAGTGCTATCAAAGCCATGCCCTTGGGCTCCTAGAAGCAGCCACGCTTCCACTCACATAGGTAGATCCTATCAAGATTGTTCACATAATTATAACATTCTAACATATTTATGTTATAAAGCTATTAAGAGTATAATACTCTCATCATTTCCTTATCATTACGGGTACCTAACACTTTTTACCTTGGGATGATATACTATATATTATTTTATAGTGCTAGCAGTCACATACTGATGATATACTTTATCTCATTGAACTCAAGACTTGACGTTATACCAAGTATTGAGTTGATTTTTAATCATGGGTGACTCAAATGTTATAGGCTTGTATGTCATCCCTAAATTTTGAAAACTTCAATATAGTTATGTTAATTATCTATACCATATGGTGAACCTTTATATTTATTTGTGTCTTGAAAATTCACAAGACCAACACTTCCACCATGTTCAGCTACACATTCTTTCGCAAAAGAATGCTATCAAAGATATCAGTTCTAATATTGTCAAATTACAGTGATCACTTTCTTTTCTTATTGTATAGCCCAATTTATGCCCGGGCCTAACAAGCAGAGGCAAAACAAATAAAACACAAAGTTAACCCCAACTAAACTAACCAAACCCAATTACAAAACCCAATACCCAAAACAGGCCCAAAACATTTTCAGAAAAAAAAAACCCTAGTACCACCTAACTCTGACACTGCCGCCGCACATCCCATCACCTACTCCTCCGCGCCGCACGCCTTTTGCCCACCTGCTCCTACACCTGCAAACAATAAAGAGAGACAACAGCAACAAGCAACAGGAGGTTTTTTGGTTTTTGATTTTCGGTATAAAGATCGATTTTAAAACTGATTGAAGGGGGCTTCATCACTGTAATCGGGAGTCCCGATTTTTTGTGTAAAAAAGAAAGAAAACATTAAGAGAAAGAAATAAAAAGTAGAAAACAGATCAAAGGTTATCTTTTCTTTTTTCTTCCATTATTCTGTTCATAAAATCTTTTTTTTTTGTTTTATCTACTTTTTTAGAATATTAGTAATAAGAAGATAAATGAAAAAAAAACTTACCGGACGGTCGTGGCCTCGCCGTTGGAGCGTCTCTCCTCCGTCGCCCGAATCGTGCCCAAAGGGACCGAAAACCTCCCTTGTTTTTGACTCTCACGGGTTGAGAGAGCTTTGGCTCTCGAGGATACCGTGAAGCTTGGGCTAAAGGGCTCATTTCGGCACCGACCGTCGGCCACGACGTGGCGCGACGGAGACCTGAGGAGGCCGTCGGAAGGCATAGGGGGGAGCCAAATGGACAGAGGCTCTCTGTTATTTTTTTTGGTGGGGGGGCTGTAGAAAATGAGCTAGGTTTTTTGTTAGGGGGGATTTTAATGCTTCATTAAACGGCGCCGTTTTCGCCCCATGACCCGCGCGTGACCCGACCCGCTCCAGGGGGGATCCGCGCGTTTTCATGAGATGGTTTATTTGCGCAATAAACCCCTCCTCCTTTGCAGTGTATTCAATGCGGTTTCTTTATTAGTTTCAATTTTGGCCATGAATTTTCGCGTCTGTTTCAATGTGGTCCATAGACCATGTGCAGGCATTAAACTGGAACGGCGTCGTTTGGACAACGTGAGGATATTTCCCCTTTGGTCCCTTCTTTTTGACCTGCGTTTTACTTCAGTCCTTTTCGCTTTTTTTTTCGAATTTACCCAATATTTTCGTTTTTATTTCAATTTAGTCCTTTCTAGCAGTTTTATTGTTTAATTAATTATTTTAATAATAATATTATTATTATTACTATTTATTATTATTATCAGTTTTATTTTCCTTTTATTTATTCATTACTATTGTTAATATATTAATTATTTTTGTATTTTAGCTATATATGTATATATATATATATGTTTACATACGTTTATATTTTATAAGCTTAAAGTATATATACATGTGTATATTTTTTATAATTTATTTATATATATATGTGCGTACCTATATATATATATATATATATTATTATTTTATAATATCTACACATACTTACATACATACACATCTATATATATTTCATTTTTATAAATATATATACATATGTATACTTACATTTTTTATACTTCTAAAATATATATCTTATATATAGTTTTTATATTTCAGAATTCATGTATACCCACATATATTTTTTAATATACTTTTATGTGAATATTTTATTTTTCATATGTTTTACATATTTTATAACTTCAAAATACTCTTATATATACGCATACGTTTTTTTAATATGTATAGATATATACTTGTATATATATATTTTATATATCTAGTTTTATATACATACATATTTTTATAATCTATTTATATATGTACATACACATTTTTCATACATCTTACAATTTATATATAAATATATATACCTACGTACTTTTTTTCTTCTTCCATATATATATATACACACTTATATATATTATTTATACTTCATATACATATACATATACACATATTCTTTTGCATTTTTCTTAAATTATATTCACCATTTTATTTGTTTATTCATGCTTTCATTGTTACCTTAAAAAAGTGTTTCACTCTTATCTGCTTATATATTCGTTATTCGACATGCTATTAAATTGTTTTTTTAACTATCGTTCGTATTGCGTTACGATATCGTAATTATTATTGTTTCATATGCGTATCCACAATGTAATTCGTTTCCGCATTTTTTCGACATCGTGTTTTACTTTACTTGATATATCAAAATTTGTTTTTTTTTGGATTTTGATATTCGAAAGGTCGTACCCTAACTTACGGGGTTTCGATTTTCTCGAAAATTCAAATATACGAATCATTTCAATCAAAGTTTTAAATCTCATTGGATATTAACAAAAAAAATTGTGTCCTAACTTACGGGACATAATCTCTTTTATTAAAAACCCGAGATAATCAAACTTTTCCAAAATAAAATTCTCCGGCATTTATTCTCGTATTGAGAATTTTAGATATCGTGTCCTAATTTACGGGATGTGATTCTTTTCCTCGAATAACGTGAAAATGTGCTTCTCTCCTTAAATTTTTCAAGTTTTTTTAAGATCGTATTTTTAAAATTCTTCAAAGTTTTCAATTTTCGACATTAAGACATTATCTAATCAATAGGTACCAATTTTTGGGCGTTACGAGGGTGCTAATCCTTCCTCGTATGTAATCGACTCCCAAACCCATTTTTCTAAATTTTGTAGACCAAACTCGTTGTTTTAATAAAATTAAATTATTTATTAAAAATAACCACTTTTACGAGGTGACCCGATCACACCTCATCAAAAAAGATTGGTGGCGACTCCCATTTTCGTTTTCATTTTCAAAATCCAAGTCGACCCCGTTTTCATCAAAAAAAATGGTGTCAACAGCTTGGCGACTCCACTAGGGACAAATAAGAGGGTCAAGCCACGAGTTGATTACATTTTGTCTTTTGTCAAAAATCAAAAACTTAATTTAAATATACGATCTTTTCGTTGCATTTTTATTCATCTTTATTACGATCTTCATCATTGTGATTTATAATCACTGTGTTAGTTTAAGTTCGGATATATTTCTGCGCATTGCATTGCATGACCGTTGGTCACACCCTATTAAGTGGGAGTGAGAAGCTACGCCTTCGTGAGGTTTTCACCTCCGCATAGGATAGTGAATCACTTTCGGGATACATCCGTACCTATGTCTTCGTGAGATTTTCATCTCCGCATGGCCATAGTGAAATGTATCCCCCTGAACTGAACTTGGTCCGTATGAGCCTATAATGGGTGAGGATCGAGGAATCTGCTGGTTCGGGTACCCTTGCTGTAGAACCAAACCACATGTAGAAGACCTTAGGAGCCCACCCTAGGTAGAACTACTTTGAACCCCTAGTAGTTACCCGAATAGGTGCTCTTTTTGTTTATTTCTTGTTTGCTTTTGCTTTGTACTAACCTGTTTTGTTTTGATTGTGATTGCATTGCATTTGCATCTTAGGAAAGAGATATTGATTCAAGTCCAATTACTAAATTAGAAAGCTTGTCATGGAATACGAATTCCTTGATAAAGTGGAAAACAAGGCGACTTTTCGAATATATTCTGAGAAACACGAGAATGGCGAGGGAAGAGTTCGTGACCCTACTTTTTGGCCTGAGAATTCAAGGCGATTATCTAAGAGCCTTCAACGTTCCAACTCTCTTAAAGAAGCTGACAAGCTTCATGAAGATGGGCAGGTGATGGATCCCGACCAAGACCAGGAAAGTGAGCTAGCAGTGGCATCTATTGGAAATTGGTGAGATTATCTCAAACATGCGCATGAAGAAGAAGGTAGATGTTGTTTCTTGGAATATGAGGGTAAGGCTGTACATGTATCCGTTTTATGTAAAGGAATTTGCTTTCCAGAAAAGTTTCCTAAATGTAATTGAATCAAAATCAATGTCTCTTTAGGCATGCATTTCATACATCTGCATCGTATGCATTTAAATCCATCGAAAGAGTCTAAACGAGTAAATTTGTTTCAGCTAATCTGGAAAACCAACCAATCAAACATCCTTACAGTACTCGTCGTAAAACTAAAGAAATGGATCAAAGATTAGAGAAATTAGAGCAAATGCAAAAGGATATGCAAGATCAGTTGCAGATGCAAATGAAGGAGCAATTGGAAAAAATTCAACAGGACATGACAGAAAGGATGCTGAAGTCTCAAAAGGACATGATGACTGAGCTGACACAATTACTAAAAGGAATAAATAAGGGGAAAGGCCCTATGGTAAATGATGAAGGAGAAGACAAGGATAGACCTATCTGTCCTCTAGGCTTTACGCCTCTGCATGCACAGACTCAGACCGAGGTACCTCCGCGCAGATCCTCTATTTCCATTGGGCCTCAGAGGTTTCAAACAGATGTTTCATTATCGATGAACTTTCTGGCCGGATCAGGTCCTAACCCTGGTGATAATCTGGTTAATCTTGTCGTCCCGAATTTTGATAAAGTAGCTGAGGAAGGAAAGGCGAACGCAGAATTGCCAAAACAGTGGGAAGATAGGTGTAAATGGTTGGAGGAAAAATTTAAAGCCCTGGAAAACATCGATAGTCACCATGGAATTGATGCAAAAGATCTAAGCTTAGTCCCA
This sequence comes from Gossypium turneri, assembly GCA_008044935.1. Classification (NCBI taxonomy): domain Eukaryota; kingdom Viridiplantae; phylum Streptophyta; class Magnoliopsida; order Malvales; family Malvaceae; genus Gossypium; species Gossypium turneri. Next base: position 21,492,708 of record CP032576.1, on the reverse strand, counting down.
GACTTAGTACTTCCTCTCAAATTCAAAATGCCTAAATTTGAAAAATACAATGGGACTAGTTGTCCTGAAGCACACATCACGATGTTCTGCCGAAGAATGACAGGATATATTGATAACGATCAACTGTTAATTCATTACTTCCAAGATAGTCTAATTGGGTCGGCTGCTAAATGGTACAACCTGTTGAGCCGTGCCAGTATCCACTCGTGGAAAGACTTGGCACAAGCTTTCATGAAGCAATATGGCCACATGACAGAAATGGCACCTGACAGAATTACACTACAGAACATGGAAAAGAAGCAAAGTGAGAGCTTCAGGCAATATGCCCAAAGATGGAGAGAGGTAGCGACACAAGTTCGGCCACCTCTTTTGGAGAAAGAAACCACGGTGCTTTTTATCAACTCGCTGAAAGCCCCATTCATTGACCACATGTTGGGAAGCGCTCCTATGAGCTTCTCAGATATGGTAATGTCTGGTGATATGATTGAAAACGCCATAAGAAGTGGGAAGATAGATACGGGGGAAGTTGTCAAAGGATCAACCCCAAATATCAAAGAAAATAAAGTGAACAACCTGAGCTTGTATAAGAAAGGGTGTTCAAAATCGGTCACTGTGGGCCAATCGAGGGCCGTAATCGTCGGCTACCAAAGTATTAACGCCGTATCTGAAGAGTGACCCGAGGAAGAATCAGGCATTTGCCCTTACACACTTGGGAGTATTTTGAACAATAGGACTGTAGAGGAGCTCCCTGTACTTTTTAGAACTAATTCGGAGTAATGTCCAAAACATGCTTATTGCTCTAAGCCTAGGGGCAATAAGAATCCTTTTATGAGATAGGCTTATGTCTAACATCTTTATTTTAATAAAATGCATCTTTGCTTCTCGCTTCGAGCAAATATTCTTTTATTGTTTCCATTTCATTCATAATCATACTATACAAATAAATATTCTTAGATTCTTTTATTCTTTGGATCTACTTTCATCCCTATAACAGGTCTTCAGATATCAAGGACATGAGCGACACTGCTATTGACTCAGAACCTCCTTTTGAGCAAGATATGTGTCCAGATTAAACTTCAAGATTTTGGAGATAACTGAGACTGTAGCTTATCTCCTAATTTGTTAAAGACGGGAGAACAAGATTCTACCTTACACAGAATCGATAGAAGTCATGGCATTTCTCTATGTGGGGCACAGATGTCATAAGACTGATCTCACCTAAGAATTTTGACGGTATCTTTATGGTCATCAATTACCTCACTAAGTGGGCAGAAGCTGCTTCATATTGCAATGTCGCAAAGTCAACGGTCAACGAATTCTTAAAAAATCATATGTCAATATGAAATGCCAAAAAGGAGCATATCTGACAATGCACAACGGCACGATGTCAGAAATTTGTAGTCTGTTTAAAGTTAACACGTTTTACCCCAAAATGCACAGCGCAGTGGGAGCAGAAAAAACAAAACAAAAAAGAAAAAACTATTACCGGGGCAACACATTGGCTTATCGCAGTTTTACTCATTGAGGTCAAGATTCTTTCTCTTCGAGTGTTGGATCAGATCCCGATTGAAAGGAAATGTTCAAAGTTATCTGTCTTAGTCAAATGCACAAAAAAAAAGGAAAGAAGAAGACGTGAGCTCACCAAAGAAGGCCCGCCCTAGAGAGTTCCATGAAGGGGACCTAATATCGAAGAAAATCCTCTCCATACAAAAAGGACTTTAGAAGAAAGATGATATCAAACTGAAAAGAACCTTGTGAAAGGCTTTATCTGGAGAAGTGTTGATTTCGACCAGAAAGGATAGCAATGACTTACCTGATCTTACGAGTGCGAATTCAACCAAGGAATGTTCAAAAAAAAAAACAAACAAAAAAATAAGAAAAGAAAAAAGAAAAGAAAATAAAATAAAAGAAAAAAGAAAAAGAATAAGGAGAGGCCAAGGTGAAAACCCGCAAAGGGCGCCTTGAGACTAAAGGGATTTTGAATTGAAAACCCAAGAATGGGCAGTTCAAATTTTGATCAATGGTGGGGCATGCGGTGGCCTTGTCCTCTCTGAATTAGCAAGAAGGTGAGACGCTGCATCTCGGGCCATCAACAAAGTCTTTTAAGACTTCTAGACACATGTCAAGTTCAAAAGGATCCTCAAGAAGCTTATGTAGAGAAGCTCATGCTGCGATATCTGGGGCACCTGCTTTCATTTTATTCATTCCGTATCTTAGCAAAATTTGCTATCTTGATTATTTATTTATTTCGAGCTTTGTTCCCAATAAATTTCCATCTTGTCCATTGTGATAATCCTTTTCATCTTATTCATTTTAAATCTTAGCAAAATTCGCTATCCTGATTAATTTATTTGTTTAGAGCTTTGCTCTCAATAAAATTTCATCTTATCCATTGTGATAATCTTTTCATCTTATTCAGTTTGTATCTTAGCAAGAGTTGTTATCTTGATTGATTTATTCATTTTGAGCCTTGTTCTCAATAAAATTTCATCTTGTCCATTTTGATAATCTTTTTCAAGCATTTTATTGGAAAAATGATTAATGGACTAATAAAATTTTCACAAAGGAAGTTTTGCATATTACTTTGAAAAGTTTCTAAATAATATAGGAGCCTGAAATAGGACTATTGTTTAGAACACACCAATTTTAAAGGTTGGAAATCTGAGAAGGAAGAGTCTAAATTTAGACTTTCTTTTTGAATTTTCGTTGTCGAATGCATTGGTTGAACAAAATGATAAGATGACGGGTTAATGACAAAGCTTAAATGAACAAACAAGCAATGATCATCAGGCAATGGGAAGAGGTTACCTTGGAGAAGAGAGCCTTCATCTGCGCATAAGTCTTTGGTATGACACCCTGGGAATGGTGTAAAGAACCAGAACGATGTAGATCCTGTATCCTTCAATTGGATAAGAGAGGATTGAGAAAAAGCCATATTTCTACCTATGGATTGTAGTGGGAGAATGATGGCACAAATTGTGCGCCCTAATGGATTAAACTTTGAGGTCTACAGTGGGGGCAACCTGGCTAAATGTTTCTGCAGAAAAGCCAGTCAAGCGAGAAGGCGTTGTAGCATGCCAGTTACAAAGCCTTAATAAACTTCGAGTAATGATAACCTAAGCGGGATCATTCTTGAAAAAATAAAATTCTGCATCCATGCAAACACCATTCACACATGTCTAGTTAGGAGCATTTGATTCATTTTGATCATGCCATCCTAGTTATTAGGCATAATTAGGTTTATTATACAGGTCATGTTCCTCAGAGAACAGATCAGTGAAGATCTAAAACAAAGCCTTGCCTTCATTGGTTGCAATGGAGCTGGTTAAAGAAGCAGATCTTGCTTTCCTGCATTAACAGCGAAACAGATCGAAAACAAAGCCTTGCCCCCATCGGTTGCAGTGGAGCTGGTTAAAGATAGCAGATCTTGTCCTCCTGCATCGACAGTGAAGCAGATCGAAGATTACATGTCCTATATCCCTGGCCAGCGGTGGAATAGGTTGGAAATTACAAGTCTTGTCTCCCTAAGCAGTAGCGGAGCAGACTGAGTAAGTAGGTCTTATCTCCCTGAAGTCACAGTGGGGCAGACTGAAGAAGCAAATCTTATCTCTCTGAAGTTACAGTGGAGCAGATTGAAGCCAGAGATCTTATCTCCCTGAGATTACAGCGGAGCAGATCGAAGACACAATCCTATCTCCCTGAAGTTACAGTAGAGCGGATTAAAATAAAGGATCTTATCTCTCTGAAGTTACAGTAGAGTAAATCGCATCAGGTCTTATCTCTCTGAGGTTACAGTGGAGTAGACTAAAAAATTTCAGATCTTATCTCCCTGAAGTTACAGTGGAGCAGATTGAAGCTAGAGATCTTATCTTCCTAAGATTATAGCGGAGCAGATCGAAGTCGATAATCCTATCTCCCTGAAGTTACAGTGGAGCGGATTAAAATAAAGGATCTCATCTCTCTGAAGTTACAGTAGAGTAGATCGCATCAGGTCTTATTTCCCTGAGGTTACAGTGGAATAGACCAAAGAATTTCAGATCTTATCTCCCTGAGGTTACAGCGGAGCAGATTGAAGCTAGTAATCCTATTTCTCTGAAGTTACAATGGAGTGGATTAAAATAAAAGATCTTATCTCTCTGAAGTTACAGTAGAGTAGATCGCATCAGATTGAAGCCAACAATCCTATCTCCCTGAAGTTGTAGTGGAGCAGATTAAAATCACAGATCTTATCTCTCTGAAGTTACAGTAGAGCAGATCGCATCCAGTCTTATCTCCCTAAAGTTGCAGTGGAGCAGACGAAAGAAACCAATCCTATCTCCCTGAAGTTGCAGTGGAGCGGATTAAAACCACAGATCTTATCTCACTGAAGTTGCAGTAGAGCAGATCACATACAGTCTTATCTCCCTGCAGTTGCAGTGGAGCAGATGAAAGTTTTCAATCCTATCTCCTGAAGTTGCTGTGGAGCAGATTGAAGAAATTAATCCTATCTTCCTGAAGTTGCAGTGAAGCGGATCGAAATAGCAAACCTTATCTCTCTAAAGTTGTAGTGGAGCAGGTTGAAGATACAAGTCTTATCTCCCTGAAGTTGCAGTGGAGTAAGTTAAAACCACAAATTTCGTCCCCCTGAAGTTGCAGCAAAGTGGATTGAAGCTACAAGTAGTGTCTTTCTAAAGTGCAACAGAGCGGATTGAAGCAACAAGACGCAGCGGACTGGAATGAAGCTATGTGAAAAGAGAAGCATCAGAACGAGTCAATGATCAGCAAGACCGGCAAAAATTGGTCTTTCTTAGTCTTTGCTCTGTTCTCGTTACACGACAACGAGCAAAGAGGGGCAGCTGTACAGCCCAATCCCAAGCCTAACAAGCAGAGAAACCCAATTACAAAACCCAATACCCAAAACAGGCCCAAAACATTTTCAGAAAAAAAAACCCTAGTACCACCTAACTCTGACACTGCCGTCGCACATCCCATCACCTACTCCTCCGCGCCGCACGCCTTTTGCCCACCTGCTCCTACACCTGCAAACAATAAAGAGAGACAACAGCAACAAGCAACAGGAGGTTTTTTGGTTTTTGATTTTCGGTATAAAGACCGATTTTAAAACTGATTGAAGGGGGGCTTCATCACTGTAATCGGGAGTCCCGATTTTTTGTGTAAAAAAGAAAGAAAACATTAAGAGAAAGAAATAAAAAGTAGAAAACAGATCAAAGGTTATCTTTTCTTTTTTCTTCCATTATTCTGTTCATAAAATCTTTTTTTTTTTTTATCTACTTTTTTAGAATATTAGTAATAAGAAGATAAATGAAAAAAAAACTTACCGGACGGTCGTGGCCTCGCCGTTGGAGCGTCTCTCCTCCGTCGCCCGAATCGTGCCCAAAGGGACCGAAAACCTCCCTTGTTTTTGACTCTCACGGGTTGAGAGAGCTTTGGCTCTCGAGGATACCGTGAAGCTTGGGCTAAAGGGCTCATTTCTGGCACCGACCGCCGGCCACGACGTGGCGCGACGGAGATCTGAGGAGGCCGTCGGAAGGCATAGGGGGGAGCCAAATGGACAGAGGCTCTCTATTATTTTTTTTGGGGGGGGCTGTAGAAAATGAGCTAGGTTTTTTGTTAGGGGGATTTTAATGCTTCATTAAACGGCGCCGTTTTCGCCCCATGACCAGCGCGTGACCCGACCCGCTCCAGGGGGGATCCGCGCGTTTTCATGAGATGGTTTATTTGCGCAATAAGCCCCTCCTCCTTTGCAGTGTATTCAATGCAGTTTCTTTATTAGTTTCAATTTTGGCCATGAATTTTCGCGTCTGTTTCAATGTGGTCCATAGACCATGTGCAGGCATTAAACTGGAACGGCGTCGTTTGGACAACGTTGGGATATTTCCCCTTTGGTCCCTTCTTTTTGACCTGCGTTTTACTTCAGTCCTTTTCACTTTTTTTCGAATTTACCCAATATTTTTGTTTTTATTTCAATTTAGTCCTTTCTAGCAGTTTTATTGTTTAATTAATTATTTTAATAATAATAATATTATTATTACTATTTATTATTATTATCAGTTTTATTTTCCTTTTATTTATTCATTACTTTTGTTAATATATTAATTATTTTTTTATTTTAGCTATATATATATATATATATATATATATATATATGTTTACATACGTTTATATTTTATAAGCTTAAAGTATATATACATGTGTATATTTTTTATAATTTATTTATATATATATGTGCGTACCTATATATATATATTTGTATTATTATTTTATAATATCTACACATACTTACATACATACACATCTATATATATTTCATTTTTATAAATATATATACATATGTATACTTACATTTTTTATACTTCTAAAATATATATCTTATATATAGTTTTTATATTTCAGAATTCATGTATACCCACATATATTTTTTAATATACTTTTATGTGAATATTTTATTTTTCATATGTTTTACATATTTTATAACTTCAAAATACTCTTATATGTACGCATACGTTTTTTTAATATGTATAGATATATACTTGTATATATATATATTTTATATATCTAGTTTTATATACATACATATTTTTATAATCTATTTATATATGTACATACACATTTTTCATACATCTTACAATTTATATATAAATATATATACCTACGTACTTTTTTTCTTCTTCCATATATATATATACACACTTATATATATTATTTATACTTCATATACATATACATATACACATATTCTTTTGCATTTTTCTTAAATTATATTCACCATTTTATTTGTTTATTCATGCTTTCATTGTTACCTTAAAAAAGTGTTTCACTCTTATCTGCTTATATATTCGTTATTCGACATGCTATTAAATTGTTTTTTTTACTATCGTTCGTATTGCGTTACGATATCGTAATTATTATTGTTTCATATGCGTATCCACAATGTAATTCGTTTCCGCATTTTTTCGACATCGTGTTTTACTTTACTTGATATATCAAAATTTGTTTTTTTTTGGATTTTGATATTCGAAAGGTCGTACCCTAACTTATGGGGTTTCGATTTTCTCGAAAATTCAAATATACGAATCATTTCAATCAAAGTTTTAAATCTCATTGGATATTAACAAAAAAAATTGTGTCCTAACTTACGGGACATAATCTCTTTTATTAAAAACCCGAGATAATCAAACTTTTCCAAAATAAAATTCTCCGGCATTTATTCTCGTATTGAGAATTTTAGATATCGTGTCCTAATTTACGGGATGTGATTCTTTTCCTCGAATAACGTGAAAATGTGCTTCTCTCCTTAAATTTTTCAAGTTTTTTTAAGATCGTATTTTAAAATTCTTCAAAGTTTTCAATTTTCGACATTAAGACATTATCTAATCAACTAGGTACCAATTTTTGGGCGTTACGAGGGTGCTAATCCTTCCTCGTACGTAATCGACTCCCGAACCCATTTTTCTAAATTTTGTAGACCAAACTCGTTGTTTTAATAAAATTAAATTATTTATTAAAAATAACCACTTTTACGAGGTGACCCGATCACACCTCATCAAAAAAGATTGGTGGCGACTCCCATTTTCGTTTTCATTTTCAAAATCCAAGTCGACCCCGTTTTCATCAAAAAAAAATGGTGTCAACACTTATCATGAAAATTTCATATTTGGCTACTTTATTTAATTTTTAATATTCAAAAAATTAATTTCACAGTCACCAAATATATGAAACCATACATCATATCTTTTTCACCAAGTAAGTTGTTTTAAAGAGACCTCAAATCTTTTGATGAAACTAGACAACATATTTGCTATTTGTCTTAACTTATTTTCAAAGTCATTACATGACTTTAAAACCTTTTTTCTTTTTGCATTTATAGTAGAAAAACATTATTTTTCCCAGCACATCATATATATACAATGGTGTAACATATATAGCCATATTAAAGGACCATCAATTGTCCAGTCGACTACAAAATCACACATTTATTCACCATTCACTAGACATTGTTAATTATTTTCTGACTATGATCAAAATCATGTCCATCACATAAATGAGTTAAATAGCATTCATATTGGTAGTTTATACTCAAGAGATTTTTGATACATGGCTTCCAAAATAAAATTTAAAATTTGTTACATCTCAAAATTTTATAAAACCATAAGATTATAGATCATATTCAAGCCATATATAAAAAACCACATGCACCATTGTAAATATGCACATTATGATTTTGATTTCAAATATATGATTATCACGTTATATATTCTCACTAGAAGATTTCATTCCAAAATAGTGATCTTATTATATAAGTCAATGCTTTCCACTATTCTACATTGACTAGAAAATTTAATCATGCATATGACTTATTTCATTTCTAGTAAAAACCACTTCTAGTCCAAACTTTATAACATAGGATGAAAATGTGTAATCATATATAAAACTCATTTAGCTTATGGTTATTTTTATCAAAAATAATAACCAAAATTATTTATATTATATGATCAACTTCAAACTTTCATTTTTAGCAATGAAAATAATATTTCATCAATATCATCCAAATGCTAGTTACTAATATAATGAATAAACAAATAAATTCATATATCAAATTAAATATATATCATAAAAAAGAAAGAATACTTTTGTACTAAAAATTTCACTCACAAATTAGATGGAATGAATTAAATTTCAATTCTCCAAACTTATTATTTATTTATAATGCATTGATAGGGACCAAGGGGTAGTACAGGAATATTCACATGTTGTCCATCGACTACGCCTTTTGGCCTGATCTTAGGCCCTGACTCACCCTCCGTGGACAAACCTTGCGGAGGAACCCTTGGGTTTTCGGGGCATTGGATTCTCACCAATGTTTGCGTTACTCAAGCCGACATTCTCGCTTCCGCTTCGTCTACTCCCGCTCACGCGGGTGCTTCCCCCTAAGGCAGAACGCTCCCCTACCGATGCATTTTTACATCCTACAGCTTCAGCAGATCGCTTAGACCCGTTCATCTTCGGTGCAAGAGCGCTCGATCAGTGAGCTATTACGCACTCTTTCAAGGGTGGTTGCTTCTAGGCAAACCTCCTGGCTGTCTCTGCACCCCTACCTCCTTTATCACTGAGCGGCATAAGTGACTCTTTAAAAGGACATCACTTTACAAGTTGTACATTTTGGCTTCATGAGATCATTTCAACCCAACTTTTTGAAAGTAAATATTGGATTCAATAACACAACTTTTGGCTTAAGAAGGTTTTCTCGAATGGTCATAGTGCTTCTATTTGATAGAAGCCTATTCAACAAATGTTTGAACCATGTAATCACCATTCAAAACAAAAATATTATTTCGATCTATTAATATATCATTTCTCAACCGTGCATTTTCATTCCATCCATCCATCTTCTCTCTTTCTTTCTTCCATATTATAATATATATTATATAATTCTATATCAATTATAACCATGCATCTTAAAATGTCATGCATACAATGAACTAAAATTTGATTTTTGTCAAGTAATTAATGCATAAAACACCCACATCTTTTGCATAATGCAATTCAATAAACATATAACAATTAAAATTATTTCATGCAATAAGAGTAAAACAATAAATTTGACATACATTTTCTTATGATAAAGATTTCTTTTAAATCAAAATTTGACAAGATCACTGACCTTAATGCAACTACATTTGCAAATATCCATCCTTATAGTACCATGCTTGTAGTGGCATGTGAATGCGCGATGAACAAGCAAGCCTTTGTTAATTTATCATAAATTGCAAAAATAAAACCTTAAAATTATTGGTGTGTGGGGAAAAAATGAACTATTTGTTAATAATCAATAAACACATTTATTTAATAGATATACATTTGAATAATTATGTGTATTTGTTAACAATCAAGTAACATAACTTTTGATTACTTATAAATTTTCATTTACAACTATTGGAACGATATATATTTTGAAAATGTTCCAACAACTATTATTTAAACCATCGATTGAATTAGTGTTACGAGTCAACCGAACATCAACTTAATTAGAGAAATTATAAAAATATACTTTTATAATTAAAATAAGTAACATTATTTAAAAAGGTTTTAATCTTTCTATTTTTAAAATAATCAATAAAAAACTTACATGACTCAAACTCACTTCCTTAGTACAACAAATATATACTTAATAAAAACACGTTTTCCTCGCCTGAAACTCTTCAATTATTTGTAGTCTTTTCTTACCATGTCATAAAATGATTCATCAAGTGAGAATAAGAAATTTAAGGCACAATCCAACGAAAGATATTTAATGCAAATTAATTCATGATATCCTTCACTTTCATCTTCACCCAATCAAAGCAAGGTAGCTTAACAATGGGTTCCACTGTGAATTCCCCATCAACCCCCATCATTATTCCCAGTTCCCCCCTTCAAACTTCATTCATCCCCAAAACATCTCAACTTTCCATATTCAAGAAGAAAAAGCCTTTCAACTTTGCCTCCAAGAAACTAGTGTCATGCAAAGCCAGTGATAGGAACCAAAAGAATGCAGACTCGTCTTCTCTAAACAGGTTTGATAGAAGGGATATCCTTCTTGGCCTAGGAGGTCTGTATGGTGCAACCAACCTTGTAAGTGACACATTTGCATCGGCCGCCCCAATAGCCGCCCCTGACCTTTCGCTTTGTGAGAATTCAACCGTAACATCTTCAAGTTCAGGAACCAGCATGAGTGTCCCTTGCTGCCCACCAAAAGCAACAAATATTATAGATTTCAAACCACCTCGGTTTTCCAATATAAGGTTAAGGCCGGCAGCACATTTAGTTGATGCTAACTACTTGGAGAAATTTACAAAGGCGATGGAGCTGATGAAAGCTCTTCCTCATGATGATCCTCGTAGTTTCAAGCAACAGGCTAATGTTCATTGTGCCTATTGCAATGGGGCTTATGATCATGTGGGATTTCCAGATCAACAACTTCAAATTCACTTTTCATGGCTTTTTTTCCCATTCCATAGGTTTTATCTCTATTTCTACGAAAGGATATTGGGGAAGTTGATTGGTGATCCTAATTTCGTAATGCCATTTTGGAACTGGGATTCTACCCCTGGCATGGTTATCCCTGATATATATGTAGACCCTACTTCTCCACTCTACGATGAAAAGCGCAATGTGGACCACCAACCCCCCAAAATGCTTGATCTTGATTATGCTGGCACTGAAGAACTATTATCAAAGAGAGATCAAATAAAGAGCAATCTAAGTGTGATGTACAGGCAAATGGTAACCTACAAGACCCCTTCTCTTTTCCATGGAGCAGCGTACCGTGCCGGCGACAATCCCAGTCCAGGAATGGGTTCCGTTGAGAACAATCCTCACACCGCCGTTCACCGGTGGGTTGGTGACAAGCGGGAGCCATTTTCTGAAGACATGGGGAACTTCTACTCTGCAGGTAGAGACCCATTGTTCTACGCTCATCACTGCAATGTTGACCGATTGTGGAACATTTGGAAGTCATTACCAGGGAAGAAGCGAACTGATTTCACTGACACAGATTGGCTCGACTCCTCCTTTCTTTTCTACGATGAGAACGCAAATCTGGTTCGAGTCAAGGTTCGTGATTGCCTTAACTCAAGGACTTTGGGGTACGATTATCAAAAAGTTAATATTCCATGGCTCAAAAACAAGCCAACTCCTCGAAGGCCTGGTCGAGGTAGTGGTAGTGGTAGTGCAATGGCAGCCGAATCCAACACTAAAACCGTTATTCGGAATGCCTTCCCTATAGTTTTAGACAAGTTGGTGCGTATTGAGGTTCCACGGACAAAGAAATCAAGGACTAAGGTTGAAAAAGAAAATGAAGAAGAAGTATTGGTTCTACAAAACATCCGGTTAGACCGAGATGTGGCTGTTAAATTCGATGTGTACATTAACGATGAAGATGATGAGACACCCACCGAACCAGAAGATTCGGAGTTCGCAGGGAGCTTTACAAATATACCTCATAACCATCACAACCCTGGGGAAAAGCTTGACACTAAATTGACTTTACCATTATCGGATTTGTTGGAGGATTTGGATATTGAACGTGATGACAATATTGTGGTGACTTTGGTGCCTAAAGAAGGGAAGGGTCTGGTTTCTATTGGTAACATTAAGATCGACTTCGTCCGAGATTGATGATCAGTTCATTTGTTGAGTCTACCCTACCTACCTGGTGAGAAATATATTGCTCCACCCTTTGTGTTCTTCGATCGGAGTGATGGGTTCATCACTTTGTTTCCCCTTTTTTATGTACGAGGTTTTAAATTTAGAAATAAGGTCATCATGTACGTCTATGACCATAATATCCTTTGTATGCTACGTTTTGAGTGAAGAAACTCGTTTGGATTTTATGTTTGGGAATGGTCAAATTTTAAGATTTTCTAAAAACAAACTTAGAATTCCAAATCAATTGATTTTTTATAAAGAACTTTATGAAAAATTTTAATTTTTTAAAGCTTTGCTTAAAAATACTTTTTTTTATGATTTTCTAAAAATAGATTATGATTTTTAATATTTTAATAATTTTCTAAGTTTTAAGATTTTTTTTAGGGTTTTTCAAATTTTTATTTTTTCAAATTTTTATGATATTTTTTAAAACTTAAAATTTGTTTTACTTTTATCTACACATGACGAGATTTCATTAGTTGAATTAGCTTTTTTTAAAAGAAATATAGATGGGCAATTAGGTATAAAAAATAAAATATAGTGACCAAATTAATAATCGAAATAAAGTACAAAGGGTAAATCGATAAAAAATAATACAAATATCAAAATGATAATTAATTATAGGAGAAAAGATTGTATAAAACTGTGATTTCATGTTATTCTTATCCCTTTTCAATAAGAGCATGACAAATAAGTTTTTTCCTCCTGATTTTCAGTTTTTTCATTCATAAAAAATTCAAATCCAACTAAAAATCCTAAAAATCAGGAGGAAAAAGCTGATTTATCATGCTCCTATTGAAAAGGGATAAGGATGACGTGGAATCACAATTTCATACAATCTCTTCTCTTAATTATAGTATAGGGAGAAAAGAAGTATTAAGCCAATTAAATAACATGAATGATCGGCGTGCATATAGTGCTTCTTTTGTGTTTGTTTTTGGGACATTTTTCCACGTGAAAGGTGATACCTTTTCAATAAGAGCATGACAAATAAGTTTTTTCCTCCTGATTTTCAGTTTTTTCATTCATAAAAAATTTAAATCCAACTAAAAATCCTAAAAATCAGGAGGAAAAAGCAAATTAAAAATCTCTTCTTTTGGACCTTTTCAATAAGAGCATGACAAATAAGTTTTTTCCTCCTGATTTTCAGTTTTTTCATTCATAAAAAATTCAAATCCAACTAAAAATCCTAAAAACCAGGAGGAAAAAGCTGATTTATCATGCTCCTATTGAAAAGGGATAAGGATGACGTGGAATCACAATTTCATACAATTTCTTCTCTTAATTATAGTACAGGGAGAAAAGAAGTATTAAGCCAATTAAAAAACATGAATGATCGGCGTGCATATAGTGCTTCTTTTGTGTTTGTTTTTGGGACATTTTTCCACGTGAAAGGTGATACCAAGTTGTCATGTACTCATATGCGTTGCATCGTACTAATTTTGTTTTTAGTGTAGTTTTTCAAGCTTTTTATAAATTTGATTTCTAGTTTCCCAAACTAGTGAATAATTAGTTGTTGAAAATTTTGTTGGGATCCAAAAGAAATCAAGTCATTACTACCATTTGTTGGATATTTGAGTGGAGACGATAGAATCGGAGACTTATATGGAAATAAACAGTACACTTCGAGGCGCAGATGACGCTTTCCAAAGAGAACTATTTGCCCTCACACAAAGTTGCTAGAGGGTTAAGACAAAGGTCCTCCCGGGATACAACGAAGTTTTGAATTTCCTTTGATTAGCAAAATCGAGGAATTCCCTAACTCTTACTCTAGTTTCTGAAAATAAGATTGATTGTAATTGCATATTTTGTGAGCACCATAATGCCTCTATTTATATACACCCAATGAATACAATTTTGAATTGCCACAACCCTTTATATTGGACATACTCCTTAAGAGAAACATGTCCCATAGAAATGTATCCATTGGATGATAAATCATCACTTTTAATTTGAATAGTGCTTATGAATAATTAAATTTGTAAGATGATAAATCATCACTTTTAATTTGAATAGTGCTCATGAATAATTAATTTGCAATCTATAATTTTCAACAATCCCTCACTAGATTGCTAATTCCAGAAAATAAGTACACAACAATTATGCATAAAGAAAGGTGTCCGCAGATTGAACATTCCTTTAGTGCAAACTCTCAGAGTATCAACAAAGTGAATGGTGGCTAGTCGCTTGAACCATCACTCTTAAAGTTAATACCGGAAAAATTTCACACATAATCGTAAAGTATTAGAGTAAGAGTTTAATTTGCTTTAGCACCGTTATGACCATGTGCTTATCCAGTTTCATGAACATGTACGAGAGAAAACCATAAAGAAAATCTCGTTGAAGTGGCACCACTTCATGTCCATATAGGTGGATTTCATGACAATTAATGTCCATCCATTAAGAGTAAAACTCATCCTCCTAAAATATAAACACTAAATCCTGCTCCTTAGTGTACGTTGTCATTCGATAAATTGTTATTACCCTTTGAACCTTGAAACTAACTTTTGGCTAGAGCAAGGTAAGGTTTCCATTATCAATGATGTGATTAGAATGGTTTTAATCCCATCTTAATGGTCGTACTCTTAACCAAATTCCTTGACAAACCTTTTGTCAATGGATCCGCTAAATTGTCAATTGACTTGACATAGGTAACAGTCATCACACCGTCCTTAATCAATTGTCTCACATACTCATATCTCAAACTTATATGTTTAGACTTTCCATTGTACACCTTATTGTACGCTCCAGACATGGTAGATTCACTATCACAATATACGGAAATGGCGAACCTACGTTGTGGCCACAACTTTATATCTAACAAGAGATCTCTTAGCCATTCCGCTTCCTTGCCAATAGCTGCTAAGGCTATAAATTCAGCCTCCATAGTTGAATGTGATATGCAAGTTTGTTTCTTGGAGGCCCAACTAATGACTCCACATCCAATTGTAAAAATTCATCCGGATGTGAACTTATTGTCACTTAGACTTGTAATCCAACTTGCATCCGAGTAACCTTCTAGTACTGCGGGATAATCACTATAGAATAATCCAAAATTATTTATTTTCTTAAGATAGCCAAAAATTCTATAAATGCCTTTCCAATGATCGGTACAAGGACAATTTGTAAATCTCGCAAATTTGCACACAGCAAATGCGATATCAGGTCTAGTACAACGCATTGCATACATTAGACTTCCGATTGCACTGGCGTACTCAAGTTGTGATATAGCCCTGCCATTGTTCTCACTTAACTTGAAGTTCGAATCGTATGGAGTGTTCGAATCCTTGATTTTCAAGTGTTTAAACTTTTCCAATACTTTATCGATGTAGTGAGATTGACTTAATGCAAAGCCCTTTTCATGATTTTTCACCTTTATACCTAGAATTGTATCTACCTCATTGATATCTTTCATTTTAAATTTCGAGGCTAGGTACTCTTTGGTCTCACGAACACCTTCCATGTTCGTACCAAAAATCAACAAATCGTCTACATAGAGACAAATAATTACACCATACCTATCGGTGGATTTAGTATAAATACATTTACCCGCATTATTATTTCAAAAACCATATGACAAGATAACAGAGTCAAATTTTTCATGCCACTGTTTAGGCGCTTATTTTCAACCATATAATGACTTGATCAACTTACACACCTTATGTTCATTCCCAAGAAGCACAAAACCTTTTGGTTGCTTCATGTAGACTTCATCATCTAGACCACCATTTAAAAAAGCCATTTTAACATCCATTTGATGTACATGTAACTTATGGATAGATGCAAGTGCTATAAGAATTCGAATGGGGGTCATCCTAGCCACTGGTGCATAAGTGTCAAAATAATCTAGGCATTCTTTTTGCCTAAATCCTTTAGTTACCAACCTAAAGGTTGGAGAACCCTTTGTTGGAGTATTCTTCCTTTTAAACACTCATTTACACCCAATAGGCTTTGATCCTTGAGGAATATTAACTAGAATCCAAGTATTGTTGGATAATATTGAATCCATTTCACCATTGATCACCTTTTTCCAAAATGCTGCATCCCTAGAAGCCATGGCTTCACCATAGGATTGTGGATTACCATCCATATTAAACATTATGGGGATATTCCTAATTACGGATTCTCTATTTCCCTCAACAAGGAATGCTAGATATTACGAGGAAATAAAATTAGGACCAAAGTCCTTTACTTTTCTCACTTTTGACTTTTTCTGGGCTCCGTATCCTTATTATCACAAAGACTTCTTTTAGTTTGATCACTTGACATCATTAGTTGATATTCTTTTTCTGAATCTGTTAAACCATTGAAAACCTTATTTTCAATGAATACAACATCTCTTGTTTCAATTATCGTATTTGACACTAAGTCAAGAACGCGATAAGCTTTAGAGTGTTGGGCATATCCAACGAATGTACCCTTGACGGCTCTTGAACCTAACTTTGTTCTCTGTTGGTCGGGAACTCTATAGTAACCCAAACAGCCCCACACTTTGAAATAATCTAAGTTTGGCATCCAACCCTTCCATAATTCATATGGAGATACTTTAAATTTTCTCGATGGTATTCTGTTAAGAATATAACAAAAAGTCAATAATGCTTCACCCCATAGATTATATAAAAGTTTAGCATTTAACAACATCGAGTTAACCATATCTACTAAACTACGATTCTTTCTTTCCGCCAAACCATTTTGTTGCGGAGTATAAGGCGCGGAACACTTATGTACCACACCTTGTTCCTCACAAAATATATTAAATTCATTTGAAAAATATTCACCACCTCTATCACTACGAAGCACTTTGATTTTTTTTACTAAACAAATTCTCAACCTCATTTTTAAAAAGTTTAAACATATCAAAAGCCTCGTCTTTACTTCTCATGAGATACACATAAGTAAATCTAGAGAAGTCGTCTATAAAAGTGATAAAATATAATTTTCCACCTCTTGTTAGTGTTCCATTTAATTCACAAACATCCGAATGAATTAAATCTAACACTTGTGAATTCCTTTCACACTTATTAGGAAACGACTTCTTGGTAATTTTTGATTGAATACAAATTACACATTTATCCTCAAACTCATCATTACTTAGACTTACATAACCATTCTTTTGCATATATTGTAAAGTTTTAAAATTAAAATGTGCTAAACGCGCATGCCACAAAGGATAAGATTCAACAATATAAGCAGAAGAATTAACTTTATTCATATCAGTGCTCAACTTGAACATACCCTCGTTACAATATCCTTTTCCTACATATATATCACCCTTAAGCAAGACAAACTTATCGGATTCGAAGATAATCTTAAACCCCTTGTTACATAGAATACTTGCAAACACTAAATTTTTTTCACATCGGGAACATGCAACACATTAGTCAAAGTCAATTTCTTCCTAGATGTGAAGTTAAGTTCCATTGTCCCTTGACTGAGCACCTTAATCGATTGATAGTTTCCCATAAGCACTTCACAGTTTGCTAATAGTTCATAACTCTTGAATTGTTGTCGGTCATTACACACATGGACAGTAGCTCTGGAGTTGAGCCACCAATTACAAGACTTACCAGTCATGGCTATGTTGAGTTCAGTAATTATACAAATCTCCAAATTTTTGATCCCTTTCGTAAACATTTTGTAGTACTTAATTATTCAAAGATGATAATACAAGAAAAATTTTCTAACAACCTTGGTATATGTGTGCATACTTAAAATTGTCTTATACCAACAATGTGAAAAGCACTCTGCATAGTGTTATTGTCAAATCAACTAGAAAGATGAATTAGTGTTGGTCACCTAAAATTTAGTACATCCTACAACATTGCTCATGGTGATTTTCTCTTAATCTTTTCAATTGATGTGTAACTATTTTTTCAATCATTTGGTGTAGAGATATTTGTATTAAAAGTTAAATTACATTTTATTTTAAATATTATAAAGATGGATAAATTAGCCTTTATGCAACATATTAAAGAGCAAATTAGTTATTTTTGTTAAAAATTTCATTTACTTGTTTGTTAAAAATTGGTGTGCCTGATGGAATAATCAAACAATGACACATGAGGTGCCATGTGTATGTCATGCTGACCTACAGAGACCAATTTTTAACAGTAAAAATGAATTAAATTTTTAACAAAAGAACCAATTTTCTCTTTGATCCAATGTACAATGACTAATTTTTTATTTTTTGAGCAGATGGGACAAAATACAAACAGATTTCTACTACAGAAATTTTCGTGGTACTTTTACTATCATTCACCTTAGAGGTGATTTTTTTTTAAAAAAATTTCCAATTGATTTTTTATTGAAAAATTTAAGTGATTGATCGTTCCAAAAAAAGAATAAAGTAGAGATTTAGTGTCCCACATTACCAACCCAAAATATTTTGTATTTATTTGATAAATGATTGGAACTTTTTTACCATAAAAGTTTACTACTTTTTTTTACTAAATATAATAAAAGATAAATTATTCATGTAGGTAAGGTATGCTGATTTAGTTGAGCGGTATTTAACAGTGCTCACTGCATATTGTCATTGAGGCAATGAATTTATTTACCATATTTGAGTTGATAATTTAATAAAGAAAGTCTTTAGACCAGTTAATGTATTGTTATTTTGAAGATGCTATGTTCCATGTATGGAAACCATGTTAAATTATCGGGGTTAGAAAATGCAACAGAAAATAAGTTTAAAAAAATATAGTTTTAAAATTTTCTCCAAAACTAAAACTTGATTGTGATATACAAAGTAATAAACATTTAATTAAAATTATACCTTTTCGAATCGTCTAGGATGAACGCTTCGACCAACGCTTCGACCAAGTAGTCTTCTCCGCTATCCTCTAGCTCACGTCTGCCGAGTGTGAACTTGCTTCGAATTAGAAAATTTTCCACAAAATTACCAGTGGGGTAATTTTGTAATTTCTCTAAACTTTAAGGTCAAATTGTAAATAAGTAAAATATCTCTAGAAATTTTATGAAATAATTTCTTCAGAGAATTTTCTCTCTACAGCTTTCTCTTGAATTCTAGTGTTTGTAAAGTAATGACCCATTACTTTCTTTATATAGAGAGAGTTTAGAGAGTTTAATCATTATTAAACTTAATCACTTTAATATTCAATTAATAAAATAATATGAAGTATTAAATTAAATTAATATTAAATCTATTAAAATAATATTATTTTTGGATTAATTATTTTGAAACCAAATTATCCGGTAGAGTCTCAGTAGGAGTGTGTTCCTCCACTGCTCAATCACCAAAGGACCACCCGTCGGCCATCGGAATCTCGCTGTCGCTGGCACCATTGTGTCCAGTGGTGCCTTTGTAGGCGCGACACCCTCACGGCATCCCGAGTCAGTTCGACTGTTGTCAGTTCGGTTTGGGCCTAGTGACAGTCCGATCGGTCCGGTCCAACCATTGGTTGGACTGTAGGCCCAGTTTTATATACTAAGCTTGGTTCGACCAATTTTTTGTCTTGGTCTTGGTTTTGGGTTCACGAGCTCAATTTTTAATGTCAGGTCCAATTTTCAAGTTCAATTATCCATTCAATTGTTTGACTTGAAAATTAATTTCCAAAAATATCATATTAATTTTAATTAATTTGATTAATTTAATTTTACTAGATAAAAATTAATTTTTTTAAAAAACCACTAAGATTTTCCAAATTAAATTTTTAAGAAAATTCTTTAATCAAATCCTCTAGTTGAATAATTCTCATTATTGTCCAATTTAATTCCACATCGAATAAATCAACTCAATTAAATTATTTCTAAAGTCGTAAAAATTTTCTTATGATTTAAATGTAGTCTGATCGAGCTTTTGTTGAGCTAGCGGAGGGACCAATCAAACATATATAATTAGGCTCCAGTAATTGCAATTATGTCTAGAAGTATTGTTCCGATAATTCACAATTTACTTAATCATGGAGTCGGTCCACAAGAAGTACCATGATTGAAAACAACTTATTGTATACTCTTTATGAAAACAATTCATCCAATTGCTTTGTCCAATGATCTCGTCATGTGTGTGTTACCCTCATATGATATCCTTGATTCCTTTGAGTTAAATCTGTTCACTCAATACAATCCTATTTTATCTTATTATCACCATTGTGTCTTCTTAATGATTAAGATAATCACTATCAATAGATGATTGTGATAAATTACTCGTTGATTCCTTTAAGTTAAATTTGTTCACTAAATACAATCCTATTTTATCTCATTGTCACCATTGTGTCTTCTTAATGATTAATATAATCACTGTCAACAAATGATTGTGGTAAATTACTCTGTTCAAGAATAAGCAACCCGCGACCACGTTTCATGTTTATCAATCCACACAATGCCAATGAGAGGATATGTTAACTCTTTAATCAAGCTTTGAATTCTATTGTTGCTAGTAAAGTTATGCCATACACAAGTCATGTACCCAACATACCGACTATGGGCTCGATCATCTTTAAAGCATAAGCCTCCACTTATATCAAAGCACATGAGTTACATGTGCATGGTCAGTGACTAACTCAGTATTTAGGTAAATCACACCATGAAAGTCACAAGTGAATTAATTTACAAACGCATTCAGAATTAATTCAACTTGGGTCCAGTCCAATGCATCAATCTTCCAATGAATACATCTATGTCTCTACTTGTGGAGTCAATTGCTCCGATAGCCAAGATTAGTCGTATTTCTAATTAGAATTGTAGATGACATAATAATCCTTCTAAGTATTTGGATCAAATGCTAACTTTGATTCTTTTATGGGATTATGAACTCATTTAAATTATCTACTAAAGTAAGTTGTCTTTTTCACAATGTAAACGTTCTTATAGTGCCACTTATCATCAGTTCGAACTCAGACAATCAATGAGCTAATATTTGTTTGTCACAATTTCACTATGTATGTAAAACATTAAAGACAGAAACATAAAAAAAACATAATAGTGAAATGTGAAATTAACTTTATTTATTTATTCATTGTTCAAACACATAGAAAACAATTATATGTTTACTAAAATATGTGCACATTTCCCAACAATCTCCCACTTGCCTTAGTGAAGTAAATGTGTTATGTTTTGCATTCCCATATCCTCGATGTGTTTGTTAAAATTCCTAGCTACAAAAGTCTTAGTAAATGAAACTGCAAGGTTATCTTCAGAAGCTACTTTCACCACATCTACTATTCCTACGACTACTACCTCATGTATTAAGTGATACTTTTTATCAATGTATTTGGTCCTCTTATGACTTATCATTTCAATGGTATTAGCTATTCTAGCACTGTTATCATAATACAAGGTTATAACTTTTTCCATACCAGGAATAACTTCAAGATCGGTTAAGAACTTTCGAAGCCATACCGCTTCTTTCATTACCTAAGAAGCAGCCACATACCCGACCTCCATAGTAGCGTAAGTAGTGAAAATTTGTTTTACACTTCTACATACTATGGCTCCACCGCCTTGGACAAATACACTTCCTGATGTCGATTTCATTGAATCTTTATAGGTTTGAAAGTCTGAGTCTGTGTATCCAATAGGAGTAAGGTTCTCCCCAGAATACACAAGCATATAATCACTGGTTCTTTTAAGATACCTTAATACATGCTTTATAGCTTGCCAATGCTTGAGACCATAATTAACTTGATATTGACTAACCATTCCCATTGCAAAACATATATCTGGACGTGTACAAAGCATCACATAGATAAGGCTTCCAACTACGAAGCATACAGAACATTGTACATATGCCCTTTTTCTTCTGCTATCTTAGGAAAATCATCCAAAGAAAGATGAAAACCCGATGTAGTAGGTTGAGTGTCTGGCTTCGCATCGACCATTGCAAATCGTTTCAATACCTTAACGATGTATGAAGCCTGTGATAGAGTTATCATTTTATTCTTTCGATCTTTATGGATTCGAATTCCAAGAATATAACTAGCTTTACCCAAGTCCTTTATGCTAAACTGTTAAGATAACCACAGTTTAACCGATGAAAATTCTCCTACATCATTTTTGATAAATAGAACATCATCGATATACAAAACGAGAAAGATCACCATTTTGTCCTTTATACGCTTATAAACACAAGGTTCATCAGCGTTTTACTCAAACCAAAAAGTCTTGATGTTTGATCAAATATTTTATTCCATAAGCGAGATGTTTGCTTAAGTCCATAAATGGATCTTAGCAGTTTGCAAACTTTCTGCTCTTTTCCTTTGACAACATAGCTAGTGGGTTGAGTCATGTATATAGTATCATCAAGATAGCCATTCAAGAATGTTGTCTTGACATCCATTTACCAATCTCGTAATCGAGAGAAGCGACAATGGATACGAGTATGCAGATAAACTTGAGCATGACTACCAGAAAGAAGGTCTTATTGTAATCGATGCCTTTTTCCTATGTGTAGCCTTTCCCTACAAGTCTATCTTTATGTGTTTCCACTTTCCCTTTCGCATTTTTCTTCTTTTTATAGATCCACTTACACCTTATGGGTTTAATCCTAACTGATAAGTCTATAAGAGCCCACACCGTATTGGATTTCATAGAATCCATCTTGACATCCATGACCTATTTTCAGAGCTTGGAATCAACGTCTTACATAGCCTATTTGTAAGTGAGTGTATCAACATCCTCATGATTGACTTTCGTATTATAAATACTACCATCATAGATGAAGAAGTCCAATTTCTTAGAAACTCTCTCTACGATGAATTCCCCTATATTGTTGATTGTTTGCAGGTCCTTCCATAACTTTCTAAAGAATTGAACGTGGTGATTGTTCTGCAACCCCCTAAAGTTCCTCAAGTACCACTTTACTTTGAGGGTTAAAGTTATTCATGTAACTTTCCTCAAGGAAAGTATCATGAGTATAAGCTTTAATCGTATTATCTTTCAGATATTAGAATAATCCACCCTTTGTTCTTTTCGGATATCCTACAAACATGCACAATTCTGTTCGTGAATCCAACTTCTTTGCATTCTTATCCAGAAAGTGTGCTGGACAACCACATATTCTAAGGTGATTTAGAGTGGGTTTCTTTCCATGCCACAATTCATAAGGTATCTTACAAGCAGATTTGGCAGGCACATCATTTAGAATATAACAAGCTGTTTGTATCGCATATCCCCATAAGGAAGTAGAGAGTTGTGAATAACTTAACATTGAATGAACCATGTCAAGCAAGGTTCTATTCCTTCTCTCAGCTATGCCATTCTACTATGGAGTGGCTGATGTAATCAACGGGGATAAAATCTCATTCTCTATGAGGTATCCTAAGAACTCATCGGACAAGTATTCCTCACCTCGGTCAGACAGAAGATTCTTTATGGAAAAATCTAATTGGTTTTCCACATTCACAAAAAAATTCTCAAAATTTATCAAAAGTTTTGCTTTATGGTGCATTAGATACACATATCCATATCGAGAATAATCGTCGATGAAAGTCACGTAATAATTGTAACCTCCTTTGGCATTGATGTTCATGGGACAACAAACATCAATATGCACAAGTTCTAAAGGTTGGTTGGCCCTTGTACCTTTCGCATTAAAAGACCTCTTAGTTATTTTACCTTCTAAGCAAGATTCACATTGTGGAAAACTAACTTCTTTAAGCATACTTAAGGGACCATCTTTCATGATTCTAGTGTTTCTTTCTTGGTTAATATGACCAAGTCTTAAGTGCCATAGGTACCCCTCATTAGAGTGAGAAGTTTTAAGCTTCTTATTCACCATTTTAGTTTGACACATCAAGTAGCTATTTGGTTTGATAAAGTAGAGAACGTTTTCCATCCACCAATTTCAGATTAAAGAATGATTTTTGTGAATATAAATCCCTTTATTGAATGTCATGGAATAATCGTCATAAAATAAACAAGCTATAGAAATGAAATTCCTTTTAAAATGAGGTACATAAAACAGATCCTTTAAGACAATCTTCCTAAAATTATCAAAATGTAAAATAACTTCTCCTACTGCTTCGGTTGAAATATAGCTCCCATTTTAGGTCCACAACAAGAGGTTCTTGTTTAAAAGGTATGTGGTGCTCAAAACTCACAAAGTTCCTCTGAACTTACTAGTGTCATGTTTATGTTTCAGGTATGGTTGTTTAAAAGAATTTGTTAGGAGGGACAACATCATGAACATGCCAGAGATGTGGTGTACGGGGATACTATGCATACAATGAATGTTTTGGAAAAATTGGTGTTTAGTAGGACTACATGCCAGAAATGCCTATGTGTTGTAATAATTTGTAACAAGTCCGATGTAATATGTATTAATTTTTAAATACTTTTTCTGAATATGGAGTGTAACACCCAGTTTTGGCCAGTTCTGAAATTGACGGGTCAATCGAGTAGTACTCTGAATGGTGTAATGTTATCCACCCAACCAATGATCTTGGCGTGTAAAAGTGGGCATGTAGTAGGCATTGGATTATTGCGAGAGATTGTTTTAGAAATGATGAATTTTTAAGGAAAGGAGCTTGGTAATGTATTACGGAATTTCAGGTAGTCGGGTTATCGTTATAGAGTATGGTACTCTAAGTTTGGTTAGTCAAGGTGCTGGTTACATTCTAACAAGGTGGTTAGAAACGAATGATGAAATTACTATGTATATGTTAGGTTTTCATATGCATTTCTCCACAGTTGTAAACCACTTGTATGGCAGATCGAACAAGATTATGACGCGTGTCAAGTTTCATAGGGACAAAGGTTATTTATCTAGATAATTAGGATTGGAAAAGGGGGAGTTTTTTTTCTTCATTCCTCTAGAAGTATTTTTATCTAGATTTAAATGAACCTAGAGTAGTTAAGTCTAGAACAAATGCATGAAAAGTCTATTAAACGAGTCTGTGTCTGTTCACCACGATGGAGTCTAAAAGGGGTTCGTCGGGATTTTAAACAAGTTCTCTGATGGAAAGCCCGTGGCCATGGAACCATACCATATAAGACCATAGCTAGTGGGCAATGACATTATAGGAAAGAACCAAAAGAATGTTATTACCTAATAGGGTTCTCTATGTGACCCAAAATGGTGAGGGGAAACCTCACCGAATGTGAGTCTAGGTGAATCCATGTTATAAATATGCTAGAAAGTGGAAGCCTTTGTGGCAATGTAAGAGATGGAAGTCTTCGTGGCATATCTTGTAAAGAAAGCCTTTGTGGCACACTTTAAAGAATGACCCTTATGGCAACCTTCTGAAGGAAGCGCGTCTTGGTGGAGCCCCAAAGAAAGAAATGATTTCCATGACGTATTCTGAAGGGATGGAATTCTTGACGAATAAGGGAGGAACAATATGAAAGACAAATTTTAGACTTAGAGCCTTCGCGACAAAGAATAAAGGATATGCTTTTGTGGTGGGTTAAGAAGGAATATTCTCTATGGCGAATCCTATAGAGAAAGTTTTCACGGCACACAATAGGCTACTCCTATGGTATGTTTTGGAAAGACTCCCAATAATAAACCATGAAAGACGTTTCTTGTGGTGGACTCTATACTAAGCGATAGACATATTTATTATTATTTCTAAATACAAATAGTGAGATCAATAAGTACGAAACTTATCCATCGGTA
Source organism: Gossypium turneri (assembly GCA_008044935.1). Classification (NCBI taxonomy): domain Eukaryota; kingdom Viridiplantae; phylum Streptophyta; class Magnoliopsida; order Malvales; family Malvaceae; genus Gossypium; species Gossypium turneri. The sequence continues at coordinate 21,466,946 of CP032576.1, read as the reverse complement.
GTATGGTAAGGTACTTGATATGATTAAGATTTATACAGAGATGGAAATTTCAAGAGATATAGCGAGGTAATGATAGCATATTTTGGAAATGAACATAAACATGATACACTCGAAAAGAAGTATCAATCACTTGTGTATGGATCTCTTCTTGAAGTTTGAGGAAGTTATGGCTTAGTGAATGGAGAATGAAGGTAAGGTTCCAAAGGTACTGAAGAGGAGGAAATGGTCTCAGAGTAAGGTACAATAATGAACGTGAATAAAGAAATGGAAATGGAGGCAGCTTTTGTTAGAGACCCGATTAAGAATAAGAACAACAATATGGTTCTTGAAACATTAAATGCAGCATGCAAGTATGAATTAGGTAAATGGTGTTTGCCTCACTAAGTGTTGTTGAACTTATCTCTGCATGTTATGTTTCAGGTGGGTTTTAAGGGTCTTCACTTGGAGCGACGACGCCAAGGCTACACCGAAGAAGTGGTGTATTGGGCTATAATGCATATAGAGCAAGCTTGATGGTGGGATTGAGTCTGGGTTGATATTTTTATATATGTATATATAGAAACCTTTTCGTGAGATAGCTATATTAGGGTAAGGCCTCAATTTGGTCGTAGTTGTAACTCATTTCTCGATGTATGTTAGTAAGATTTCTTAATTGTTTATACTTACGCATTTTATTAAAGAAATTTTAAAGTTGATCAGTTGTATTTGAGTAAAATTTGTATAAGTAGAACTAAGTTTTAATTGTATGAGACTGATAATGCCTAAGATTCAGATTTGGCTTATCAGGTTGAGTTTGGTACGTTACATGGAGTCTTTAAATAAAATAATAAGAAAGTTTTTTAATTAAGGTACAATTGATAACTGTTTTACAAAATTTGTTAAGTGGTTTACATGGTAACACCCGAGATTCGGACCTGGTGAATCAGGTCGACTTGAGGCCGTTACACTAACTATGGTCTTAGACATTATAAACCTATGTTTAATGTCTTGGCGAACTCCATATGTTGCCATAACCTAGCTATGGTCTTACACATTATGAACTCATGTTTAATGTCCTGGTGAACTCCATATGTTGCCATAGCCTGGCTATGGTCTTAAACATTATACGCTCATGTTTAAGGTCTTGGCCGACTTTCAATTTCGAGGAATCAATAAACCTCTTTTGAGGTGTTACCCCAAAGGACCTATAAATCATTTCCACTGTTTCACCTTCAAAGACCTATAAATCGTTTCCACGTCACCCCGAAGGACTTATAAATTGTCATCATGGTGTTGCTCCGTAGAGTTGGTAGATCCTCGTCACGATGTCACTCTAGTGAGCTAGTCGATACCATTTTTGTGGTGCCAGCAAAACTCCATTGTATATCCATTTTAGTCTACCCAATCCTCCATTTTGCCTATTATTCGTAACTCTATCTACCCTGTCCAAGTAATGCATTTGTGCTTCGCATACAAGGTACTCATGCATTTCATGCAATCAAGGTACTTGATAGATACAAAGTATGCCATATATTCAAGACCTGTGATAACCATTTAACATTCAATGATAATACTGCTAATATTCACATACTTGTACAAGGTTATGCATTCACAGCATGCTCAATCACCATTATTACTCATAACAACAGATTCAAACAACCCAAATCATTTAACACCTCAATTTCATTAACCACCTAAAATAGGGTACATAAACTCACCTTAAATCCTTTCTCCTTGTCAGTTTAGCTTGTCCCAACACTAGAGCCTCCTTCACCTTAAATATGAACGGTGTATCCTTCTGTAGTAATAGATTTAATGGCTTAGATATATGACCAAAATCTTTGATAAATCTCCTATAGAACCCAGCATGACCTAGAAAATTTCTTACTCCCTGGACTGTTGTAGGATTTTGAAGGTTCTTAATAACCTTAATCTTAGCCTTGTCAACTTCCAAGCCATTTCTTGATATTTGATGCCCTAAAACCAATCCTTCCTTGACTATGAAAAGACATATTTCCTAGTTTAATACAAGGTTAGTTTCTTCGCAACTTTGTAAGACTTTTGTAAGATTGTCCAAATATTCTTGAAATGAATCACCATATACTGAGAAGTCATCCATAAATACATCCAACCATTCCTCTAACATGTTAGCAAAAATAGTTGTCATACATCTCATAAAGGTTGTTGGGGCAACGCCCAAATATCATTCGTCTAAAAGCGTAAGTACCAAAAGGACATGTGAAGGTCGTTTTCTCTTGGTCATTTGGATGTATTAGGATTTGATGGTATCCTAAGTATCCATCGAGGAAATAATAATAATATTTCCCTACTAACCTATCAAGCATTTGATCAATGAAAGGAAGTGGGAAATGATCTCTTTTTTGCTGCATCATTTAACTTTCAATAATTGATGCGTACTCTTCAACCAGTAACTACTCTTGTTGGAATTAATTCATTCTTTTCATTTTCAACCACTGTTAACTTGCCTTTCTTTGGCACACAGTACGTAGGACTAACCCATTCACTGTCGGAAATAGTGAGAACAATTCCTGCATCTAACCACTTAAGTAATTCTTTTTTTACCACTTCTTTCATAGCTAGATAAAGTCGACACTGTGCATTCACTGGTATTTTTTTCTTTCTTCTAATCTAATCTTATGTTGACATAACACAGGATTAATTCTCTTAATATTAGCGATTGTCTATCTTATGGCTTTTTTGTCTGTCTTTAAAACACTTAATAGAATCTTTTCTTGTTCTGAACTTAGCCTGATAGCCATAATTACTGGAAATGTATTTTTCTCTCCCAGATATCCGTATTTTAAGTGCTCCAACAACAATTTTAAGTCTAATTTTGGATGTTTAATAATGGACAGTATCATTTTTGTTGTGCTTAAAGCAATTTACTTTGCTTGTCTTTTACTTTGTCGCCACCGATCTAGCTGAATCGTTGTCTGAACATTCACTTGTTCACTATCATCCCATTTTTATTCCTTTGATTCATATTAATGATCAGCCAATTATGTTTTAAGGGTCTCTAGTTTATTGCACTTTTGCTCCTCTATTTTAATTTTTTCCATTTCCCCTACTTCTAATTCTTGGTGTATTCCCCAGGAAAAATTCATTTTCACTAAATCTTTCTAATATTTCCATTACTTCCTTCTTAATTTTCTTCTAGATGATTCCTCCAATCATGATGTCAAACTTTCCCCGATTCTGACATTCAATCCATCATAAAAATGTTGAATTTGAATTGCAAAATGCAAGCCTTCACCCAACACTGATCTAACAATGGTTTTAAATCTTTCCCAGGCTTGTCCCAATATTTCAGTCATGTATTGTTTAAATTGAAATAGCTTCTCATAAACACTAAGAACTTGAGTCATGAGATGACTTGATGAAGAAATAGTTGCACAAAATCAGTCCAAGTAGCAATAATATCAGGTGCGAGTGCATCTAACCAAGCTTTCGCTTTTCCATCCAATGTGAACAGAATTAGTAATAGTTTGATAGTGTCCGATGGTACTTTAGTGTAAGCGATAGTACTGCATATATATTCAAATTTTCGTAAAAAAACTATAGGATCTTCTATTTTAGGATCATTAAATTTGACGTCGTTAGCAATCCACGTTAGTAAAGAAGCATTTATCTCAAAGTGTGAATTATAAATAATGGGACGAGTAATACTAGTTTGCAACTAGTCTGTATAAAAAATGTCCCTAGCAGTTGTATCATGTTTCCTGGATTTTGAAACTAAAAAGAAATAATGGAATGTTAGTAACCTAAGTCTTGAAATTTAGTATCTATAATCTAAAAATTTCATAATTATTCTATTAGTATGAAAAAAATTAAAACTAATATAGTGACATTGCCTACCCGACAACGACGCCAACAACTTGACCATCTTCGGACGTACCAATGTCCAGAGTAGAAATCCTGCACAAAAGATGTGAAGAAGCGGTATATGCAAGTATTCGGGTCAGGTTGTAATATAGATACAATGGAGTAGGTAAGTACTTCGAGGATTGTACCCAAGTGAGACGTACACTAAATTAATTATATTTTAAACATAAATAGATCTAATTAATACTTTAATCAAATTATAGTACGAAAAATTAAAAAATATTTTTTGGAAAAATTATAATAAAAATAATAAGAAATGAAACAAAAGAAAATTAAAGAAACGAAAAGTAAGAAATCAAATAAGAAAATATATATCAAATATGGGCATGGGTGACTAGCTCGCATTGGTAATCGTAATCAATTATCGTCTTAGGTTTTCTTGTACAATCAACTAGTTAATACCTTAACAGGATCTTCCAATATGACCATTGAAATACTGAGTCTGCAAGAAGTACTTATCTTTTAACCTCATAGTCCAGACTGATTCAAGGTTAAGGTGTTCACGGATAGGCCATACCAATTTTGGGTTAATTCCCACATTGATTACTTCCTAGGGTTGTCAGGCCTAGGGTTTAGGTTATTCCTTTCCTGAATAGCTAATCCATTAAGAAATCCCACATTGATTACTTCCTAGGGTTGTCAGGACTAGGGTTTAGGTTATTTCTTTCTTGAATAGCTAATCCATTAAGAAATCCCTACAAAAAAATTAATTATTCATACCTCTACTCGCTAATCCCTCATAGGAGGATTAGTTCCTCATAGATTTAGCAAACAATGTAAACTTGAATGAAAGAATTAACATAAAAAACAATTTCAAGAATAGCGTTTAGAATAAGTCTGATTGTATTGAATTTAAGCACTGAATCCTTACAGATTTTGAGAATAATTTCAGAATCTGATTTATCCTCAAAAGTAAATAACAAGAACATGAATAAAAATTTAAAACCTAAGAGAAGGGAAAATCTAAAGACTAAACTAAAGAGAAAAATTATATAATAGAAAAAGGGGTCTATAATATGTGTTAGCTAAGCCTATTTATAGACTTAGAATGGTTGTTGTCCTTAACCCTAGGTCAGCTGATGTTCTCGAGCTTAAAGTTGATTAGTATCAAGTTTAATTCACCCTCTAATGGTCTCATGCACACTCAAAAAGTATATTAGCTTTCCCTTAGGCCTCATTCAACACCTAGGGTCAATAAGAGACTCGAATTACACAATTTATTGAATTTAAGTAAATGTAAGAAACCCAAATAAATTCCAACTAAAATACTTGTATTCAAGCTCCTCAAATGTGAAAAATAGTTTAATATGCTACATATAATTATGACAGATCAGTGATTTACCTAAATCCTAAGTTAGTCAATGACCATGCGTATGTAGTCATATGGTTCGATATAAGTGGAGGCTTATTTTCTAAAGATGATTGAGCCCATAGCCATTATGTTGGGTACATGACTTGTGTATGGCACGACTTTACTAGTAACAATGGAATTCATAGTTGGATTAAAGAGTTAACGATATCCTCTTATTGGCATTGTGTGGATTAATAAATATGGAACGTGGCCTCAGGTTGCTTGTTCTCGAACAACCAATTTATCACAACTATTTATTTGCAGTGATAATATTAATCATTAAGAAGACACAATGGTGACAATGAGATAAAATATGATTGTATTGAGTGAAAGGATTTAACTCAAAGGAATCAAGGATATCATATAAGGGTAACACACACATGATAAGGTTATTGGACAAGGCAGTTGGATGAATTGTTTTTGTAAAGAGTATACAATAAGGAGTTTTCAATCATGGTACTTCTTATGGACTGAATCCATGATTAAGTAAATTGTTAATTACCCGAATGATACTTCTGGACATAATTGCAATTACTCAAGCCTAATTGTATATATCTTATTGGTCCCTCCTTTAACAACCCATTTTCAAAGGTGTCAGAAAATAGTGGTCTCGGGACTACAAATTCGACTAGAGATTCTGTAAGTATTATTCAGTTCATGTGAGTCAAATATAGTATTATATTGAATTTTGATGTGATAATTTTCGCTAATTGAGCAAATAGTTAAGTTTAGGTGGTTTGCTCCTAAAGTCAAGTGGTTGTGGAAAATGAGGTATCGGGATCTCATTTCTATAAACCTAGCCTGTAAATATTTTATTAAATATTTACGAATCTATTATATTGGTATGTGAAGGTTCAGTTGGGGAATTTTAATGTTTGGTTAGTTAATTAAATAAAAAGGACTAAATTATAAAAGATGTAAAACTTAACCGCTATTGAATTTTATTGATTAAATGGTTTAATTAGTGGATGTGTGAGGACTTATGTAATAATTAGGCCATATTGCTATGTTGGTCGACGGTTAAGGCATTTAATTATAGATTTTATATGTTAATTTATAAGTTAATTAATAATCAAGTCATAAAAAATTAAAATAATAATAATAAAACAATATCATCTTCCTTAACACTTCTTCCACCGAAAATAGAAAAAAGAAACTCCATTAGAAAAGCTTAAGGTTCGGCCAAGCCAAAATATATGCATGTAAGTAATTTTCCTACCTGCTTCTTATAAATTTTATGTTTTTGAGATCGCTGTATCTTAATCTAGCTAACCTAGTGACAATTTCATAAAATTGTTAAATATTTTGAAACTTGCCATTAATGAATTCTAGGTGTTCTTGTGATTAAATGATGAATTTGTGAACTTGGTTGTTGTTCAAGACTATTTAGTAAAGGAATTTTTATTAGTTTTGAGTTTAGGACAAATATTAAAATAAGTAAAATTTAGCATGTAAATTTAGAAACATTTCAAATGTTTGAAAGTTGATTTGGGATTATATTGAATTTAGTTTGGATATATTGGGGTTAATTGTGAAGTTTTTAAAAGTTTCAATTTCACGGACTAAATTGAACAAAGTGTAAAAATTCAGGGAAAATTTTATAAAATGAAACTTATAGGTCATGTGCATAGAAATGAATTTGATAGTTCATTTGAAATTCATAATGTGAATTTAATCATTATATAGATCAAGAATTGAACCGTGCGAAGGATAATCAGGGGAGAGGGAAAATTGTAGATTAGTCCTTACAAATCTTCTCGATAGCTGAATATACCAGGTAAGTTCATAGTATAGATAATATATATGTGTTTTAAACTTGTGCTATTATGATTTGATTCAATTGTATTTGTGGTTAGTTTTGATAATAAATTGAAATCATAAATTGTTGCAATTAAGTACAGGTGAGAAAGTGAATATTTGGTAGTTGTTGAACATTTGGGAAATATGATTTTTTGATTTAGAAAAGAACTTAGTTTTTTGGAAATATGTGTCTGAATGTATTTCTAGAAGTGCCTTTGAATTATTAAATATGGTAAACTCTGTTAAAATGCTCGTTTAAACGTAGTAAACGATTAGGATATGATTGGCATGCCAATAAATAGGGTTTGAATGTGTGCTTGTTCGGATTTGTACTTCGTTCCTCTGTTAGGATTTCAATGTTCTCTGGTGTAATATGGTTATCGAGTATCCGAGTCATGTTACTATAGTTCACCAGGCTATGAAAATTTATGACTAATGTTATAATGATTGAATAATTTCGATGTTTACCCATTAAAAGGTTTATATCAATGAATGATCATACAAGAATGTTTCGTTATGGTATTGATGTAATGAAATATAGATATATAAATATGAATGAATTTGGTTGAATCATTGAAGAGCATGAAGTATATGATGATCTATTTCGACACTAATTCTATGTTTTATTGTAAGTGGTTGTCAGGTTTGAATAGTCTAAACATTTTTAGTTTTCAAATGTTTAGTTGAGGTGAGTTGATTTGAATATTAGCTATGAACTTACTATGCTACTTAAGCTTACTCAGTTTGTTTTCGTTTTCTATAGTTAAAGTTTTGCAGAACTGGTTGGACGGATCAACTTGAATGCTCAAACTATCATACTCCTGTTTTGGTAGTTTTTTTATTCGTTGTTTTTGGCTTTGTGGCATGTATATAGTATTTTAAAGTTGATGAAATTAAAGCTCTAGTTGGATTTGTAATGTGGTTAAAAGTTGGTATATAATGTTAAGTTTCATGTGTCATGATCAACTTGTGATGAATGTGGTAAAACTAATTAGGTATATCATATTGATTCTATTTTGTGAGATGATGATTTGTGCCATTTGAATGGTAAACATGATTTTGGTATTTTGTATTTTGAAATGGTAACTTGTCATTTGATGTTTTCTATAGAGATTTGTTGTTGAGAAGGTTATTTTGTTTTGGTAACATTTTGGAATTTTTGTTGGAATATATTGGCATTAGAAAGTTTGGTATAAATGTTTAGTTATGACATATTTATTTAGAATCTATTTGGTGATTGAATAAGGTTAATTTGTTGGCTATTGCTTATATTGAAAAGTGGTGCCAATGAAGGCACATTGGTTAGACACTTAGGTTGAATGTGAATAGTATATTTTGGCATGTTTTGATACATTTTTGAATAGGTTAATTTGGTGGTAAATGCATGGCTTGGTGTCTAAGAAATTTTAGGTGATTTGACTTATTTTTTAAGGTATTTTTGGCACACACGAATATGTGACCCACATGGTTGCATGAGATGACCATGTGGCCTCTTTGATTTTTGGTGTAGGTTTGTTCACACGGTCACAGAGAGTTACACAGCCTGGACACTCGGGCTGAGCTCTATCATATGCCCTGACCACACAGTCGTGTGACCCCTATTTTCACTTTTTACTAAAAAAATTGTAAAATGCTCATTTTAATTTAGAATTGTTATCAGTTTGTTTTAAATGTTCCATAAGCTCGAACTAGGTCCTATTTTGATTGAAAAACATGGAAATGATTACAAATGAATTATTTGATTAATTTTATTAAATAGTGAATGATGAAAAAGTTTTATAATTGTAATATCTTATAGCTCAGATCGAGCGACCAGACCGGGTATAGGATATTACATTTAGTGGTATCAAAGTTATGGTTTGGTCAATTTTAGGATTAACATAGCGCCTATCGAGTCTAGAATATAAATGTCACATATACCTGTGACAGTGTGAAGCTTTTGATTCGATTGGACTATGTTTTTCTTATAGATACAAGATGTCGGCCGAATCAAATTGTGCTGTAATGAATGAAGTTGAAAGTAATGTTCAGGCTTCAAAGTAGGAAGCAAATAAAAGTATGCCAATTCTACAAATATTTGATAGCAAAATGAGAAATGTCTTTTACAGTAAGATGAAAAATGTTTCTTAAGCAAATATGCTCGGAACATTGTTGTGACTGGAGAGGAAATGCGTATTCGATTTGAAGATAGATTGAATGATGAAATTCGAATATTGTTTAGAGCTTTGAAATTGCGGGAATTTGTGGAACTGTTAGAGGGTGCATAGAAGATGGAAGAGATCTGTAAAGATAAAAGGTAGCCAGATATGAGATCTTGAGATTTCAGCAAAAGAGGACCAACTAAACCAGTTTAGACTTCTGCAGTGAAGAAATTTCGTAATGATTCTAGTTGATTCACTTCTCCTTCAGGGTTCACTAGTAGAGATGGACCCAAATCGAGAATTTGAGATTCGTAAACTCACCGGCTGCTAGTGTGGCTAGTGTTAGAATTATGGAGAAACTAGTTTGTGAACATTGTGGTAAAAACCACTTTGATGAATGTCGATTCAAAATAGGAACTTGATTCAGTTGTGGTTCTATTAATCATTTCCTCAACAACTGTTCGTAGAGATTCAATGACTTTAGGAATCAAATTTCTAAACGTGAGACTAATCTACAAAGAGGTAAAAAGCTGGGGCCTGAGCGGTCAGAGGAAAAGCTGTTGATATGACTGAGCGGTCAAAGGTAAGAGTACCTTCTAGGAGCTATGTTATTTGAGCCCGTGAGGAAGCTTCTGCTCAAGATGTTATTGCCAGTACATTCTCCCTTTTTGATATTAATGTATATGCATTGATTGACCCTGGGTCAGCACATTCCTATATATGCATTACATTAGTAAACAAAAAGAATATAACTATTGAGTGAACTGATTACACTATCAGAGTCACAAATGTGCTGGGTTAGTGTGTTTTAATTAACTGGATTTGTAGAATGTGTCCACTGAAAATTTGGGGTTACTACTTTCTTGTCTATTTGATGATATTATCATTTGATGATTTCGATCTCATTTTGGGTATGGATTGGTTGACCAAACATGATGCTATATTAAATTTTTGACAAAAAGAAATCACTTTGAAATGTCAAAATGGTAAACTTTTCCGTGTTGTGGCTTGTGGAACAGATTATGCAACGAATATAATTTCAGCATTGTCGGCTCAGATATTGATCAAGAAAGGTTGTGAAACATATCTTGCATACATTCTTGATTCTTAGGCATCTGAATAAAAAATTGATCAGATAATGGTAGTTAAAAAATTTGTTGATGTATTTCCTGAAGAATTACTAGGCTTACCACCAATCCGAGAAGTTGAATTTATTATAGGACTTGTACTTGGGATAGCTCTGATTTCGATAGCTCCGTACAGAATGGCTCCTACTGAGTTAAAAAAGTTGAAAACATAGTTACAAAAATTGTTTGATTGAGGTTTTATTCGGCCAAGTGTGTCACTTTGGGGTGCACTCATGTTATTCATGAAAAAGAAAGATGGATCGATGAGATTGTGCATAAACTACTGGAAGTTGAACCGAGTTATGATAAAGAATAAATATATGTTACCCCAAATCGATGACTTATTTGATTAGTTAAAAGGACCTACCATGTTTTTGAAGATAGATCTACAATCCGATTATTATCAGTTGCGAGTTAAAGAGCTAGATGTATCGAAAACTACATTCAAAACTTGTTGCAACCATTATGAATTTTTAGTAATGCCGTTTGGTTCGCCTAATGCCCCTGCTACATTCACAAATTTAATGAATTGGGTATTTTAGCCATATTTGGATCGTTTTGTTGGGGTTGTTCAGATCATGTCGAGAATTTGAGAGTTGTATTGTTGAGTTTGACCGAAAAAAACTTTATGCAAAATTTAGTAAATGTGAATTCTAGCTTCGAGAAGTAGGATTCCTAGGTCATGTAATCTCTGTTGATGGCATCTGAGTAGACCCGAATAAGATATTGCAACTGTTGATTGGAAAATTCCAAAGAATGTTTCTGAAGTATATAGCTTTCTGGGCTTATTTGGGTATTATCAATGATTTTTTAAAAACTTTTTGATCATAGCATCTCCAATGACGAAGTTGTTGGAAAAAGATATTAGCTTCGTTTGGTCCGATAAATGTCAAAAAAGCTTTGATCAATTGAAGAATATGTTAACCGAAGCTCCAGTTCTAACTCAATATGTGATTGGGAAAGAATTTATCGTTTATAGTGATGTGACTCTTTGTGGGTTGGGTTGCATTTTGATCCAGAATGGGAAAGTAATTGCTTATGCCTCACGAGAATTGGGTCCTCACAAGAGGAATTATTCGACACATATTTAGAGTTGGTCGCTGTTGTTTTTGATCTAAAAATCTAACGACGTTATTTATATGGTGAAAAATTTCATGTTTCCACTAATAATAAAAGTCTAAAATATTTTATGGCTAATAAAGATCTAGATTTGTGATAACGTAGGTGGATTGAATTGCTAAAAGACTATGATTTAGTGATTGATTATCACCTTGAGAAATCTAATATAGTAGTCGATGCCTTGAGCCGTAAATCTCTGTTTGCTTTGAGGGCTATGAATGTAAGTTTGACATTGAAATGTGGTGGTTTTATTTTGGCTAAGTTGAAATTGAAATTGGTATTCTTATCGCAAATACAAGAACTTTAGAAAAATGACCCGGAGTTGTTAGCGAAGCAAGATTTGGTGAAAAATGGTTAGACGACTAATTTTTATATCAAAATAAACGATTGCTAATACTATCATAACTGATTGTGCGTACCGATAGTTTCTGAGTTGAAACGAGAATTGTTAAACAAAGCTTGCAATAGTGTTTATTCAATTCATCCTAGATGTAATAAAATGTATAACGATATGAAATAATGTTATTGGTGGGCAAGAATGAAATGTCAATAGGTGAAAGTCAAACATTAGGTTCCATCAGGTTGTTACAACCTATGGTAATTCCTGAATGGAAATAGGAGCGTGTCACTATGGATTTTGTTTCAGGGTTTCCATTAACTACGAAAAGAAAAGATTCAATTTGGGTTATCGTAGACAGATAGACAAAATCAACTCATTTTATACCAGTCCAAATTGATTACTCACTTGAGAAATTAGTTGAATTATATGTTTCAGAAATTTTGAGATTTCACGGTGTACCACTTTCGATCATATCCAATTGTGATCTGAGGTTTACGTTTAGATTTTTAAGTAAGTTGCACTAGGCTTTGGGCTCTAGATTGAATTTCAGTGCTGCCTTTCATTTGCAAACGGATGGTTAGTCAGAACGGGTAATATACATTCTAGATGATGTGTTACTCTGTTGTGTTGTTGAATTTGAAGGTAGTTGGGAGAAATATTTGCCGTTAGCTGAGTTCAGTTGTAATAACAGTTATCAGTCGAGCATAAAAAAGGCTCTATATGAGGCTTTATATGGGCGTAAATGTAGAAGTTTTGGACATTGAAGATAAAATTCGCATTATTGGTGATAATTTAAAAGATGCATCCGATTGTCAAAAATCTTATGTTGATATAAAACTTAAAGATATTGAGTTTTCTGTTGGTGAGAAAGTGTTTCTGAAAGTCTCACCCCAGAGAAAAGTGTTGCGTTTTGGCAGAAAAGGAAAACTCAGTCCGAGGTTCCTTTGACTGTACGAATCTTAGAAAGAATCGGGTTGGTAGCTTGTCGTTTAGCATTACCTCTAGAAATTGATAGGATCCATAATGTTTTTCAGGTTTCGGTGCTTCGTCGCTTTCGTTCTGATGCATCACATGTATTGTTTACGGATGAGATAGAATTGCAGCTTGATCTGAGTTATAGTGAAATTTTAGCTTGGGAAGTAAAAAAATTATGGAATAAACGGCTATCGTTGGTTACGTATTATGGCACCGACATGGAGTTGAGGAAGCTACATGGGAAACGGAAGAATCTATGAGATCGCAATACCCGAATTTATTTCCAGGTAAGAATTTGATGACAGAATTTTATAAGGGGGAGAGTTGTAACAACCCATTTTTAGTGGTGTCAGAAAATAATGATTTCAAGACCATAAATCCAACTATAGAGTTCGTAATTATTATTTAATTCATACTAGTCAAACACAGTATTATATTGAATTTTAATCTGATAATTTTTGCTAATTGAACAAATAGTTAAGTGGTTTTCTCCTAAAGTCAAGTGGTTGTGGAAAATGAGGTATCAGGATCACGTTTCTGTAAATCGAGCATGTAAATATTTTTGTTTAATATTTATGGAGTTATTATATTGGTATGTGAAGGTTATGTTTGGGAATTTTAATGTTTGGTTAGTTAATTAAAGAAAAAGTACTAAAGTATAATAGATGTAAAACTTCATCGCTATTCAATTTTATTGATTAAATGGTTTAACTAGTGGACGTGTGAGGACTTATGTAATAATTAGGCAATATTTATTTATTGGTGGATGGTTAAGACATTTAATTATAGATTTTATATGTTAATTTATTGGTTAATTAATAATAAGGTAATAAAATAGTAAAATAATAATAATAAAACAACATCATCTTGCTTAACATTTCTTCCACCGAAATTAGAAACAAGAAACTCCATTAGAAAAGCTTAAGGTTTGGCCAAGCCAAAGTATATGCATGTAAGTAATTTTCCTACTTGTTTCTTGTAAATTTTATTTTTTTGAGATTGTTATATCTTAATTTAGCTAACTCAGGGACAATTTCATAAAATTGTTAAAGATTTTGGAACATGTTGTTAATGAATTCTAGGTGTTCTTGTGATTAAATGATGAAATTGTGAACTTGGTTGTTGTTTAGAACTATTTAGTAAAGGAATTTTTATTAGTTTTGAGCTTAGGAAAAATATTAAAATAAGTAAAATTTAGCATGTAAATTTAGAAACATTTCAAATGTTTGAAAGCTGATTTGGGATAATATTAAATTCGGTTTGGATATATTGGTGTTAATTGTGAAGTTTTTAATAGTTTTGATTTCAATGACTAAATTGAACAAAGTGTAAAAATTTCTGGAAAATTTTATAAAATGAAACTTATAGGTCATGTGCATAGAAATGAATTTGATAGTTCATTTTAAATTGATAATGTGAATTTAATCATTATATAGATCAAGAATTGAACCATACGGAGGATAACCAGGGGAGAGGGAAAATCACAACTTAGTCCCTACAAGTCTTCTTGATAGCCGATTATACCAGGTAAGTTCATAGTATAGATAATATAACCCCCTTGGTCGACCACACATGTGGCAAGTTTGAATGTTTCAAACTTGCTAAATTTAGCTTGGGGTGAATCTTTAAAAGCACAGAAAGTGGAGGGGTTTGAATGTGATTTGAAGGAGACTTCAAGGACTGTTTTTCAAGTCAATAAATCAGCTATTTTGAGCTGATTGGGTTAGCATGTTGGATAGTTTTGGGCAGCCCGATTGCTCAGTTGGATCAGTCTCTTGTATTAGCACAATTGGCCATCATCTTCATAATATGATTAATAATAATTATTTAACCCAAAATAAATTGGATAAAAATTAAAATTAATTATATTATGTATTAATATTCATAATTTGGACTGTCTTAGGCTGAAAAATTAATTCGCCTCGATACTTCAAAAATCGCTTCACGGTTCTGTGCTTCTAGTAGTGTCTGCCGAGCCAATTTTCACCATTTGTGTAAACATGTCAATAATAAATCAAACTTTATGAAAATTAATTAAAATTTAATACGTTAATAATTTGAGTGCAATTTACTTATTTTATAATTATATTATATTTTTCGATAAGAATTACTACGAAACTACATGAATTTTAGTTAAAAAGGACATGAAAAAGTTTATATATTTTCGTGTTCCAGTTGGGTACATGACTTATATATGGCATGTCTTTACTAGAAATAATGGAATTTATAGCTCGATTAAAGAGTTAACGATATCCTCTCATTGGCATTGCGTGAATTGATAAATATGAAACGTGGCCACGGGTTGCTTGTTCTCGAACAAGTAATTTATTACAGTTATTCGTTGATAGTGATCATATTAATCATTAAGAAAAAAAAATGGTGACAATGAGATAAAATAGAATTGTATTGAGTGAACAAATTTAACCCAAAGGAATCAAGGATATCATATGAGCGTAAAACACACGACGAGGTCATTAGACAAGGCAGTTGGATAAATTGCTTTCATAAAGAGTATACAATAAGGAGTTTTCAATCATGGTACTTCTTGTGGAATGACTCCTTGATTAAGTAAATTTCAAATTATTAGAATGATATTTCTAGACATAATTGCAATTACTCAAGCCTAATTGTATATATCTAATTGCAATTATGATAGCTCAACAAAAGTTCGATCGGACTGCATTTGAATTAAAAGAAAATTCGACGACTTTGGAAATAATGTTATTGAGTTGATTTATTCGATGTGAAATTAAATTAGGCAGTCGTGAGAATTGTTCAACTAAAGAATTTGATTAAAGAATATTCTTGAAAAATTAATTTGGAAAATCTATGTGATTTTTGGAAATATTAATTTGATCAAGAAAAATTAAATTAATTAAAATCAATATGATACTTTTGAAAATTAATTTTCAAGTTAGACAATTGACCTAATAGGTAATTCAACTTGAAAATTGGACTTGAGATCAAAAATTGGGCCCAAGAACTCAAAATTGAGATTGAGACTCAAAAACTGGTTGAATTAGGTCTGGTATGTGAAACTGAGTTGACAATCCAACTGGTGGTAGAACTGGATTGGTTGGTTCGTCATTGGCCTAGGGCGAACCGACAAGAGCCGAACTGGCTCGGGGTGTCGTGAGAGTGTCACACCTGCGATCGCACCACCAAACATGACGGTGCCAACGACGACATTTTGATGGCCAACGGGTGGTCATTCGGAGGTTGAGCAGTGGAAGAATTACACTCCTATTGAGACTTGACCATATAATTTGATTTCAGATTAACTATTCCAAAAATAATATCATTTGAATAATTTTAAAATTAAATTAAATTTAATACTTATCATAATAGTTTTTTTATTAACTTAATATCAAAGTGATTTTCTTAATATTAAATTTAATCTAATATTTATCTTGATAGATTTTATATTAATTTAATATTAAAGTAATTTTGTTTAATCATAGTTGAACTCTCTAAAATCTCCTTATATAAAAAGAGTCTTGAATCATTATTTTTACACACTTAAATTCAAGGGAAAGTTGTAAAGATAAAAGTCTCTAAAGAAATTATTTCATAAAATTTCTAGAGATATTTTTCTTATTTCAAACCTAACCCCAAAGTTCAGAGAAATTAAAAAAATTCCCCACTAGTAACTTTGTGGAATTTTTTTAATTCGAAGCGAGCTAAAAAAATTAGTAATCCTAAACTCCGGTTGCATATATTCCCCCGGTTCGGGTACCGTTATCTAAGACTATATATAGACTTAGGGAGACCTATTCAATAAAGAAGATGAGTGTAGATTAAGCATGCCACGCCTTTCCAATCGGTTAAGGCCTTTGGTATTGCTTCAGCCCACGTGGTGAAGTAGTCTGTAGCGGTGATAACAAAATGGTGACCAAGACTAGGGGAAGAATGGGACGGTTGAAACCGGGTGTGAAAGAAAGACATTGAAGGGGCATGGATGAAATCCCCATGAGTCTGACACTACTTACACTTACGATCGATGTAAAAGTTGCCCCATGAGTTTGGAATGCCTCGGCTTGAAAGTATATCCCATAGGCCGTCTAGTCCATATAGTACACCCGATCATGAAGTTGAAGATGAAAGTCTTACGTGAGGGCCCTTTACAAGGAAAAATCCACGCTTTGATAACAGTTTTCCAGTTGAGATTCTTTCGAAAATTCTGCCACACTCGGCAGACGTGAGCTTAAGGATGTAAAGAAGACAACTCTGTCAAAGCGTCCATCCTAGACGAATCGAAAAGGTACACTTTTGATTAAGTGTTTATTACAATTTAAAACTCTGAATTTTCCTCAAATCTATTTTCCGCTGTAGTTTCCAAACCCAATTTTACAACACATATTGTATTTTACATAAGGAGAGAAAAGGAATGTGAGAGAAGGAGATAAAATGAGGTGAGCCTAAATGTATATTGGGGGATGTATAAGGTACGATATGAAGTGCCAAACTAATTTCGTGCTTCAACCATTTTGAAGTGCCTTGTTCTTTAAATCCAAACCAACCTTAAGCCTTAAAACGTTACAAGTCGAAAAGTCCTATGTGATTTAGGTAACTCTAGTTATGGATGAAAATTATACTAAATAGGTAAAATGATAGTTGTGTTCACCTAATATAATTGTGATACTTATGTAGTCATTTTGATGGAGCAATATATTCACTGATCTTTTACTTGTTCACTTTGTAATTTAATGAACTACCATTCTTAAATTTGAAAATTTAGAATTGATTTTATATCATGTTAAAATTGTAAGTTTAATAAGCTTTCCTCTTTGCTATGTTTTTTACTACATGCTTGTATGAAACATGCTTAAAGGTGGTCTTTTGTTTTTTTTGTTTTTTATTTCCTTGCATATGGGTTTAGTTTTCTTGAGGACAAGCAATTACTTAAGTGTGGGGGAGTTTGATCTGTCACAATTCGTTGTGGCAAATTGGGTCCTTTGCAATCCTTAGTGAGCTTGTTTTCTAGCAAATAAGTATTGTTTTTATTTAGTTTATTTTTTAAGTACTTAGTCAATAAATTGAGTAATTTGGAGTGTTTTATGACCCTTTAGACCGATTCGAGCCTAAGGGAGGACTAATGTGCTAATTGAGTGTGCAAAACCCTAATTTAGGCCAAGGAGTTAGTCGGTTCTCTCTATGTTGCAAATCGATGTCTAGATGTTGCAACACACCTTCCAAACCAGCTAAGGAGCATATTGCCTTCCATGTTGCGACTCATACCACAAAGGAGTATACTATCTTTGGTTTTACGACACGGGTTTGAGTGTGTCGCAACACAACTGGGACAAGGCCATTTAAATCAGCAAGGGTGTTTTCGTTCACACAACTTTAATTAGTCATGTTCAACCAACTATATTAGGCCCTAAATGAGTCATCTAACATGAGTCTTATAAATATGATTACTCAGAACTTAATAGGGGACTTTTTCCCCTTTTTAAAGTTTTAATTTCTTAATTTAGAGTTTTGGTTTCTATAATTGATTTCTTTAGATTCGGCTTTCAATTATTTCTTAGTTCTTTAAATTTTAGTTCAGATTGTGAATCACTCAATGATTATTACAGATCTCCAGTTTCTGCATGTCATCAATATATTGAATTTATTTTCTTTCTCTATTTTGTCTTTTGATTTTTCTAATGTCTAAATTCAACTTAGGGTTTACGTTAATTAGATTCATAGGGAATTAAAATCCAATAGAGGTTAATGAGAAAATGTGTGAATAGTTAACAACTGTTTTGGGGTTTCTTGTCGGATCAGTTGGTTTGGGTGAGAGAGATTAAACCCTAGACCTGACAACCCTAGGAAGTTATTTAGGTAGATGAGGTTGAGAGAATAGTCTACTAAGCATCAGTTAGCCTGTCCTGGTATGAACTATGAGGTCGAGAGATAAGTAGTTCTTGGCGACTAGTTAGGTTAGTTAGAGGTCAAAAGGTAATAGCTAGGTTAACTACTAGTTGACTGAATAGAACCTTAGATTAGAAGTTAGCTATGAACACTGAAGCGAGTTAGTTTTATTTTGTGATTATTGAGAGACTTACGATTTTTTTTATTTATGTTGTTTAGTTTTTGTTGCATGTGTTCTTTAATTCACTATGATTTCTCATAATATGGTTTTGAATATATATTGCTTAGGCTTATTATTGTAAGATTTAATTATTACTCTAATCAAGCCTCCTTTGGGTACGATTCTTAGAATACTTTCATGTTTCATTATAATAATCTATATTATAACCTGACCCGTATACTTGTGGACACCCCCTAATTTCATATCACTTGTAGCAGTATTCATACTCTCGACATTCCACGTTGGGATGCGATAAATCCTCTATTGGAAATAACCCCCTTCTCACATTCTGCAAAGTCCTTTCTGGTTCGAGATTAAATAGGAGTAGCTTGTTTCTGCTCTAAATCATACACTATGGAAAAACACCACAAGAAATGCAATCAAATTAAATAATAAAAAATTTAACAAAATAAAATCCACAAAAACACAAAAAGTAAAGCGTCGTATCTATAATACTAAAATTCACTACTTATCTTCCAAAAAAAAAATGCAAATTTATTGCTAAATAGTCCAATTTATCACATTCAAAATCTCCGAGTAACGATGCCAACAACTTGATCATGCCTCAGTGTATGTGCATCGAGCATAGAAAATTGCAAAAAGATACAAAAATTGAAGTGTACAACAAGTGTAAGAGGTCTACGTGTAATAATTATATAAGATATACAATGAAGCACCTTATGAAGTATTCTAAGGATCGAATCCAAAAGAGATTGGTGATAAAATCAAGTTAAAAGCAACAAACATGCAAGATGGGAAGTCTAAGTAGTTAATTATCTAATTACTATAGTATGAAAATAATAAAATATAATTTTAATACTAAAATAAATCTAGGGACCTAATTGCAAAAATATTAAAGTTTGTAAACAAATCAATCAAGACAAAAATAGTAGCTAGTTAATTTCCATGTTGACAATTAACTTTTGAATTAGAGAATTTAACGAAATAATTTTGAAACCGATTAATTATTACCTCTCGACTTATAATTTACCCAATTTGCAATTTAGGCTAGTTTACCTCTCAATCTAACTTAAACTAAATACGGACAATTGAATTTCTACACGTTAAGGTCTCCTTTCGATCTCTGTTATCTATATTTTCACCTGGAGTCATTAATTCCAAGTTTTGATTTATATTCAATTTAGTCAAATTATTCAATTAAATCCCTAAACCTTAAGATAATTTTTCAACACTTCAATTAACCAACTACCCAAGAAGATGAATTCCTACTCATCTTAATCAACCAAGATCCAATTATTTTTAGATTCATTTAAGCAATTTAGTAAAACAAAAATTGAAAAGGTTTAGAAATTCTTAGAGTTGATTTCATTAAAGTCTTTATTTTGATGATTTTGATGGAGTGAAACGTAAGATTCCTCATTTTGATGATCTAATCAAAAACTTTGAATAAAAAGAAATCACTAATATCTATCAATATTTAGAGTGCAGAAACAAAGGAATAAAGAAAGAAAATTTTACAGAAAATTCAAAACAATGGTCACAGCCTCCAAAAACCCAATTAACTTAAAACTAATAACTAAAGAGAAGCTCTTCTCTAACACTGTTTAGAATAACCAAAATAGACTATTTTGACAAAAAAGCCCTTGTAGAATTGTAACAGCCCGATTCTGGGCCTAGTCGGAATAGTGGTCTCGGGACCACAAATCCGACGAGGGAAAATATTATTATTATTATATTTTTATGGTCTACAATTTCACGGAAAATTTTCGTAAAAATTTCGTTCGAAAATTTCGACGTTTGGGCACTCAATTTAGTCAAAAGGACTAAATTGTAAAAAGTGCAAAAGTTGAGTTCTACATCTTAGAGATGTCTAATTGTTATGAAATTTTAAATTGGAGGTCTTTATGTGGTAATTAGACCATTAGTTAGTTGATGGACAAAAATGGGTATAGAATTAGTGAAATAGATTTTTTTTTTAAGTAAGGGCATTTCAGTCATTTGGTAATTAAATAGAATTAAATGAGAAAAAGATGGCAAAATATGCTCATCTTCTTCATGGTGAACGAAATCAGCAAGGGGGGAAGCCATATTTAGGGTTTTTAAGCTTTCAAGCTCCATAGTAAGTGATTCCAAGCCCCGTTTTTAATGTTCTTTACGTTTTTGGAATCCCGGTAACTTGGTTTAGCTTATTCTAACTTTAATTCGTGTTAGGGTTCATATTTGGAAAAATAACCATAGGTGAAATGTGTTTATTTTGCTGTTTTATGGTAGAATATGAAGCTAGAAATTATGTTAAACAACTTTTGCTAAGCGATTTTAAGCGAAAACGGGTAAATTGACATAATCGGTAAAAATAATTAATGTTCAAAAGTATGTGTTAGAGTGAGAATTTGATGTTGCCATAGAAGGGAAAAATGTTCAGCATGACATAAAACCTAAGAATAAGTGATGAAGTTTAATTTCCGAGCTTCGGGACAAAAGTATAATTATGCAAAAGTTTGGGGGCAAAATTGTAATTTTTCAAAAAGTTGGGTGGTGGATTATTTTAATAAATGTGAACATTAAACGAGTTAAATTTGCTATTATAGATCAAGAGAGACGTGAAGATTATCTCAAACGAGGAAAAGAAAAGATAGTGGAGTGAATTGCAAAATTACGATATTTTGCACCGAGGTAAGTAAACACGTGACTTAATGTATTATTTTGATATTATTTGACATGTGTTGAGATTTATTTGAAATTAAAATAAATGTTTGGCATTATTCCAAAAATGTTGTTAAATCGGGAAAGGTGGTAAGGGGTTGCAAAACACGGTTTTTGGGTTGAACACTCGGAATAGGCCGGAGTATATTACATATAAAGGGGTTGCTATGTGCTGATTCCCCGATTCATTGGTGGTTGCTAAGTGCTGATTCCACCGTATTTTTAAATGTGAAAGGGGGTTGCTAAGTGCTGATTCCCCCGAGGGGTTGCTAAGTGCTGATTCCCCTACTTATTGGTGGTTGCTAAGTGCTGAGTCCACCGTATTTTTAAATGTGAAAGGGGGTTGCTAAGTGCTGATTCCCCTGAGGGGTTGCTAAGTGCTGATTCCCCTACCCATTGGTGGTTGCTAAGTGCTGATTCCACCATATCTTTGAAATTAAAAAGGGGGTTGCTAAGTGCTGATTCCCCCAAGGGGTTGCTGTGTGCTGATTCCCCGATTCTGTGGTGGTTGCTAAGTGCGGAATCCACCGATAACGGTTAACATTCCGAGTGTTCAACGAGAAAATTTGGAAAGGTGAATATTTCTATGTGGTGGACAAGTTTATGGGAGGAATATTGGGTTTGATACTAAATCAACCCATGTATAAGATGGGAGGAAATATCAAAAATGCAAAAGAAACAATTTAAATACAAAACTGTGTTGAACAACAGCAGTTGGGCAACTTTGAAAAATCACCATAAATGGTGGGAAATGAATGGGAGGTTGAATAATAAATGAAATTGAAGTTGAATGAGTCTATTTTCATATGAAAGAAATAAAGTAAGCAAAAGAGTTGTATTTTTGGAGATATTTGAATTTTACAGAGACAGGGCTGGATTGATTTCGAAATCCCCTGTTCCAATTTTGGAAAATCACCAAAAATTGTACAGAAATAATTATGGCCTAAAATTTATATGTATGGATTCCTTATTGAGTCTATTTTTAACAGAAACAAACTAAACCACTGTTTGAATTTTGTACAGGGAGTTAATTAAATTTTAGTAAAGGGAGGTCAGAACTGTGGGGAGTGAAACAGGGGAAGGTTTAAAGAATAAACTGTACGAATTGGCTAGATCAAAAATTCTGAAAATTTTATGGTGGAAAGGTATATGAGTCTAGTTTTGGGGAAAATTTATGTAATTCAATTTGGATCCCTGTATCTCTGGATAAAAATAAATTAGCGACTATGATGCAGAAAAACAGCTTGCTGGAAATTACCCAAGCAATGAAATTATTTGTGAATAAATTTATATTATGGTGTAGTTATGTGAGAAATTACTTATTTATCATGTGTTTACTTACTAAGCTATATGCTTACTTGTTTTTATTTTTCCCTTGATTATAGTGATTTCCATCAACTCGGAATTGGAACGGAGTCAGACAATCATCTACACTATCCTCCACATTTGGGGTATTTTGCTTCTAGCATTCCGGAAAATTATGGCATGTATAGACGACTTATGTAATGTGGAGTCACCATGTAAATATATATGTTATGGTTCGATTTAAAATGTAGTGTTTATTAATGGTTAAATTGTGTGTGTTTACACAACTGAACTTGGTTGGAATATTGAATTGTGTTTGTAAATTTGCAGGAGGTTTAAGTAAAAATAAGCAGAAATGCTGCCGAAATTTTATAAAAAAAAAATTTAGTAATACCTAATACTCAATTCCGTTAAGGAATACGGGTAAGGGGTGTTACAAGAATTCAATCTGTCGAGCCTCGATATTGCGACACCAAGACTAGTTTCGCGACGTCGCAAATAGAATCTTCCCAAATCTGCTTGGCAACATCAATGTCACAACTCTGGCTCTAGTGTCATGACTTTGGCTCCTTGAATAACTAGACTCCTTCAACCTTACGGTGATTGTCCTTGATGTTATGACTTTTGTAGCATATTGTCGCAACCTTATGGTGATTGTCCTTGATGTTATGACTTTTGTAGCATATTTTCGCAACCTTAACCCTTGATGTTACAACACCTAGACATTGTTGTCTCGACTTTATCACCAGGTCATCTACAATGTTATACTTCTCGAAATTCAAATCATCTAACTGGTGAATAGCTTTAGTGTTGCAACACCAAACGTCTGATGTCGCGACATCCATGGCAATATTAAGGTTTCTTCATGTTTTGGCCTAAGTCAACTCATGCACAAGCTAGAATTAGTTGTTAGACCCCAAAAGGCAAGATTTTGCCATTTTGGTCACAAAACACACTAAAAATATATAAACTAACTACTAAGAGAGAAATGTAATAAATACTATATATCACAAAATAAAACCTAAAATAGCTTATTACAAGCTCTTTAAATGTAAAAAAGAACTTAATTTGTCATATCAAATTATGTACATGATCAATTATGTACAAGCTCTTTAAATGTTTCTTGTGTCTTGATGTATCTTTGACTTGTATTTATATCAAGAAATACATTTTTTGATGTTTATGGTCATTGCAGATGGATTCCAGTCGTTGCATACGTTAAATGCACTTGGAGAGCTAGAGGTATCGGTACCTAGCCTTTTGGGTCCGATACCTTTCTTCAAAATTTGATCATTGAGCCACAAGTATTGCACCCAAATTGGAGGGGTGCGATACCTCTTCATTAAGGGTATGATACCTCCTAAATAGGGATGCAGTACCTTGGTAGTGAACAATACCAAGCAAAGGCTTTACTTGATAGGTATTGCACCTTTTTCCAAAAGGGTGCTATACCTCTATGTTAGTGGGCATATTGCTTGAGAGGTATTTCACCCTTTCCCAAAAGAGTTCAATACCTCTACGCAATTATTGCATCCGTCGGCCTAGGTACTACACCTAGCCTGGAAACACTTTGAAAAAATCTTAAAAATATTTTTCAATCCTTAAATTTGCTTTGAAAATGTTTTATAAAATTTTCAACCATATTTTCACCAAAGGTCTTAAAAAAATATTATATAGAAAATTTATCTTAAATTTTATATCAGCCAAAGTTTGGTACATCAAAGCTAACAATGTCTCCCTTTTTTATATAAGAAAAAATTCAGAGAGACTTACATTTTAGAGACGCACCTTTTTAATCATTTAGTCATTTTCAAAATGTAACTTCCCCTTAATAAAATATTCTTTTGAAAATTTTAATCACAAACACTTAAACAAGGACATTGAATTTAACAAGAGATATGATAAATGATCATACATGAAATTAGACAACAGATATGTCCAATTCTTTATAAATGCAATGCATTTAAACAATGCATCCATAAGCATATATGCATGAGTTATCCAAATTTGTGATTTTACCATTGATTTTTTTGTTCTCTAAATATCTTCTGTTCTGTTTTTGTCGTCCCGAAATATCTACTTGCAAACAAATGCATTATTTAAATTCAATTAAATACCAAAAACAGTATGGAATTCTTTTTCCCGCTCAGAAAGAAGACATTACTAAAAGAAAAAGGTCAAGATAACCTACAAAGCATCCCTTACAAATGCAACAAGACAAAATAGCAAGCTTTACACATCTTAATAATATCAATAATGCCCATTAGACTGACTTCACTTTGGAGAAAAAAAATACTACTGATCAGAATTTAAACCTATGAAAACGTAAAAAATTTGCATCTCATAGGATGATGGGAGATGTCATCGTGACATTGGGTAACAGCAACAATTACAAGTGCAAAAAACCTTATTAAGATAATTGAGAAACTTACTAAAGTTTGAATACTTCAACTGGGAGAAGTAGAGAGTATGGAGACAAATTTTTTTTTTAAATATTATTTTAGCTGACTAATTTCGCAAATATTAAACCTAAAACTATGGATATTTTTTTTATAAGTTTTGATAGACTAAAATTTTGTAATTTCTAGAATCCTGTAAAAATAAAAAGAAAAAAAATAAAGTATTTAAAATTTAAAATTTTGGGATGTCATGTTATCATGTCATCTTTCACGTAATAGTAAAATGTTAAAAAATAAATTTAATTAAAATTAGGGTAAACTATATAATTAGTCATTCAATTATTAATGTGTTTTTGTTTTGGTCATTAAACTATACATATTTTCAATTTCATCACTAACGCTTTTTATCGTTTTGCGCCTCGTGTCCAATATGAATATAATATTTAATATTTAAATAATGTACCTATTAAATTTACAATTTATTTTAAATTAAAATTTAAAAACAAGTTTTATAACCATCAATTTGCTCCTCCTTTCTCTCTTCCTAGATCCTTCAAATTCTCTATAAAAACTTCATGAATGAGAAAACCAAAAATATCACATATGAATCATCACCATTCTTATTTCTCGAAAAGAGTTACTGTAACAAAATGATTTTAACCGGTATTGAAAAATGTGATTACAAATTCAATTTCGTAAATCGAGTCTATGAAATTTTGGATAGAAGAATTTATGCATTTAGTTTGAAAATATATTAGTGGACGATTGAGTTATTAAACCAAGAAAGATAATTGATTATAATTTATGGACTAAATTGTAAAAGTGCAATCACTATTAAATTTTATTTTGGAAAATGTTTGGGAACCCAATTAACAATTATGCAAAGGACCTAATTGTTATTGATCCATTAATGTTTCATGAGTTAGTGGATGAGGACAATTCTCTCCATCCATTTCTATTAAGTATGTTAAAATAATGATTAAGACCTTTTGTTTAATTAGTTAAATAATATTAATTTTCTTAATTAAGTTTAATTAACCAATTAATCTAAGTATATATATGTAACATGCCAGTGGGAGAGAGAAGAAAACATTCATTCTTCTCTCCCAAAATGTCGTCCAAGGTTGAAAGAAAGACAAAAAAAAAATTTCCTTTGTTTTATTTTACATTTTGGTCCAAAATTAAACAAGGTAATATGGTCCTTTCTTCATGATTTCTATGGAATTTTATTATTGAAACTTAGTCTAACATACTCAAGTTGAAAAGTAGAGATAAAGGACATTAGGGACTAAGTTTATGGTTATAAAACTTGTTAGGACTAAGTTTATATCCAAAATATAATATTTAATATTTCTTCATTATCTTAATTAAAGTATGAGCCTTGGGCATGTTAGGACTAAGTTGAAAAGTAGAGAAAATGTTGAAATTTATTAGAAATTTAATTAAGATATATAGTTTATTTATGACATTAGGGACTAAATTGAATTAACTGAAAGGTGATAAGAAATTATGTTATAGATTAGAAGTACAATTTCCTTGATGAAAGAATATGAAATTTGATTTTGATTCGATGCTAAATATCGGAAAATATGAGCATTTCAGATATAGGGACTAAAATGAATATAATGTAAATTATAATAAATTGTTGTATTGACTTGTGTTTTTGTGAAATTAATACCATATCTATAATCTAATTATAGTACATAGCTAAAGATGACGTTGGGCTATCTCGAGATAAAGGAAAGGCAAGGGTTGTGGATAAGTAGCTACCTCGGTTTGTGCTTTCATGATTGAATTCAAATTATATGTACTTGGTTATTGTAATTAGCTTGCTTAAAGTAATTATCTCACTTTCCTCATGAATAGGTAAGTATGAAATAGATGTTAACTTGTGAAAAATGAGATAATATGTATATAATAATATGAAATAGTGTGAAATTGATTTGATCGTGATGTGAATATGTTATGTATTAGACTATGATCTGTGAATCATGTATATATGTTTGAAATATTGATTACCCTATTAATGGTCTCGGATAGTGTAACCTCCCAAACTCGGCCTAGACGTTATGGCTGAATCGTGAAGGTCATGTTTGACACCAAGACGACGAAATTACCACATCGCAGGTTGAAAACCATAAATACACTCTCTTTTAAAGAAACTGTGTTCCTTTTTGTTATCTTAAGAAAAACGTTCATTATTAAATCCAACCTTTACTAAGGCAAGTTAGTAGCACTGTGTTGTTTTTAGAAAAACTCCTTGCACATCATTGCTTTTGCAAAAATAACTTTGATTATTATGATTGTAGCGGAAAAAAACCAATTAAAAACCTGATTATTAATTAAGCCAAGTAACATGCTCAGTCCAATTTCAAAGTATTCTTATAAACCAATCTCAAGCATGAAACTATGCATGCATGAAAAATCCTCAAAATAGAAATAAATCCAAACCACGGTTCAAATAATTTTACAATCCAAAACCAAATTAATTTAGAGAACTTTAAATAAAAATTAATAAATGATAAAAACTAAGTCCGAAGTCTGTTGTATGTCCAAATGCCAAATCTGATCCTAGTTTCATTCATTACCTGAGAAGTTTGAGGTAATGGGGTGAGCTAACTAGCTCAGTCTGAGTCTAAACAATAAGGCATTTAGCATACATTTAAGCATTCACACAAGGAACCATATATCACAATCAAGCAGCATTAACAACAATTTAACGAGTCATGATTATGTTATAATGCAAAAATGAATTCCTATCGCAACCATCTGCTACACAACACGAGTTCCCCATAACCCGTTTGCTAAAATCCAACAAATGTGAGCAAAGCTCGATGTGGTAAAACCACCAAATAAAAAAATGTTACAAAAAATCTACCATTTAACAATAGATGCCATAAAATCACCAATCTCTACAGTACTCCTGGCACATTGAACTGACTACGAATAAATGCGAACTTAATATGCCGCCAATACTCCACGGAACTCCTTCGTCAACCAAAATATCAATCCTACCCCAATGCACATGCAATATCTCATACAATCTCATAAATAGTCATGAATTCTATACTTTCACATTTCTTTGGCATGATCAAGACACCCTCATATTATCAAATACTTTCAATAAATAGGATC
This sequence comes from Gossypium turneri, assembly GCA_008044935.1. Lineage (NCBI taxonomy): Eukaryota > Viridiplantae > Streptophyta > Magnoliopsida > Malvales > Malvaceae > Gossypium > Gossypium turneri. The sequence continues at coordinate 21,438,629 of CP032576.1, read as the reverse complement.
ATTTATCCAACTTTCAATTCACCAGTAAGATGGTGTCATTCAACATATCACAATCTCACATATAACTTACAATTCTTTTTCGAGTGCATGTATAGTGGTCTCTCAAATATTTCATATCAAATCATTTATACAAATATATCATGCATAAGCCTTATTCTCATTCGGATTCATGCTATACATACAATGAACATACATCATATCAACTAATCATCCACAACAATATCAATCACATAATTATTCAGTCATTCTCGGATTTTTGGTAACATGCCAAACAGTTAGGGCTCAAAACATACCTAGTTCAGTCACTTACAATTTAATTACTTATCCATTTAGCCAAGCTCAACCACTAAGCTTAGTTATCAATTAAATCATTTAAAAATACCATTAAAATATTCAAATTAACGAGTTAGGACCCACACCTTAATTACGCTCTATTGTATCACAGTTGCGAATCTAGCGGTTTCTCCTTGAGACTTTAAAATAAAGACAGTTGTCTTTATTTAGTGTATCCCGTCTTAATCTAGTATATCCCACCAATTGCGGAGTTAGAAATTCTCCATACGATTTAATGTGAAGGCAGCTGTCTCAAGTGCATGTCCCCAAAAAGAAGTAGGAAGATCTACATGACTCATCATTGATCGAACCATGTCTAACAATGTTCAATTTCTCCTTTTAAAAACTCCATTCAATTGTGGAGTACTAGGAGGTGTAAGTTGTGAGACAATCCCACACTCCTTCAAAAGCTCATCGAACTCTAAGCTTAAGTATTCTCCTCCTTGATCTGATTGAACTGCCTTAATATTTTTGCCTAGTTGGTTTTGTACTTTATTCTTAAATTCCTTAAACTTTTCAAGGGCTTCAGATTTATGGTGCATAAGATAAATATACCCATATCTACTGAAGTCATCAGTGAAAGTAATGAAGTATTGAAAACCCCCTCTGGCTTGTGTATTCATTGGCCCACACACATCACTATGTATTAAGCCTAATAAATCACTAGCTCTCTCACTTTTACTATTAAAAGGAGCTTTAGTCATTTTACCCAACAAGCAAGATTCACATATATCAAAATGTTTGAAAACAAAAGAATCTAAAAATCCATCTTTATGGAGCTTTCATATGCGCTTCTCATTTATATGGCCCAAACGACAATGCCAAAGATAAGTTTGATTAGAGTAATTTATTTATGACCTTTTAGTATTTACGTTATAAATGGGCATATCTTGATCTAAAATGTAAAGGCCATTAACTAATTGTGCCGAACCATAGAAAACATTATCGAGATAAAATGAACAGCAATTATTCTTAATAATTTTCTCAAAACCAATTCTGTCTAAACAAGAAATTAAACTAATGGTTTTAGTCATACTGGGCACAAAATAACAATCATCCAGACATAAATCAAGTCCACTAGTCAAGGATAAAATATGTGTTCCTACAGCTAATGCAACAACTCTTGCTCCATTTCCAACTCACAGGTCCACATCTCCTTTAGCCAAAATCCTACTCCTTTGCAGTCCCTATACAGAGGTACAAATATGAGAACCAAAATCGGTATCTAATACCCAAGAAGTAGAAGTTGATAAATTAATATGAATGACATAAATACCTAAAATGGACGCTCCGCTTCCTTTTGCCTTTTTGACCTCTTCAAGATAGATAGGGCAGCTACTCTCCCAATGACTGGTCTCACTACAATGAAAACATTTTCCTTCCTTAAGAACTCGTTCTTTAGGTTTCAATGCAACCTTTCCTTTGTTGGGTTAGGCCTTGCCATGGTCTTTAGGCTTTGCCTTAGCTTTAGGCTTTCCTTTCCCCTTGTTATTGCGAACCATCAGAATGGGTTTACGTCCAGCTTGTTTCATGTTACTTTCAGCAGTTCAAAATATGTGCATGAGGTAAATTTACCAAGTTTATTATAATCATTAAAAGGACTTTATTAAATGATGCTCCTATTATTTTATTCAAAATTAATAACCCTCATGTATTAATTTCAAAAACTCATTTCTCTAAAGTTCTTCTAGCGAGTAATGATATGTATTTTACCTCTTATTAAGTCAACTTTAGCTTTACTCTCAGGATTATGGTTATTTAGGTAAGCAACACTTGCTAATTACATCATATGTAACTCCTTACTATTTGGTGGATAACTTTTGTTCCAATCATCTCATGATTATCCAAATCTCTTGCCTCTAGGATTCTAATACTATTAGAGTAATCTAGCTAAGTTATTAACCAATATTATAACTGACGAATATCACTTACTTATTCTTCGCGTTTGACTAAGATAGATGCAATTTCTTCGCTTTAGCATAACCCACATTGTATTGTTTGGGGCTTTAACGATGGTAAATATTGGAAGGCTATCTTAACTTAATATTTTATTGAAGGTTTTAAATAATAATTATCTCACCATTAATAGTCAATTTCGCTTATTAATATTTTAATTGATCTCATCAATTTTAATAACATACATGCTAATATATCATTCATTGCATCACATGCATGAAAAATATAAAGCAGTAAATAAAATGTAATGGTTATAGCCCATAAAACTAATATGGTTCCTCCTAAGCCAATGGGAGAACCGAAAGGAATCCTAAGGGTGCAAGATGCTTCTCAAGTTTCTTCTTCGCATTAGGCATCTCTACCTTCAACTCCTTTAATTCGCAGTAGCTCGAATAGAAACTCGTTTTACAAATTATAAAAACTCATTTTACATATGAGGGAGTAAGATAAGAAAATAAATATAATAGAAAGTATAGAAACGCAAGACACACAAGTCGTATTTATAAATTTACAACTTTTGTAAATAATAAAATAAATGGGTTATCAAGCTATAACCATGCATTCCCAAACACCATGCAAATCAACCATAACATACAACATACTTGTAAAATAAAATATATTATAAAATCTGGGGATTTGTGTGTGCTGTGAAGGCCAGAGGCCATAGCAGCCACAGATCCCCACCGCCCCCGAGGTATGGACCTTGTCGCACAAGTAAAATAACGAATAGGATTATTTTTTATAACCTTTCTTACTTGAACAACTGTTGTTCCCTTTCGAAAATACCAACAAGTTAATTCTTAACTTCAATTAAAACCCTATTGCTACTAAGCATATTCATTAACCCTTAACAAATAGTGTATTAATCAACTGTATTTTGTTAAACAAATTACATGCATCAAATATACATATAACAGATTGAACAAATCGAAATGAACAACATGCATATCATACAATTGTATCAACCATTGAATTTAATCTCGAATCTGTATAGTACAAGTGGCTCTGATACCAACCCGAAAATATCATAATGTAATATACTTTCCAAACAGATATTAATTTCCATATATTTTATGTTTGATTGAAATTATTATAACACTTTATTTTAATAATTTTAGTAAACAATACATAAATTATATTTTATATGAATCAAATTCATACATTTATTTTAACCATGTTCTCTATTATTGCACAACGAATTTGTACATATACTGTGTTTATTATTTAACTGTCAAATTAAATTAATTCAAAAATTAATATAATTCTCGTGACAGTTAAATTTAATACCAACTATGTTTAGATTCTATTCGTTTCAACCATAGGGTGTGACCCTGTAGGCTTTTGTAACATTGGTAGTAAGACTAGAACACTTCTAACATTACAAGCAATGAGTGGCATCTAGCAATGCATCATCGCTACCCAAGTTACAATAAGTCGTGGTTTAACATAACCTTTTTGTGATAAATTTTCATGTATTATATCATTTTGTCTTTTATATCTCGATTGGACACAAGTCATGGAATAGTCACAGTTGCAAAGTCCAATCTCATGTTTCTTGATACCTGAAGTAGACTTCAATAAACAAATAAGTGTCATATCTTATATTAATTTATTTGAGCATGGTCATGCATTTCTAGTCTCATATCATCAAGTGGCCTAAGATATTTCTCCCATTATGTAGGAGGGACAAATCCTATCTTGATCAATCATATCCCACTACATAGATTGTGGCATACCTAACATCAGTCTTTATAGTACAACCTGTTATAGTAGACATTTGATTGTATCAAAATATACGACTCACTATGTTGAGACAATGATAATCTCAAGTCTAAGGATCATATACATAGTTATCACTATGAGTAATGTTGTGACTATTATATAATAATCCAAGAAACATACTCTGTAACAACCCAATTTAGGGCCTAATCAGAATAGTAATTTCGGGACCACAAATCTGATAAAAGAAAATATTATTATAATTATATGTTTAGGGCTACAAATCCATAGAAAGATTTTGTGAAAATTTCGTTCGAAAACTTTTACGTTTGAGCACTCAATTTAGTCAAGAGGACTGAATTGTAAAAAGTGAAAAAGTTGAGTTCTATATATTAAAGGTGTTTGATTGTTATGAAATTATAAATTGGGGGTCCTTATGTGGTAATTAGACCATTAGTGTGTTGATGGAAAAAAATGGACATGAAATAAGTGAAATAGGATTTTTTTAATTAGGGGCATTTTAGTCATTTAGTAATTAAATGAATTAAAAAAGGAAAATAAGGTAAAAATTGTGTCCATCTTCTCCATGCTTGGCTGAATATTTCTAAGTCTCCATAGCTAGGGTTTTGGCTAATTTCAAGCTTGATTGTAAGTACATCCTAGCCCCGTTTTTAATGTTCTTTGCATTTTTAAGATTCTCAAAGCTCGGTTTACCTATTTCTACTGTTATTTCAAGCTAGGGTTGAAATTTGAAAAATTACCCATATGTTAAATGTATGTATTTTGATGTTTTATGGTAGAATATGAAGCTAGAATTTATGTTAAACAATTTTTGCTCGTCGATTTTAAGTGAAACCGAGTAAAATAACATAATCGGTAAAAATACTTAATGTACATAAGTAAGTGTTAGAGTGAGAATTGGATGTTGCTATAGAAGGGAAAAGTATTCAGCATGTTATAAAACATGAGAATAAGTAATAAAATTTAATTTTCGAGCTTTGGGGCAAAAACATAAATATGCAAAAGTTTAGGGACAAAATCATAATTTTTCCAAAAGTTGAGTTGAGGACTATTTTGATAAATGTGAATATTAAACAAGCTAAGTTTTCTATTATAGATCATGAAAGACGAGAAGTCAACCTCAATCGAGGAAAGGAAAAGATCGTGGATTAAATTGCAAAAACTATAATATTTTGCACCGAGGTAAGTTTGTATGTAGATAATATATTGTTTTATTTATGCTTAAGTGTCTTATTATTTTATTTAAGATATGTGTTATATGTGGAACAAATTTATGATGCAAATTATAAATTAAGATTGGTTAGAGAAGAATTGGTAAAAGATTGAAAAATAAGAATTTCCATTTGAAACTCGGAATAGAAAAGATATGAATGGTCATAATTGGGTCACGTGTGGTACGGACTAAGTGTAGGCCACTACGTGTACCAGGCTAATAGGTCGCATATGTGGCACGAACTAAGTGTAGGCTACTATGCGTATCAATAATCTGTTATGACACAAGGGTGGCACGGACTGTGTGCAGGCCACCGATATTCTGTTGTGACACAAGCGTGGCACGGACTATGTACAGGCCACCAATAACTTGTTAAGATACAAGGGTAGCACGGACTATGTGCAGGCCACTGAGAATCTGTTATTACACAAAGGTGGTATGAACTGTGTGCAGGCTACCGAGAAATCTATTTTTATTCCGATAAGTTCAACGGGAAATTTATTAAGTGAAATACATGATATGATGAAATGACTATGTGATTTATAAGTGCATATATGTGTGGAACTGAATTGAATATTAACTTGAAAATGGAAAAGTGAATTTTGAATGAAATAGTGATTAAAAGTAAAAAGGTGAAATTATGAAAAAGTATAATTAGCAACAAAATTGTTTTGGACAGTAACAATAGTGTGACTTTGAAAAATTACCAAAAATTGTGGAAATTGAGTTAGAGAGTTAATAAGATATGAAATGAAATATTAGTGAGTCTATTTTTACATAAAAGAAACAGAGCAAGCCAAAGAGTTATATATTTTGAGATATTTGAATTTTAGTGATGCAGGGTTGGATTGGTTTTGGAATCCACTGTTCTAAATTTGGAAAATAATTAAAAATTTTAAAAAATAATTATGAGTTATAATTTATATATTTACAATCCCTGATGAGTCTATTTTCAAAGGAAACAAACGTAAATACCATCTGAAATTTGTACAATGAGATAATTCATTTTTAGTGAAGAGAGGTCAGTGATGTTGAGTAGTGAAATAGGGGTGACTTTAAAGAATAAACTATACTAATTGGACAAGCCAAAAATTCTAAAAATTTTATGGTAAGAATATATGTGAGTCTAGTTTCAATTAAAATTTACGGATCTTTATTTGAAGTTTTTTTAACTCTAGTTAAAAATAATTTAGTGACTGTGACACATAAAAATAGCTTGCTGAAAATTGTGCAAATAATGAAACTATGTGTGATTTAAATTAGAACATCTATGAAAACATGTTAGAAATTTGTTTATTAATCACATACTTACTTAATAACATATGTGCTTACCCCTCTTCCTTTTTCCTTGTTTTATAGTGTTACCAGTTCAACTCGGAATTCAGAAATAGTCGGGAACTCATCAACACTATCCACAGATTTTCGTATTTTGAAATCAACATTTCTAAATTATGGCAAGTATAGATAACTTAAGTAGAAGTTGTATGTTACAAAGTATTTAGTTTAAATGTTAGTGTATGTTATATGATAAATTATTTTTATACAATGCTAGTGATGATAGTTAAAGTGTTGTGTATAACTTGAATATAATTGAGAATATAAATGTTGGTTGGAATATTGAAATTGGTTGGATTATGATCTGAAAATGTGCAGGTGAGGTAATGTATTTATAAAGAGGACTATGTCAAAATTTTTGTAAAAAAAAAAAAATTAATTTATTGTATTTGTGTTCTAATGATACTTCATACTCTTTTCCGACGAGGAACACGGGTAAGGGGTATTACATACTCATAGGGGGTCAGTCTAATATGTCGTTCTCTAACATATACTCATGTATTTATTTTGACATCCTTATGTCAATGACAACACTTTGTCATCAATCAACTACATATTAGTCTTAATGCATTATTATTGCTCAAGCCCACAATAATACTTGACTAATGACCTTTTAAGAATAATTATATTATTCACGGGACATTATTATAAATTAGTTTATTTTACACACACAGAAAGTGAAATTGAAATAACAATGGCAATACCTTTTATTAATAAACAAGGTAGAATGAATATGTGATTACAATCATCTCATTATTGGTCTTTCGACATACTCTAACACAAAAACCCAACAAGTGTTCCATTAGTCTAATGGTGGTTGTAACGCTCGGGTTTGTGCAAGTGTACACAGTCGTTATCAAGTAATAAGTAAGTATCGAGTTATCGTCTCCACAGGGATTGTATTTGTGCTAAGTCACTTAATTTGTAAAATTATATTAACAATTTGAAAAATAAAAACAAAATATAGTTAAGAAGTGGTATAAACTAGATGCAATGATCCCTAGTGTAAATTATCCTAATATGCAGACTATATGAATGAAATAGATTTTAGCAAAATTTAACACAATTTGCAACAATTATAACATAATAAAGTAGGACAATTACTTTAATTAAACTTAAATTATTATTATCATGCTTAATAATATTCGGAAAAACATTCCATGGCAAATCGATCTTTCATGAGTTTGGAAAACAAATTAGTTCCTTCCGAAATCATTTACTTAGTAAATACGCATTTTACTGATCCTTATTTACTAAGGGTTTCTTAGAATTCGTGTGAGGTAACAAGGACGTGTTAGGTTTGAAACAATTTAATCACACAAATCTAAAAACTATGCAGATAACAGAGCCTGGTTAGGGTTGTTATGCAACCTACAATTTAATTGGGTTAGGATCTAAATTGAGCATCCACATTTAAATTATCCGTCCATTAGCCGTCGTCTAGTTAGGATCACTCAGCTAATTCAGGTGCATTTCAATCACGTATGAACAAAATACAGACTTGATTTTAGTTGAAAACATGATCGATTGAGGCACAAACATTATAAGCATCAAATAAATATTGTTTAATCAAAATAATCATCCTAGCTTAAATAAATTTAAGCTATCATTGTTGTAAACAAGAACAAAGAACACATAGCAAACATCTTTAAATTAAATTAAAGAAAAGAAAGATTAAACCCAATTCAGAGTGGCTGTCACCCAAGACTCTAACTGATGAGGCTCATTCGCTTCTTTGTGTTGCTCCTTTCCTAATAGTTCTCCAAGGTGGCCGACCAAGTCACCCAAGACTCTAACTGATGAGGCTCATTCGCTTCTTTGTGTTGCTCCTTTCCTAATAGTTCTCCAAGGTGGCCGACCAAAGGCTCTTTAAGAGGCTAATTTGCTAAAATCCTTATGTAACGATGATGATAGGTGTGAGAGCTAAGAGAGTTGAGAGAGAGGATGAGAGATGAGAGGGATGAGGGATGAGGGATGATTGATGAGGGGTGATTGAAAAAATGAGAAATGAGCTCTTATTTATAGGTGAAGCAAGGGAGCTAACTTGCTAAAAATAGAAGTGTCCATCCTTTAAAACCTCCTCCAAGAATGGTCAGCCTTAAATTGAGGAACTGTGGCTGAGTTTTCCTTGATTTTTGGTCAATTTGAATGCCACAACAACTTAGGACTAAGACTCGGTCACCAACAAATCTTTGGGAAAATCTCTAATTTCTTTAAGTCTTCAAGCGCTTTGTATAATTAAACCAATAATTGGTTTATAATCAGCCATGTGCAGTCAAAAATTGGGTTGACGTGGTCCCCACTTTGGGCGATTTTGCAATTAGAAGAAAACTCTTAGACCTGTAAAAAAAACAGATAGTTTAGAGGACCAAATGAATTAATTTAACCACTTTAATTAATCAGTTTACTTAATTAATTAAACTCAATTTTATTAATGAAATATTTAAAATGAATTATGAAAATATAACGTTATATTTTATTATTTAATTTAATTATGCATGGCCCACTTCATAGCTTAAAAATATAATATGCTTAAATTAATATAAAATAAGTCATTTTATGCATGAAAACTATATAATAAAACATAAAATCACATTTTAATAATTTCTATGTCCTAATTTCATATTTTCACATATTTCATTAATTTATTAAACAATTAATTGGTTTTAACAACAATTTTAAGTAAACAGGTGATGAATTATATAGGAAAAATCCTATATATTTTTTCGTTTACACACCCCAAAACTTAAATGATTGCTCGTCCCGAGTAATGTTCATGCACAGCACAAGGTCTTGCTAAGGCAAATTCTGCTACGAGTTTAAGTAGCATCAATCTTCGTGTCATAATCATTATCAACAAATTCATGCTCATAGATCTTCTTTATTAACAAGTAACTCATATACAAACATTTTGAAAATTTTATTCTAAGTTTCAAGATATGCCAACATGAATCATAGTTTGCATGTATGTCACAGCCATAGATAATATTCTTCATTCAACACAATTTCTCATCAATCAGGTAAACAAACATAAGGCTTATTTATGATCTTCATATGTTGAACTTAATACTTCCTCTCCACTAATGTAGGTGACATAATCATCAAATCAATAGGTCTTTTATAAGGTTGTAATGGGGCCTGGTTTAAAGGTAGGGATTTTAAGAGATGAGACATTTCGGTTTCAAAAATCTTAAATTTTAACTTGTCTTGGATTTCACGAAATTCAACCATTTTCTTCAAGTGAACCTTTGGAACACCCCCAAACTTATTTTGAACTCAAGCTCATACATTTTTCCTTTTTGAAGACTAGGCGAACTTTTCTTCGCTCTTTCTTTGTCTTTGTGATTGTTTTCTTTAAGCATAAGCACATACATCTTTATGAAAATTTCATCAAATGTTGATTCCCAAGACACTTAAGTTAAGATAGGTGCACAAAATTAGGATGGTATCTGGCTTATAATGTAGGTTCATTTCAAAAATAGGCCTTAAAGCTCAAAATTGTAGTTTCAAGGGTCTAATATCATAAGGTGGGCCTGAAAAGGCTCAAACGGTCCAAAGAAAAATGGTGCTTATATCATTTTAGATTTTTATGTCCCCTAGGATTTCGCTTCAAGAAAGTTACTAAGTCAATTCTAAAGATATAAACCTTCATGCATGTCTGATCTCAAGAGAAACTAAGTTTTCATGGCAAACATTACCTAAGACTAAGATCATAAAAATATTCCATTCTTCATGATAACATACAATCACTCAGATAAAATCATCATTCATACTTGCATACAAGCTATCTTATTAAAAAGAATTTCTCTAAACATTCATTTATTAAAACATACTTATGAAAGAAATGATTGAAACATACTTGAAAATTTTAAATTTTGAGCAATTTATTTGCCTTACCCCCTTAAAAAGAATCAATGTCCTCATTGTGAGAATAAAGTAATGAATGAAAACTGAACACCAGGAAGGGTTGGAAAGAAAGAGAGGTGAGTCATTAAGGTTGCTTAAATACCAAGTCTTTCTTCATAACCCAATCCTAGACATATTCATGCCCACTGCCATATCATTTAGTCTTTTTTTTTTCTAAGGAAGTGTTTATTCATGCTTGCTACGTTTTATTTTGCATAAATTAAATCCTAATTACTAAAGAAATAAATTCCTAAAGACCTAAAAACAACTAAATAAATAACCAGACAAGAATCCCCCTTTTATTTTTTTGACTCATTCCCCTCGTCTTCTTTAGTTCCATCTCCATTTGCATCGTCAGTATCTGCCGTCTATGTCTCAAAGATAACATCTGGGAACTCAGGAACAAAAGTGTTAGAGATATTCTTAAAAGTATTTCAAATTGAATCATTTTTAATTTTTGCATATTTCCAGTAAGTTTGTTGTTGATTGTGCATGAACTTGCACATATCCATCAAAATTGACAACTCCGATTTCTTTGAAGTACTTGCAGGAGTCGGCGTTGCAGTTGTAAATTCTGGTTCAACACTTAGCTTGACTGGTTCTTCTTCTAGCTCAACCATTGGTTCAGAGTTTTCATTTCCTTCCGCTGGTTGAGGACTATTTGGTTCCTTATCAGATTCTTCTTCTTCAGTGTCTATAACTGAATTAGCTTTAGTTTTAGTTTTATTTGTTGACTCTTCAGTTTCTGGCTCAGTTGGTTCCTCTTGCTCGCCTTGGTTCAGCTCATGCACTCTATCTACTAACCTTTCAAGATCATGACTTGTGATGCACCATTGAACATACTGCCCCTTCACATTTTCCTGTGTTTTAACATGGGCCCTTAAGCAAAGTGAACTCATTAATGATGGGAAATAAGCACTTCCTGCCTTCTTTTTAGCACAATCATTAATTTCCTTGAGGATAATTTTCCCAACATTAATGGACTTTTCTGTTAAAATTACATATAACAAGAGCATTCGTTCCATCGAGATGGTGGAACTATGTGAGATAGGCATAAAACTGTAGCGAACAAAATAAAACCATACCTTTGCTACTGGCTTTAAATATTCTCTTCGACAAGAATGGCTCCCATACTTTCTTATAATCCATTGGGATTTCGGATTTGTCACAACATTAAGCACTTGTTGAAGAAAATCTCAATTGAGATTGTTCATCATTGGGTAGTACTCATCTTCCTCAACATTAGGTAAATTAAACAAATCATTGATGGACTTAGAAGTAAGAGATACCTCTTTCTTTCGAATGATAACTTTAGTAGCATCTTGTGTAGTCAAACTAGCATAGAATTCTCAAACTAGTTCATCATCGGGAAGTGAACGAGCATCACAGAATCGTTCCCACTTGAGAGGATTGATTATCTTTCTAATTGGCACAGGGACAACCATCACATCATTACTCTTCAGGTTAAAACCCTTTTTTGGCATCATAGGTTGATGCTTGAAAATTGAAACAAATAACTTTTTCACTTCTTCATTAATCAAAATTGGGTTTTCAGAAGTAGTTTTTGACGATCTAGTTCTTTTGCGAGACATGGTATTTTCCTAAAAATTTGGCAAAGTTTCTACTTGCAGAGGCAAAAGAGAAATTGGAAAATGAAGATGGAACTTGCTTCGGCAAACCTTGTGACGTCAATAGGGAATTTCGAAAAAAAGAAAGAAAATGACTAGGGTTTCTTTCAGGATTTGAGGTTGACGGCACAAAGAAGAGATTTAGGGATTTTTAGCGTGGAAGCAAATTTCTTTGAAGGATATGAAAATTAGTAGAGTGAAGAGGGGTTTATATAGGGAAAAATTAAGGCAACATGTAGCTAAATTAAAGTTACTTGGGCGGCAAGTAATAGGTGTGACGGCAAGGGTTAAATTTTTCCCTCCTATTCGCTGACTTGGGCCTCAAACTTAGACTGTATCTTAAAAGAAAACTGATTAGTACTTGGGCCAAACTTGACCCCCTTTATTAACAATAAAATTTAAAATTAAACAAAATAAATTAAACTAGAAAAAAACATTTTGAAACTTAATTAGAAAATTTCTTCTTAACAAATTATATTAAATTAATTCCCAGGAAAGGTTGGAGGGGTCACAGCAGTCCCGCTTAAGTTCCAATCTCCTTAGACAGAATTAATTAAATGTATTTAAGTAAGAAAAATAAATTCTAATTATTTATTTATTTACAAGACGAGTTTATGAAAAATCAAGGGTCTGTTAATTTGAACGAAGATTCAACTTGCTCAACTGCACCATCCCAGTAGTGTTTGAGACGTTGACCATTAACTTTAAACGTACCTCCATAATTGTCGTACAATTCAATAGCTCCATAAGGATAAACTCGGTGGATGGTATAAGGTCCTTTCCATCGGGATTTCATCTTCCCAGGAAATAACTTCAGCCTTGAATTAAACAACAACACCTTCTGACTTTCTTTAAACTCGCGAGGTTGTATATGACTATCATGCCATCTCTTTGATCTTTCTTTACACATTTTGGCATTCTCATAGGAAAACAACCTCAGCTCTTCCAACTCATCAAGTTGTAACATCCTTCTCTCACCAGCTTGCTTAAAATCAAAATTTAACTGCTTCAAACCCTAGTGAGCTTTATTCTCCAATTCTAATGGCAAATGACATGCCTTTCCAAAGACTAACCGATAAGGAGTCATTCCTAACGGAGTCTTGAATGTTGTTCGATAGGCCCATAATGCATCATCGAGCCTTCGAGACCAATCTTTTCTATTAGGGCATACTACCTTTTCAAGGATACCTTTGATTTTAGGGTTCACTCTTTCAACTTGTCCATTAGGCTGGGGGTTATAGGCAATAGCAATCTTGTGCTTCACATCATATTTGTCAAGCAACCACTTAAGTCATTTGTTCACAAAGTGAGAACCTTCATCACTAATAATAGCTCTTGGTGTCCCAAATCGTGTAAACACATGCTTATGTAGAAATCGCATGACTACCTTAGCATCATTTGTACAGTATGCTTTAGCTTCAACCCACATGGATACATAGTCCACAACAACTAAGATGTATTTGTTCTCATATGAAGAAAGAAATGGGCCTAAGAAGTCAATGCCCCATACGTCGAACAATTCAATCTCCAAAATGTTTGTCAAGGGCATCTCATTCCTCCTTGATATATTTCCAGTTCTTTGGCACTTATCACAGTTCTTCACATAAGCGTAAGCATCTTTAAATAGTGTAGGCCAAAAGAAACCTGCTTGCAAAATCTTTGATGCAGTAAGTGAACCACCAAAGTGTCCCCCACTTGGAGATGAATGGCAATGATATAAGATCTCAGCAATTTCACTTTCAGCTACACACTTTCGGATTATATTATCTACACACTGTTTAAACAAAAACGGATCCTCCTAAAAATAATACCGACTATCATGAAGGAGTTTCTTCCTTTGTTGGTAAGTCATTTCTCGAGGAATTATTCCACATGCAAGATAATTGGCAAAATCAGCAAACTAGGGTATTTCATGAATTCGACTTACCTCAAATAAGTGCTCATCTGGGAAATTCTCATTGATAGGCACACCAGATTGGGTTAACTTATCTTGTTCCAACCTCGACAGATGATCAGCTACTTGATTTTCGACACCTTTTCTATCTTGGATCTCAAGGTCAAATTCTTGGAGTAAAAGTATCCAACGAATTAGCCTTGGTTTTGCATCTTTCTTCTTGAGCAAGTATTTAATGGCCGCATGGTCAGTAAATACTGTAACTTTGGTACCTATAAGATATGAACGGAATTTGCCAAAAGCAAAAACTATAGCAAATAGTTCCTTTTCAGTTACCGTATAATTGAGTTGGGCTCTCGTCAAGGTTCTACTTGCATAAGAAATGGGGTGGAACACTTTATTTCTTCTTTGACCTATCACAGCTCCAACAGCGTAATCACTTGCATCGCACATCAACTCAAAAGGTGAGTTCCAATCAGGTGTAACAATTATTGGGGCTGTAATTAACCGATTCTTTATATCTTAAAAAGCTTCCAAACATGCTTCGTTGAAATTGAACACTGTATCTTTCTCTAACAACAAACACAGTGACTTAGAAATTTTCGAGAAATCCTTGATAAACCTTCGGTAAAAACGGCATGGCCTAAGAAACTTCTTACTCCTTTCACATTAATTGTGGTCGATAATCTTTCAATTACGTCCACCTTTGCTTTGTCAACTTCAATTCCTTTCTTTGAGATCTTGTGACCTAAGATAATTCCTTCATTGACCATAAAATGACATTTTCCCAATTAAGGACAAGATTCGTCTCTTCACATCTCTTTAGTCCGTTAGCCAAATTACTCCAACAGATATCATAAGTGTTACCAAAAACAGAAAAATCATCCATGAAAACCTCGACAAAATTTTCGACCATATCAATAAATATTGCCATCATGCATTGTTGAAAAGTTGCAGGAGCATTGCATAAACCAAAAGGCATTCGCCTAAAAGCAAACGTACCATATGGACAAGTAAAGGTTGGTTTATGTTGGTCCTCCGGGGCTACAACTATTTGGTTATATCCCGAATAGCCATCTAAAAAAATTATAGAATTCATTACCTGCTAGTCGATCTAACATCTGATCCATAAATGGCAACGAAAAATGGTCCTTCCGAGTGGCTTTGTTCAGCTTTTTGTAATCAATACAGATTCTCCAACAGGTAACAGTTCTCGTTGGAATTAACTCGTTATGCTCATTTTTAACAATCGTGATTCCACCTTTCTTCGACACACACTGTACCAGACTTACCCACGAACTATCTAAAATAGGATAGATGATTCTTGCATCTAACCATTTAATCACTTCCTTTCTCACAACTTCTTACATAATAGGATTGAGCCTCATTTGCCCATCAATTTGAGCTCTTTCACCTTCTTCTAAAATGATTTTATGCATGCAAAATAAAGGGCTTATACCTCGAATATTAGCTATGGTCCAACCAATTACTTTCTTAAATTTCTTTAGAATAGCAATTAGTTTCTCCTCTTGATCTTTTGTCAGTTCCGCTGAAATAAACACAGGTAAAGTAGAATAATCACCTAAATACACGTATTTCAAATGGGAAGGAAGTACCTTTAGTTCGAGTTTAGGTGGTTCTTCGATTGACAACTTGGGTTGCACAAATTCTCTAACTTTCAACTCCAACAGTTCAAACCGTGTAGATTGAATATAATATCTTGGATTGGCTTTCATCAAAGCCATGTTTTCTTCACCTTCTTCATCCTCCAAAGGGTTAAGATCTAAAGCTCTCTCCAATGGATCTTCTTCAAAATTGCTTTCCATAGAAACCAAGTTTTCTATCTCTTCCATAACTAAAAACTCCTCTGTCGGATCGGGAAATTTCATTGCTTTAAGAATGTTAAAGGTTACCTGATCATCTTGAACTCGCAAGGTGAGTTCACCTTTCTACACATCAATTAACATTCTTCCCGTGGCTAGGAAAGGTCTTCCAGGGATGATCGACACTTCTTTATCTACTTCAAAATATAAGTCAATGAAATCAGCAGGAAAAATAAATTTATCAACTCTTACCAAAACATCCTCGATCTTTCCTTTGGGATATGCTAAAGATCGATCTGCTAGCTGAAACTTCACAGTTATAGGTCTTACTTCACCTATCCCTAACATCTTGAAAATAGACTTAGGCATCAAGTTGATACTCGCTCCTAATTCACACAAAGCTTTACCACAGTAAGATTCACCAATGTTACAGGGTATAGTAAAGCTTCCTGGGTCTTTCAATTTCAGTGGCAGTTTGTTTTGCAGGAACGCACTGCACTCCATTGTCAAAGCAAAAGTCTCATACTCACTCAGTCATTTTTTCTTGGACTATATAACCTTCATAAACTTCACATAATTTGGCATTTGTTCTAAAGCCTCCACCAACGGAATATTGATGTGTAACTGTTTCAGAACATCCAAAAACTTCTTGAATTGCACCTTTTGTTTCTGCTTGTGTTGCTGCAATCTTTGCGGATATAGAGGTGATGGAAATTTCGGTTGAACCAGACAACTTTTTTGAGTAGGTAAATCTGCATCTAAAGAAGATGTTAAAATATCTGAATTCAATAGTTCAGGGTTTACCTTGTTAGGCTTTGCAGATTCTGATTCCTTTGGTGTAAGAACTTCAACAGTTAGTTGACTTTCCCCCTTTTCAACATGCTCATCATTGACATCAATCAATCGGTGTTCCAGAGTCTTACCACTTCGTAATGCCAATGCCTTGATATGTTCTTTACCCAAATTTCTTGGATTTTCAGTATCGCTTGGCAAGGTTCCTTGCGGTCTATTATGAAGCTCCGTAGCTAACTGACCCATTTGGTTTTCCAAATTTTTCAGTGTTGCTGCTTGGATTTGGATCAAAGCATCATTCTTTGCCATGTACGCTTTCAACCAGTTCTCCAAACTGTTTTATGCCTCAGCTTGAGGTGGTTTTGGAGCTTGCTAATTCAACCCTTGAGATTGGTTGGGTCTTTGTTGTAATAAGTTATTGTTCGGTCCATTTCCTTGGTTGCTCCAAGAAAACTTAAGATGATTACACCATGAAGGGTTGTAGAAGTTGGACTTGGGTCCTTGTTCACTCCTATTTTGATATTGGTTCCCCACATAGTACACTGACTCGGGATTTGATGGACAATTCTCAAAAGAATGACCTTCCCCATAGTACACACAGGAAACTACTTCAAACGGACTTGGTGGTTGAGCTACAAAATTATTAGTACTATTAGCGGTTAACTATTTTAACATAGAGGAAATAGACGGTACCTGAGCCGATAACGAAGTGAGAGAGTCAACTTCATGAACTTCAGCTACCCGTCTTCCTGAAGTTGTTCGATTTGTTGGCCATTGATAATTATTACTCATGATCCTCTCGATGATCTCATAAGCCTCATTATAAGACTTAGATAAAACTGCACCATTCGCGGAAGCATCTACCATCAATCTTGCATGTGCATTGAGACCATTATAAAATGTCTCCAACTGGATACAATGAGGAATCCCATGATGAGGACACTTACGAAGTAACTCCTTGAATTGCTCCCAAGCCTCATACAAAGACTCATCATTTAGTTGCTAGAAAGTTGTGATCTCGTTCCTCAACTTAGCATTTTTCCTAGGTGGAAAATACTTAACCAAAAATCACTCTGCTAATTCTTGCCTTTTAGATATTGAACTTGGTGGCAATGAATTGAGCCATGCTCGTGCTCGATCTCGCAACGAGTACAGAAATAACTTTAACCTCAGTGCGTCTTCAGTCACATCGACTATCTTAAATGAATCGCTCACCTCCATAAACAATCGAATGTGGAGATGTGGATCTTCTGTGGGCATACCAATAAATTGGCTCACCATTTGTAGCATTTGAAACATCACTGGTTTCAATTCAAACTGGGTTGCCTCAATATCTGGCCTTCTAATTCCTAGGTTTAACTCGTTAAAAAATGGCACAGCATATTGTCTGATGCATTAATCTTTATCATCGACAATGAGGATGGGATTTCGTACATAATCGGATTCATTACCTTGGTCTTGATTCTGATTTCCAAGGTCCATCTCGACTTGTCTTTAAGCTATTCGTTTATGTCTTCTTTGTCTGAAAGTTTGCTCAATTTCAGGGTCTATAGGGAATAAATCGATAATTCAATCTATGCTCATAAACACCTGAGAATAAATTCACAAAAATTAAAAAGAATAAGTTAATAATGTTAAAAATAAATCAAATTGAAAATAAATAATTTCACAAAAAAATGACTACGGTAACAGTTGATAATCCCCGGTAATGACGCCAAAACTTGTAATGCTCGGGTTTGTGCAAGTGTACACAGTCATTATCAAGTAATAAGTAAGTATCAAGTTATCGTCTCTACAGGGATTGTATTTGTGTTAAGTCACTTAATTTGTAAAATTATATTAACAATTTGAAAAATAAAAACAAATATAGTTGAGAAGTGGTATAAACTAGATTCAATGATCCCTAATGTAAATTATCCTAATATGCAGTCTATATGAATGAAATAGATTTTAGCAAAATTTAACACAATTTGCAACAATTATAACATAAATAAACTAAGACAATTACATTAATTAAACTTAATTTATTATCATCATGCTTAATAATATTCGAAAAAATATTTCATGGCAACTCGATCTTTCATGAGTTTGGAAACCAAATTAGGTCCTTTCGGAATCCTTTACTTAGTAAATACGCATTTTACTGATCCTTATTTACTAAGGGTTTCTTAGCATTCGTGTGAGGTAACAGGGACGTGTTAGGTTTGAAACAATTTAATCACACAAATCTAAAAACTATGCAGATAACAGAGCCTGGTTAGGGTTGTTATGCAACCTACAATTTAATCGGGTTAGGATCTAAATTGAGCATGCACATTTCAATTATGCGTCCATTAGCCGTCATCTGGTTAGGATCGCTTAGCTAATTCAGGTGCATTTCAATCACGTATGAATGAAATACAGACTTGATTTTAATCGAAAACAAGATCGATTGAGGCACAAAAATTATAATCATGAATCAAATAAATATTATTTAATCAAAATAATCATCCTAGCTTAAATAGTTTTAAGCTATCATTGTTGTAAACAAGAACAAAGAAGACATATCAAACATCTTTAAATTAAATTAAAGAAAAGAAAGATTAAACCCAATTCAGAGTGGCTGTCACCCAAGACTCTGACGGATGAGGCTCTTTAGCTTCTTTGCGTTGCTCCTTTGCTGATGGTTCTCCAAGGTAGCTGACCAAGGGCTCTTTAAGAGGCTAATTGGCTAAAATCCTTATGCAAGGATGATTATCAGCGTGAGAGCTAAGAGAGTTGAGAGAGAGGATGAGAGATGAGAGGGATGAGGGATGAGGGATGATTGAAAAAGTGAGAAATGAGCTCTTATTTATAGGTGAAGCATGGGAGCTAGTTTGCTAAAAATAGGAGTGTCCATCCTTTGAAACCTCCTCCAAGAGTGGCCGTCCTTAAATTGAGGAAATGTGGCTGATTTTTCCTTGATTTTTGGTCAATTTGAATGCCACAACAACTTAGGACTAAGACTCGATCACGAACAAATCTTTGGGAAAATCTCTGATTTCTTTAACTCTTCAAGGGCCTTGTATAATTAAACCAATAATTGGTTTATAATCAACCATGTGTAGCTGAAAATTAGGTTGACTTGGTCCCCACTTTGGACAGTTTTGCAATTAGAAGAAAACTCTCAGACTTATAAAAAATAGTAGATAGTTTAGAGGACCAAATGAATTAATTTAACCACTTTAATTTATCAATTTACTTAATTAATTAAACCTAATTTTATTAATGAATTATTTAAAATGAATTATTAAAATATAACATTATATTTTATTATTTAATTTAATTATGCATGGCCCACTTCATAGCTTAAAAATATAATATGTTGAAATTAATATAAAATAAGTCATTTTATGCATGAAAACTATATAATAAAACATAAAATCACATTTTAATAATTTCTATGTCCCAATTTCATATTTTCACATATTTCATTGATTTATTAAACAATTACTTGGTTTTAACAATAATTTTAAGTAAAAAGGTGATGAATTATATAGGAAAAATCTTATATATTTTTCCGTTTACAGTGGTGTAGATCGACTATTGAAGTTTATTAAAAAGAAGAACTTGGCCTATTCACATACAAAGTTCCACCAACTTCCTGAATCATTTTTTTTCAATTTGATGCCATGGGTTTCTCATATATTAGTGAATATCTAAAATGTTGGTTTTCAGTAAATTGGGCCCTGTTTATCAGGAAAAAAGGTGTTGTTGAGATTTGGAGTTTCTAAAAGAAAGCTTTGAAATGATTTCCAAGAATAGCTCACCAAATAAGTCTTTAATGGTGTGAATATGTTATTGCCACTAAATTTGAAATTTTTTATTCTTATTTTGCCAACTTCACTAAACATCTTTGAAAATTGGTTTTTGGGTTATTGAAATCTAAAATTTAGTTTTTGATCAAAATTGGAGAATAATAAATGAATCTAGAGAGAGAACATGAGTTAACTAATTAACTCATTTTTAATAAAAATTTTAAAAAAATTTAAAAATTTAAAAATAAATCATTTTGATACACATGGCGTAATATAATTGATTATTTAATACATGTGACATAATCTAATTGGTTGAAAATGATATTATATTTTTCCCAACTCAGCAATGTTTGTATATCCCGTCTTGATTTAAGTATAGCATGTACCTAAGTTGAGTCAATTTTGGTATGTAACTATGTGTATGTGCACTTTAGTAGTAAAAATTAGTGTTTAAATATGGTTATTTGATCATGGAATGTACATGGTCTCAAACTTGATGTGATATACTATATTGCTAATGCTCTTGTTGAGATAATTAAAAATGTTCATGACTTAGTACGAAATGCAATAGGTAATTAGCTTATAGTGATAAAGTATTGATATAAGGTTAGATGAATTATTGGAGTGCTTAAACTGATGTTAGCATTATTTTTTTGTGGTTTGATAATGAATGGAATGTGTTTCGAATTGTTTTGGAAAGTTGAAGGTTTTTAACCAAAGGAAATTTACAGAAATAGTATGTGACGTCGCAACATCAAATGTATCATGTCGCAATGAGAAATGACCTATAATGTTACGGCGAGATTGTCAGAAATAAATATATAGATTCGATTGATGTGCAAGTATACACAATCATGAAGAAGTAATAAAGTAGTGAGTAAGAGTATCATCTTCACAGGGAATGTATTGGCAAGTTGGTGATTAAAAATAATTAAATGGTGAGTGAGAATTACCTAATCCGTTGAATGTTAATCCGTAATGATAATAATTACTAAGGTAATTCACATATATTCTGCTAGTAAAAGAGGTAATAATCCATTTTGTATGAATCAGTGCAAATGTGTAAGCGAAATCAGTTCTTATTATAGCCTATAGCATGAGCGATAAAAATGGAGAATTGTGACAATGTAGAAAGTGTACAAATTTTCAAGTTGAGCCAATGCAAGGGAGGATAAGAGTACGCAAAGAAGATGTGTGAACTATACTTGTCCAAGTGATGTCAATTGAGAGACCAGACCCATGAAGTTTGATGGGTGCTAAAAATAACATGTTTTAGTCTCATTCTTAATGTGGTTTTAGGTTATTATTCGATGTTAATGGTGAATATTATGATCCTAGTCCTTTAATTTCATGTTTTTAATACTAGGAGAGCATTTAGGAGAAAAAGGAGCGAAAAATAAAAAATTGGAGCAAGGTACAGGGGCCACACGATTTGGACACATGGCTGTATGAGCCACACAGGCTGCCACACGGCCACGTAGCAAGTCATGTTGATTTCGCAAATTACACTCTGAACAACAAAAAAAAAACAATTTGTGGGGTTTTTCAGGCATTTTGAGACCTATATATGACAAAATTAAGAAAATAGGAGTAAGTCGTCATAGAATACTCAAGAAAACAACTAAAAAAAAAACACCACTGAAGTGGATTTTGAAGCAAATTTCCATCAAGATTGAAGATTCCCTTTTGAGTTCTTTGGAGATTATTATGAGTTTCTTTGTTTCTTGTGGTTATACTGTATTTTGGATGTTTTAATTTGCTAGCATGAAGTAATTTTCTAAATACTTAGAGATATGAACCCTATGATGAATTCTGTTATTTTATTTTTATTTTACACAATAAATACTTAGATCTAGTTCACAATTATGTGTGTTTAATTCTTAGTTTGATATTTTTAGATTATTGATCCTGTTTAAGAGTAGATCATGCATAATTGAGTGGAGTTGCATGCAATCCTAGAATTAGGATTGCATAAATCTACCATATTAGAGTCTACTCTAATAGGGGAATCCATAGATCGGGTTAATACGATACTATGGGTTTTAATTAGAAAGAAATTTCAATTAATCAACCTAGAGTCAGTTGCTCTTATTCTTGAAGAAATATTTTAGTATAATTTAGGGATTTCTACGGATCAAGATACTAAGTGAAGAAATTGTGTAATTTAGATTGATAATGACAGATGAAATCTAGGTGAATTATTTCCTGGGTATTCTTTCTCTTCTTGGTTGTTTACTCGATTTTATCTTGATTTGTTTTTTTTTTCGTGTTCGTTAGCAATTAATTTAGTTAATTTTAGTTTTCAATCAATCACTCGAATTTATTGGTTAAATAATAGAAAGACGGTAATTACTAGTACTTTTAGTCTTCGTGGGAATGATATCTTTGCTCACCGTAGCTATACTATTAATTGATAAGTGCACTTACCTTAGTCAGATTTTTAGTTGGTTTACGACTGCATCAAGTTTTTGGCACCGTTGCCGGGGACTAAAATATTATGAAAACTTTATTTCTATTAATTTAGCCATTTTATTTTTATTTTAATATTTTTTGTTTTTAATTTAATTATTACATTTTGATTTTTCTTTTGTTTGATTCTTACAGGTTCTTTTAGTTTTTTACTAGAGGCAACTTGTTAGAACCAATAGATTTTTATAGTGAGATTGAAATACTGCTCGTAGAAATCGGAGAGAAGTTAGAGAAGCAAGGCAAGATCAGCAGGGCAAGGTCAGCAAATTTTAATAGATGATCAAGAGCAAACAGATATTACTGTGAAGATGGATAATAATCAAAATAATCAGCAGCCTCTTGCACGTTCCGCTCCTCGGACTATGTATGATTATACTAAGCCTACTTTGATTTGGGCTGAATTTAGTATTGTCAGACTAATAGTTTCTACGAATAATTTTGAGATGAAGCTTAATATAATTCAAATGCTGCAACAATATGTTTGGTTTGATCAAACTTTCTAGAGATTTGTGACACTTTCAAGATTAATGGTGTTACTGATGATTCCATAGGCTTACAGTTGTTCTTATTCTCTTTAAGGAGCAAGGAAAAACATTGGTTGAATTCACTTCCACAGAGTTCTATCACGAATTGGGATCAAATGACTGAGAAGTTTTTATTGAAGTACTTCCCACCAGGTAAAACAACAAAGTTGAGCATCAACATCTCTTCTTTTGCTCAAATTGATTTGGAAACATTACATGATGCATGGGAAAGATTTAAGGATCTTTTGAGAAGGTGACCTCATAATGGGTTACCTTTGTGGTTACAAGTTCAAACCTTTTGCAATGGTTTAAATCCCTCGACTAGGCAACTAATTGATGCAGCAGCTGGTGGAACTTTGAATAATAAGAAGAGTTTATTGAGGAGATGGTACGGAATAACTATCAGTGGCAAGTCCTGAGAACAAAATCAATTAAATAAGCCGGTGTTTTTAATATTAGATGTAGTTGCTATGTTGGCAAGTCAAGTGGAAGCACTGAGTAATAAGATTGATTGTTTGAGTTGCAATAACATGATAAATTTGGTAATGAAATGCGATGTAGTTAGAGCGGGGATGATCAATCTAGAATGTTTACCCTTCAGTTCTAACATGGAGCATGAGCAAGTCAACTTTATGGGTAACAACTCTAGACCTCAAATTAACCCCTATAACAATAACAATAATCTAGGATGGAGAAATCATCCAAAATTCTCTTTGAGTGGTCAAGGTAATCAAAGGTCACAACCCCCTCTGGGTTTTCAAGAACCTTATTAGCAAGAAAAGAAACTGAAAATTGAGGAGATGTTAGCTAAATTTATTTCAGTGTTCGAAACTCAATTTTAAAACACTAAGATAGCTCTGAAAAATCAGGAAGCATCGATTGAAGGGCTTGAAAATCAAATCAGACAACTTGCTAAACTGGTTTTGGAAAGACAACAAGGTAGCTTACCTAGTAACACTGAAACTAACCCAAATGAGCAAGTCTACGCAATCACTTTTTAAAGTGTGGAAGGGTTAGTCAAGCCTGAAAGGAAACTAAATCTAGAAGCTGTTGAAAAAAATGATGGAGTTGAGGAAAGCAAGAAAGAGCATAAGCTGGTAGTTAGAGAATACAAACCACAAATTCCATATCCAGCAGCATTGAAGCAAGAGTGCATAAAAGAACAATATGGTAAATTTCTGAAACATTTGAAAAAGTTGCATATTAACTTACCTTTTTTTGAATCCCTTTCGCATATGCCAAAGTATGGAAAATTGTTAAAGGATTTGTTAACAAATAAAATGGAGTTAGATGACTTGTAAACTGTGGAGCTCAATGAGGATTGCTTGGCCATTCGCCAAACCAAACTCCCCAGCATGCTTAAAGATCTAGGGAGTTTTACTATTCCTTGCCTTATTGGTAGTTTGAACGTTGAAAAAGCTTTGGCTGATTTGGGGGCTAGTATAAATTTTATGCCTTATAAAATGTTAAAAAAACTTGGTCTCGGGGAACCAAAACCCACTAAGATGAATATTCAATTAGTTGACAAATCAATTAGGTATCCTAAGGGTACTATTGAAGATATACTTGTTAAAGTCGATAAGTTTATATTCTCTATTGATTTTGTTATATTGTACATGGATGAGGATATTAAGGTACCAATAATCTTAGGTTGCCCCTTTTTAGTCACTGCAAGAATTGTTATTGATGTGGGAACTGGTGAGTTTGTGCTGAGTGTAGGTGATGAAAAGGTTACTCTTCAAGCATGTGATTTTGTTAGACTTCCTAGGGAGCGAGATGATACTCGTTATTATGTTAATATTAGTAATAATGTGACTTGACATTCTTTACATAAATTTATTAATGAATACGTGTTCGAACAGTATCCATCTCAAGGTGAAAAAAATCAAGAGACGAGTGGAGAGCGAATGGTGTAGGTCGATGAATTAGATGAATGACGAGCGAAGGCTAATGATCGATAAAGCACAAGGAATGATAAAGCAATGCCATGATGTGCATGTAAAGAAGACAAACCAATTCAAAGCTAGGGATAAAGTGCTTGTAACACCCCAAACCTAACCTAGACGTTATGGCCGTATCTAGCAATATCACACGATAGTGTTTTTGAAACCTCGTTGTTACAATGAAAACATTCTATGTTATTATCTTTAGTAAACCTTTGTTAGAACTTAGGAAGTCGCCTCTATTCATTTAAAACATTTGTTTTGACACATCCCTCGTTGCGGAATCTTTAATAAAACAGTCTAAGTGATCATGCGTTTAGAAAATACATTAGCTTTTTGAAAACCGTATTTCCTACGACCAGCAGGTATAAATCCATAAAGTAAAATAAATAAATAAAAACCCAAAATTCAAAACCAAAGTCCAACAGAGTCCTTAAATTACAACCCAAATAATCAATAATAATCAAATCATAAATTGTAAATTGAAAACCATGTAGTCCAAATATTGTTGTGGTCACTGCTGAGTCCTCCGTCGCACCGATCCGTCTGAGTTTGCGGATTACCTGTGCACATTAAACAAAAAGGGTGAGTTTACGTAAACTCAGTGTGTAATCCTGCATAAACAAACAAACAATCAGTATTCATAGTGCACAGTTAAACAGTGTTGGGCCTAAGCCCTTTTCAGTATCAGTGACAGTTTGGGCCTTAGTCCATCTCAGTACAGTGTCAAAAATGCAGTAGGGCTTTAGCCCATCACAGTATCAGTAACAGTAACAATTATGTAGTAGCAAAATCCTACCCATCTAGCCTCTATACACCATCTTTGTCCAACCCTACACTCACTGTGGGGATATAATCAACCCACCCATCCCTACACTCTAAGTAGTATCGAATGCGGCACAAAACAGTAGTTTACAGTTGAGCTGCCAGTAAATTAGGCTTAAAGCCTTTTAGTACAGTTCCTCTTAATAACAACCTCAACCCAATCCAATGCAACATACAATGGATGATATGCTATCATGAAATTTCAGTACATATATTCGGTTTAGATATTAACAGGCTCAGTACAGATATCATTCAGTCAAATTCACACATTTAGTGGTCTAAGTAGCGCTTACCGACCTTACAGTAGGTTTACAGTCTACTTGGGAGACCCGTGCAACCTTAGAAATATTTCGGCAAAAATGGGCCCACATGCCCGTGTGTGCCCATTTGGCCCACTCGGCCCAAATTGGCTTTGGCCGTGTGATCCATTTTTAATGTAACCCATGCTAGCTAAATATTCATATATGTTTTCACTATTTACTTATATGATCATTCAGAGCTATCTACTCGAGTCATTGTCACTAAATTATTTATATCTTGAGCTACAGAATTCCAAATTAAGATCCACTTAATGTTTTCGAAACTAGACTCAAATATCTTTCTAACACAAAATTTTCAGAATTTATGGCTTATCAAATAAGTACAGTAAAATCTTCAAAGTTATCCTTATTCTGCTATTTGACAGCTTCAACCTTTCCTTACTAAAAATTATATATCTCTTAGTACAGAATTTTATGATGTTTTTGTTTGTTTCTCCTGAAAATAGACTCATTAAGTATTTAAAAATATAAATTTAAGCCCCTAATTATATTTTTACAATTTTAAATGATTTTTTCCAAAGTCAGAATAGGGAAACCTGAATTCATTATGACCTTGTCTCACAAACTTTATTATATCTCATAATCTACAATTCCGTTGCTTACACTATTTCTTCCATGAGAAACTAGACTCAATAAAATTTAATTTCATATTTTATTCAACCTTTAACTCAATTTACACTATTTTTGATGATTTTTCAAAGTTAGACTACTGCTGCTGTCCAAAACTATTTTCGTGCAGAATGTTGATTTCCAAGTTTATAACACCCTTATTTCCTTTCTCTACAATTTTCCGCATCATTTTCTCTTATTTCTCTATTTCTCGATAGCAAGCAAATTTGGCTTTTCGCTGAATCCCATTTTCTACATTTTGGGTACACACTTGGTATCATTTCTGATGTGTAAGCATTCCTAAGCCTTCAGAACCTAAAAATCGACCAACATATCTCTAGATTAATCACTTAATTCATTTTTAATCAACCAATTTTGGAAGGAACTCGACTAAAACCTAACAAAACCCTTACCTCACTTGAGTAACCACGACTTCGCATAATCACAATGTCGATTCAAAACCACTAACCCCTTGATTAACTCCTAAACACCAAAAAGGAATCCCCCTTTTAGAGATTAACCAAGAGCGATTAACAAAAGACAAAACCGTTACTTACCGAACACACGCAACCAACGATGAACAACCAAATCAATTGGATAATAAAAAAATAAATGGAAGGGAAAAAATAATGGAAATTTTGGCAGCAACTAGGGGAAAGAATCGGCAGAGGAAGGAAAAGAAGAAGAAGAAAATGTCAAAAAAAGTTTGGGTAATTCGAGAGAAAACCGAAACTCTACTTTTTTTTTCTGCAACAAAAAGATAATAAGATTATTTTCTGATAACCTCTCCCCCATTAACCCTAGAATCACTCCCTATTAACCCACTAAAACACAACTACTCAGAATTTTTCCCCAACACAACTCTTAGCCGAAATTGGAGCAAAAATATTGTTTCCACGCCATCACAGTGAATTGAACATAGGACCTCCTTCACACCAACACTCTACTTATCCACCAAACTAGTAGACCCATTCTATTAATTATTTTTCATCTTTTACTTAAAAGCCTACTGACTAAAATAGGACTTATTTATAAAAATACCAAAATTTTCCGAAGTCCTGGCTTGAACTTGGGACCTCTCACACACCCAGAACACTTAACCACTGAAGCAGATACACAGTTGTGTCACACCTTCGCAAGAATAAAAATAAAAATTCTAGGGCGTTACAGTGCTGTTAGACAAGTCAGATCCACGAATGTTCCCTTCAGAGCTTAAGTCAAGAGGGTCGAACCCATTTGTGGTACAAAACGTATTTCCATACAGAACCATGGAAGTAACACCCCCTGATTACAGCACATTCAAGGTAAACAATCTTCATCTAAAACTTTATGTTGGTGGTAATGCTAACAATGAGAGAGAGGAGCTTCAACTCCAAGGTCCACATTAATTGTTAGCTTGAAAAGGGAAGTCAAGCTTAGACTCTAAATAAGCGCTTCTCGGGAGGCAACCCGAGTGTCTTTATTTTACTTATTTATTCATTTTTGTTTCATGTTATTTTAAAAAAAATTGAAAAACAATTTGAAAAAAATTGAAAAAAATATAAAAAAAGATCCACACAGTCTAGGGTGATCAAGCCAGAATTCGTTCAAGCTTAGCTGAACTTGTGTTATTATCTATAACATGCATATAGTGGAGCGACCTAGAGATTGAGCCTCAGGGTCAGAATTTTTCTTTTTGTAACTAAGTATGAATCGTAGTATTTTATTTTCAAAAATAGAACTCGATTCAAAATATTAAAGATATTAATTGTTAATTTTTCATAAGTCCTCCTGTTAAGATTTTTAAACTAGAAATTTATAGTTGTATTTTTGTTTAGCAGATCAGTTAATTAAACATGTTATGATGTTACTGACAATATGTGAACCTAGTTAATTATGATTAAAGAAGGCATATTTGGTCATTTTAGTCATGTTAGTCATGTTAGTAATACAATTTAGTTGTAAATTGTTCATTATTTGTTTCGAAGATGACGTGACATTTTGTAATTGAACCCGTCGATCGGGTCGTGTTTAGGGTGTTACAATCTAATTGGTTGAAAATGATATTATATTTTCCCAACTCAGCGAAATTTGTATGTCCAGTATTGATTTAAGTATGACATGTACCTGAGTTGAGTCAGTTTTGGAATGTAACTATGTGCAAGTGCACTTTTGGCTTTAAAGATTAGTGTTTGAATATGGTTATTTGATCATGGAATGTAAATGGTCTTAAACTTGATATGATATGCTATATTTCTAATTCTCCTATTGAGATAATTAAAAATGTTCATGACTTAGTACAAAATGCAATAGGTAATTAGCTTATAGTAATAAAATATTTATATAAGGTTGGATGAAGTATTGGAGTGCTTAAATCGATGTCAGCATGTTGTTTTCCTGGTTTGATAATGAATGGAATGTTTTTAGAATTGGTTTGGAAATTTGAAGGTTTTTAACCAAAGGAAATTTTTTGAAATAGTATGTAACGTTGTGACATCAAACATATCACGTTGCGACGAGTAATAACCTATAACATTAGGTCGCGACGAGGAACCCTGTTGTCCCAACAAGACCAAAATAGTGTGTTAGGTCACGACGAGGAATGCCCTCATGTCACAATATCAATCTTAATTCGACCTCTATTTAACAATTGAGCTTTCTTAGGATCATATAAGACCCGAGAATAATTATTTATCATATCATAAACATATATTACTTTTGTTTTCATGATAATTGGTATAAATTATATTTAACTTAATCGTAGTTGCTCCGACAATAAGTGTGACACCTTATAGTTCAGACTAGATGATTAGATCGGGTATGGGTGTTTCATAAGCCCTGAGGGTCGATGCAATTGCAAAAAAAAAAAATGGATTCGAGATTGTAAAGAGAAAAATGGAACAACTTTATAATTTACTATGACAATCATGTAAGTGAGATATAATAGTAAAGAGAGTGAATGTTAGAATAATAGAAGGCTAAATAGCTTAAAAAATGATGTTTTGTTTTATGAGACAAGAAATAAATTTTTCATTTAGGTAGTTTTTGGATTCAATTTATATACCCTTGGTATTTTGCTTCTATGTGATTAATCCTTTAAATCATGTTAGCACCATAAAGCCTTATTCTTCATGTAAAAATAGAACATCGGTAATGACAATATATCGCAAAAAAAGGGAAATAAAAATAAAGAACACACAAATTTTTACATGGAAACCCTTTCGGGAAAAAAGCCACGGGCAGAGGAGAAGAAAATTCACTATGTTGAATTTGAATGATTACAAGAGGAGTTTTGACTACATCTATTTATAGGTTGAAAAAACCTAATTCTAATCAAAGTCAAATATATTATGCTAATAAATGCTAAATATATTGTACTCATAAATACTAAATCTTCTAGAAAGAAGATATATTTTGTTTATCTTGACTTGCAAGCAATCTCTTAGAATTTGGGTCACACAATTGTAGCAATCTCTACCTTGACATGAATTCTCAACGAACAAGTTTCTCAGCTCTTCCATAAAACCCCTTAAAGGTTTAAACTTGGTTATAGGAAGTGACTTAGTCATCATATCTGCAGGATTTTCATGAATACTAATTTTGCGCGCAACAATATCACCACGATCAATAATA
The DNA here is from genome assembly GCA_008044935.1 of Gossypium turneri. Taxonomy (NCBI): domain Eukaryota; kingdom Viridiplantae; phylum Streptophyta; class Magnoliopsida; order Malvales; family Malvaceae; genus Gossypium; species Gossypium turneri. Next base: position 21,407,931 of record CP032576.1, on the reverse strand, counting down.
TAACGAACAAAATGATACTGAACATCAATGTGTTTTATCCTCTCATGAAACATTTGATCTTTTGTAAGGAAGATGGCACTCTGACTGTCACAAAATATTGTACTGATTTGAAGGTCTTGATTGAGTTCATTAAAGATCCTTTCAACCAAATAGCTTTTTTACAAGCCTCAGTAATCGCCATATACTCAGCTTTAGTGGTAGACAAAGCGATTGTAGTTTGCAAAGTGGCTTTCCAACTGATTGCACAACCTTCGATTGTAAAGACATAACCTGTGAGAGATCTTTTTCTATCAAGGTATCTAGCAAAATCAGCATCAACATACCCAATGACTCTATCTCTAGCTCCTCTAAACTGTAAGCAAACATCTATAGTACCTCGTAAGTATCTTAAAATCCACTAAACTGCTTTCCAATGTTCTTTACCAGGATTCGCCATGTATTTGCTAACTACACTGGCTGCATATGATAAATCTGGACGTGAACAAACCATAACATACATGAGAGATCCCACTACACTACAGTATGGAACATGTGACATGTACTCAATCTCATCATCTGATTTTGGAGACAAAGCCGATGAAAGTCTAAAATGGGCTTCAAAAGGAGTACTAACAGGCTTAGCACTTTGCATATTGAACCTGCAAAGAACTTTCTCAATGTACCCATTCTGGCTTAGGTATAATTTACATGCTTTTCTATCTCTGAGAATCTCCACACCAAGTATGTTTTCCAATGTTCATTACCGGGATTCGCCATGTATCTGCTAACTACATTGACTGCATATGATAAATCTGGATGTGAACAAACCATAGTATACATGAGAGATCCCACTACACTACAGTATGGAACATGTGACATGTACTCAATCTCATCATCTGATTTTGGAGACAAAGCCGATGAAAGTCTAGCATGGGCTGCTAAAGGAGTACTAACAGGCTTAGCACTCTGCATATTGAACCTGCAAAGAACTTTCTCAATGTACCCCTTCTAACTTAGGTATAATTTACGTGCTTTTCTATCTATGAGAATATCCATACCAAGTATATTCTTTTCTAGTCTCAAATCATTCATCTTAAATTTTTCACTTAGTTGGGCTTTGACCTTTCTTATCTCTCATTTATCTTTTGTTGCTATCAACATAAAGGAGTAGATGCACAAAAGAACCATCACTATTTTTCAAAGTAAAAACAACTTTCAAAATTACTTCTTTCGAAATCATGAGAAGTCATAAAGGAATCAAACCTCTTGTACCACTGTCTTGGTGACTGTTTCAAACCGTAAAGGGACTTTTTCAGTAAGCAAACATAGTCCTCTTTTTCTGAGACTGTAAAACCCTCTAGTTGTTGCATGTAAATATCTTCCTCAAGTTCTCCATGTAAAAATATAGTTTTTTACATCTAACTGCTCAAGTTCCAAATCATGCATGGCCACAATACCAAGCAAAGCTCGAATCAAACTATGTTTCACATCTGGAGAGAACACATCTGTGAAGTCCACTCCTAGAATTTGACTGTAACCCTTTGCAACAACCATTGCTTTATATCTGGGTTCTTTAACTCCTAGAGTCCATTATTTCTTTTTAAACACCCATTTACAAAAAAAAAAGCCTTATTACCTTTAGGAAGTTTCACAAGATCCCATGTTCTGTTTTCGTGGAGTGATTTCATCTCCTCTTGCATAGCAAACATCAACTTTTCTGAGTCTTCACAGCTAACCACCTCAAAATAATTAGATGGCTCTTGGTTTGCATTTATATCTTCAGCCACATTTAAAGCATAAGCAACTAGATCAGCCTCGACATACTTCTTTGGAGGTTTAATTTCTCTTCTAGTTCTATTTTTGGTGATAGAGTATTGTGGTAAAGAAGCAACTCTATTCTAAATTTTTTGTACTGGCTTAAGAAGTTGACTCTGTTGTAGATTCTGGATTAATTTGATGCTCTACCTGATTTTGATTTTCTTTATGGAAAGATTCTTTAAGAGATAAGTTAGGTAGCATAGCAGTTTCATCAAAAACAACATCTCTGCTAATCACAACTTTTCTATTTTCAGGACAACATAACTTATACCCTTTTACACCAGCTTTATAACCAAGAAAAATACATTTAATGAATCTCAATTCTAATTTTCCATTATCAACATGAGCATGCGCATGACACCCAAAGATCTTTAAATCAGAATAGTCAGCAGGAGTACCAGACCATACCTCTTGTGGAGTCTTTTTCTCAATGGCAACGGATGGAGATCAGTTGATCAAAAAACATGCAGTAGAGGCTGCTTCGGCCTAAAACGACTTTGGTAAGTTGACATTTGACAGCATAAATCGAACCTTATCCATGATTATTCTGTTCATTCATTCTGGAGTGCTGTTTTACACTGGAGTATGACAAATTGTCAAGTGTCTCACGATCCCTTCTGACTTGCACAGTTTATTAAACTCATCAGAACAGAACTCTAAGCCATTGTCTGTACGAAGGTATTTTATTTGTTTTCCCGTCTATTTTTCAATCATAGTTTTCCAAGACTTAAATGCAAAAAACACATCTCTTTTCTGGAAAAATCATCAATAAAAGTTAGCATATAATTAACTCCACCTCTTGAAGGCACTCTGGATGGCCCCCAAAGATCAGAATGAATATACTTTAACGTTCCCTTCGCGTTTCCTTAGTGAATCAAACTCTCTTTTGCTTCCCAAAACCGCAGTGCTCACAAAACTTTAGTTTCCAAATTCCTTGTCCATTAAGAAGTCCCATTGTGCTGAATTCTGTCATGCCATTCTCACTCATATGCCCTAGGCGCATATGACAAAGTTTAGTGATATCATCATCTGACAAGGAAGAGGAAGCGACAGTTGTATCACCTGTAACAGTAAAACCCTACAAAATATATAACTTGGCAGTCTTTCTCTGCCCTTTCATCACAACGAGGGAACTTTTGGAAATCTTCAAAACCTCACTTTTAGCTATGTATCTGTACCCTTTTAAATCAAGAGTACTAAAAAAAATTAAATTTCTCTTCAATTCTGGAACATGTCGCACGTCACTAAGTGTTTTGACAAATCCATCAAATATCTTAACTTTAATCATTCCAACACCTATAATTTTACACGAAGCATTATTTCCCATCAAAACAAAACCTTCAAACACTATTTCATAAGTTGTAAACCAATCCCCATTGGGACTCATGTGGAAGGTGCAGCTCGAATCAAGGATCCACTCCTCGCTCACTTTAGAATTATTGACAGAGGCGACTAGAAGTTCACCATTGCTCTAGTATTCTACAACATCAGCTTCACCAGAATTTTCTAGTTGTTTTCCTTTTTTATTCGCCGCCTCCTTTTTGATCTTGTTTTGTAGCTTATAGCACTCAGATTTAATGTGCCCTTTCTTCTTGCAGAAGTTACAAGTTTTACCTTTGTTTGAAAACTTCGATCTACCCTTAGATTTACCGCGAGGATTCCGTTCCTATGTCTTTCCACGATCATCATTAGCATTCCGTTCTTATCTCCTACAAAAAATGATACTCTCTCCCTTAGAGTCGGGTTTAATCACAAGATGCCTTATCTTATCATACGAGGTCAAAGAATCATAAACCTCATCAATTGTGAGAGACTCGTAGTTATATAAAATCGTGTCTCTAAAGTTTGAATAAGACAGGGGCAACGAACAAAGTAGAATAAACCCTAGATCTTCCTTATCATACTGAACCTCCATAACCTCTAAGTTTGAGAGAATTTCTTTAAACACTGTTAAGTGTTCATGCACAGATGCACCTTCCTCCAAACGATGAGCATAAAGACACTGTTTCCTATGCAAATTACTGGTTAAAGTTTTCGACATACACATTTGTTCCAGCCTCTTCCACAATGCAGCAGCTGTCTTCTCCTTCATCAGATCCTGCAAAATTTTGTTAGAAACATGCAGCTGTAATTGTGTTAATGCCTTTCGATCCTTCCGCTTCTTCTATTCATCTGTTAATGTCGAAGGCATCTTATCTATCCCTAGCAGGGCATCCTCTAGATCTATCAATGCAAGAACTACTTGCATCTTAATCTGCGACAACACAAATCTGGTGTTGCGATCCAACAGCGAAATTTCATACTTTAACGATACCATTATCGTGATCGAGATGAACAACCCGAAAGCTCGGATACCACTTTGTAAAAATAGAACATCGGTAATGATAATATATCGTAAAGAAAAGAGAAATAAAAATAAAGAACGCACAAATTTTTACGTGGAAACCCTTTCGGGAAAAAACCACGGGCAGAGGAGAAGAAAATTCACTATGTCAAATTCGAATGATTACAAAAGGAGTTTTGACTACATCTATTTATAGGTTGAAAAAGCATAATTCTAATCAAATTCAAATATATTATGCTAATAAATGCTAAATATATCGTACTCATAAATACTAAATATTCTAGAAAGAATATATATTTTGTTTAACTTGACTTGCAAGCAATCTCTTAGAATTTGGGTCACACAACTCTAACAGTTCAGTGTATGGTTTTATTTGTTTTCGTGCTCAGGTATTGTTAGGTCTCCAAGACTCGAGGAGTATGATAACATCCAGGACTCAACTTTCGACTTGGCAGAGTTTGTATAGTTTTTGTTCTGTCTATAGCAAGTGGCATGTACCAAATGTTTCAGTTGGTTACTAAGTTCAGATTGTCATTTTGGTACTTTTGATAGGAAATGTTTATACTTAAGTATGATCATATAAGTTTCGTAGTATATATATGTACTAATCTAGTGAGATAACTGTAACGACCCGAAAGTCAATGGTGTTGAAAAATATGGTTTTGGGATTTCGTTGCCCTAAACCGAACTCGTAAATATTTTGAACAAATATTTACGGAGTTATATTATAGGTGAATTAAATTTTGGATAAGTAATTTTCATGAGTTAGGAGTTATTAAGGTACAGGGACCGAATCGCGTTAAAGTTAAAAGGTTGAATTATAATTAAATCATAAAGTAAAATAGAAATAAATGACTTAAAAAGTAATTATACCTTTGCTTAGTTGTAGTGGACGGTCATTAATGATATGATTTATATATATTATATATATAAGTTGTATGCATTATGCCAACCTTAATAAATATTATATCAAATTATAATGAAATATGATATAATAAATAAATAAATGAAAAACAAAATAAAGACAATTGGAAGATAATGGAATGAAAGAGAATTCTTTCATGCAACCATTTTGTTCAAAGCTAATAAGAAGAAAAGAAAGAAACACGAGGCATAGGTGTTTTAGGTTCAAGCTCAAATTTTAGTGTAATTTAGTCATTTTCTTATAATTTTAAAGTTTTTAGAATCTTAGTACTTAGAGTTAGCCGACCCATGTTATAATTTTTAGTATTGTTTAAGATTGAAGATGTTATCATTGTTGATTAGTTAGAGTTTTAAAGATTAAATTGATAGATTTTTAAGTTAGAAGTGAAAAAGGACTAAATTGTGGAGTTAATTATTGATTTTGAGCAAAACGGACTAAATTGTGAAAAACTCAAAATTAAGGGTAGAACTGAAAATTAGGGACCTAAATTTGGCTTAGAGTGAAATTGGTATAAAAATTTGAGGCTAAATGTGGAGGTTAAATTAGTCTCAATTTAGGGACTAAAATGAAGTTTAAGCAAATGTAGTATAAAGTTTGAAATTTAAAGAGAATTGAATTGTGTATTATTAATTTATTTTAATTTCTTTATTTCGTAGCTAATGTCGTTCCGGAATCCTTGAGTAAGAAGGGGAAAGACTAGCTCGACGTCAAGTAGCTCGGAATATACGATTTGTGCTTCTATAATCCAAACTAAATTGTAAATTGTTGCATAATGATTTAATTGTCATTGTAAGCATTTAAGGTGAGAATTTTATTCAAATGGTTGATTATGAAGACTCAATTGTGCATATCTGAGATATATATAATTATATAAATATATGACTTGAGTATATATGTTCGAATAAATAAGGTTGTTACTAAGTTAAGTAATGTATATATACGCATAAATATTGAAAATAAATGTGAATCTAATATGTTGGTTGGTATTGACAATATAAAATAAGAACCTATTAATTGTTTCGGGTTAAGTCGGATATAGATGGCATGCCATAGGATAGGATGAGTTCAGGGATTACTTCAACTTCGAGTTGAAGAGGAACTGGGTGCCAATTTGCTTCGGTTTAATCGATGAGATACTGGGTGTCAACTTATAACAACACTGGGCGTAATCATGACTTTAGATTTATCTGATGAGGGACTAGGTGCCAACTAGTGTTGGTTGGAGCCGCATATTCGTCCGAGTCCAAGTAGTGTTAATAGGGAAATAATTATGACTGACAAAATTTAAATATGTGAAATGGAAATGTAATATACGGAATGAAATGAAATGAAATCTTTGATTGAGCTATGAACATAGATTATTTATGTTCAATTGGAATGTCGATCTATAATGTGAATTGGATTATGCCATTACATGATTAAATTATTAAATGATTTATGAAAGGCTATTAATATAGCAAAGGTTGTGATTTGATATGTATGTTAAAACCAAATTGAAATGGATATTTGAATAAATTAAAATAGGGTTAACATGAAATTGCACATTTTAATTGATAAAAAAATTAATTTGAGCATTTACATGTATTTATATCTTGTTTTTAAATGTTCAAGTTATTGAATTATCACTGTATTTTATTCAACGTACGATTTTGTTTTCATACGCAGTTTAGGTACATTTCAAACTCTCGTCAACTCAGCATCCAGCAACAATTCCGGACTCAAGTGTGGTGATGTTCTATTTTGTTATGGCATGTACCTAAGAGGTCTTTTGATTGATAGTAGCTTTACTAATGGAATGAAATTTTGAATACTAAATGTTTAAATGTATATATTCATATAGTTGAGGTTTTTAGCCATGTTTTGAAATGTATAGTCAAGCTTGTTGTTTTGCATGTGATTAACTCTAAATTTTTGGTAACCTGAGTAGCTAGAGTAATGGTTTAAGTATGGAAATTAGTATGAATGAGGGTTTGGATGGTTGGCTGTTTGTTATAGGTTGGTTAAATATTTGAATTGCGGTGTCAATGAGGGCACATTGGTTAGACATTAGGTGTTTGAATGGGCAATATTATTGCCTTTGATTGGTTGGTAAATTTGGCATGGTATAAACTCTTTAATGATGAAATTTTACCATTTTGAAACTAGGTATCAGTAAGTTGCATCTAGGATCGATACCTAACCTTATGAATAGTTTTAAAACAAACAGAATACCAAAATGGTATCGATTTTTATTTAAGTATCGATACTTTTTCATAAAATATCGATACCATAAAATAAATATCGGTGCCATTTATTTTCAAGTAAACAGAATTGAATTTTGGTATCGATTTTCAAAAGGTATCAATTTTGTATTGATTTGGTATTGATTCCATCTGTGAATTTCTATTATTGACTTGTAACTTTAAAATTTTACAATCCAATCTTACTATATGCTTGTACTATGCAATTTGGTCCGTGTTGAATTCTAATTATTTAATATATTTTTTTATATCCATAATTTATTGAGAAATAATGGAATTTTCATTAAGTAAGGTATTTATTAAATTGTTTAATTATGTCGTAGCAACTTATTACTCGGGTCTAACAATCGGGACTGGTAAGGGGTATTACATTTAGTGGTATCAGAGCAATAGATTTGGCCGATTCTCAGACTAAATCGATCTCAGAATCAATTCTAGAGGTACATGCCAAAGTTAAGTAGAGTTTGAGTCGGGATTTGGATGCTGATTATAATTGTTTATGTTTTATAGTTAAAAGATGTCGGATAGATCTAATATTATATTTGATCATGAGATTCATGCTAGTGATGATTCTACTGAGGAATTAGATGGAAATGAATTGATGGCACCTAGCATTAATTTAGCTGGTGCTCAACAACCTAACGTTGATAGAGGTAATAATGACTGTCGAGGTGATTCGAACTTACTTCAAGCAATTGATGATGCTCTTCAACGGGTGGTGGGAGCTACTCCCACTGTAGTACTTGTTCATGTAGTTTGATGGGCTCTGATTAAAGAATTACAGATATATGGTGTGACTGATTTTTTGGGTTTGAAAGGGGTTGATCCCTCAGCAGCTAAAGTTTGGATTGAATCGACTAAACGAGTTTTACAACAACTTGAATGTAATTCCCATGAATGTATAATTTGTGATGTTTCTCTTCTGCAAGGAGAAGCGTACACGTAGTGGTAGACGATGAAATGTCATGTACCTACAGAACGAGTAGATTGGAAGTTCTTCCAAAAGGAATTCTAGAAGAAATATGTCAGAGAGTTGTATCTCGAATACAGAAAAAAATAGTTTTTATTTTTGAAGTAGAGTGAGATGTCAGTGGCTGATTATGAACAAAAGTTTTAGCGACTCAGTAAATATGATGTTGAATTTGTGCCATCTGAAACTGAGAGATGTAAAAGGTTTCTGCGAGGGTTACGTGATGAGCTTAGAGTACAGTTGGTATCACATCGAATCTCAAAGTTTGTTGATTTGGTCGAGCGAGCAAAAATGGTGGAATAAGCTTTGGTTCTTGATAAAAAGGCTAAAACTACTCGAACTGTGGGAAAGCAGTTAGGAGTTGCTAGTTCGCTTCCTTAAACAAAGTAGGCTAAAGATTCACATGGTAACTGGAGATCAAACTTTAAGTCTGATAAATCTGACAAAAATCAAGATCGATAATCGACTATGTCAGTGGGAAGTGATGTCATTACTCATCAATCAGAAGTAGAGCATCATCTCAAGCATACGTTGTATGGACTCGCGAGGAGGGTGGTGCTACTAATGTTGTAGCAAGTATCTTCCTATTATATTCTACGCCTGTTTTTGCTTTGATAGACCCTGGATCTTCTCACTCTTACATTAATTCTAAATTGGTCAAAACGAGGAGCTTTAAATCTGAGATGTCTAAGGTATCTATGGTTGTGTCAAGTCCTTTGGGGCAGTCTATATTAGTTGATCAAGTATACAGGCGGTGTTGGTTAGAAATTCATAACATATTCTTTCCTATTGATTTTTTGATTACGCCATTTGGCGACTTTGATCTGATTTTGGGTATGGATTTGCTTACTGAGCCTGGAGTGATTTTAGACTACCATAAAAAGAAGTTTGTGGTTCAAAGTGTTGACGGTAGCTTGATTGAGGTGAATGGTGTCTAAATAAGTGGTTCAACTCGTATTGTTTCAGCGGTTCGATCTAATAAACTCCTCAATCAAGGTTGTGAAGCTTTTCTGGCTTATGTCATTAGCTCGAATGTTGGTGATAGTCAGATCAGCAAGACTTGAATTGTTTGTGAATTCCCTAATGTGTTCCCTAAGGAATTACCAAGATTACCACTAGATCAGGAGGTTGAGTTCACAATTGAAGTGTTTCCTGGTACAGCTTTAGTGTCAATATCCCTTTGTCGTAGGGCAACAATGGAGCTGAAGGAATTGAAAGTACAGTTGCAAGATTTACTAGACCACAACTTTATACGACCTAGTATATTGCCTTAGAGAGCTCCAGTATTATCCATTAAAAAGAAAGATGGTTCGATGCAACTTTTTATAGATTATCGGCAATTGAATAAGTTGACGATTAAGAATCGATACCCACTACCTCGTATCGATGACTTTTTTGATCAATTGAATGGAGATTCGGTCTTTTTTAATATCGATTTGAGACTAGTTACTATCAATTGAAAGTAGAATATAGTGACGTACTTAAAACAACATTCCGTATGCGTTATGGCCATTGTGAATTTTTGGTGATGCTGGTGATGCCTTTCGGTTTGACTAATGCTTCTGCGACATTCATGGATCTCATGAACCATATTTTCAAACCCTGTTTGGATTAGTATTTGGTAGTTTTCATTGATGACATTTTGATCTATTCAAAATCTGAAGCAGAACACGAACAACATTTACGGATTGTTTTGTAAGTGTTGCGAGAAAAGCAATTATATGGGAAGCTTAGCAAATATGAATTTTGGTTGTCCGAAGTTGTGTTTCTTGGGCATGTTAGTTCAACTAATGGGATTAGAGTTGATCCAAAAAAGATCGAGGCCATTGTTCAGTGGAAAGCACCAAGAAATGTATCAGAAGTTCACAGTTTCCTTTGTTTAGCAGGTTACTACCGATGATTTGTAAATGGATTTTTGAAAATATCTATGCCAATGACAAAGCTTCTACAAAAGAACATTCAGTTTGTTCGAACCAATCAATGCCAATAAAGTTTTGAGAAATTGAAACAGACGTTGACTGAAGTGTTAGTTCTAACTTTTCTTGAATCAGGAAAAGATTTTTTGGTATATAGTGATGCTTCTTTAAATGGTCTCGATTGTGACTTAATTCAAAACAAGAAAGTGATTGCGTATGCTTCTCACCAGCTAAAAATGTATGAACATAACTATCTGACGCATGATATAGAGCTTGTCGCTGTGGTTTTTTCTCTAAAGATTTGGATACATTACCTGTACAGTGAGAAGTGTCACATTTATACCGATCATAAAAGTTTTAAATGCCTTCTAACACAAAAGGAGTTTTATTTGAGATAGCGACGCTGGGTTGAACTTTTGAAAGATTACAAAAGAACGTTCAGTTTGTTTGAAGCAATCAATACCAATAAAGTTTTGAGAAATTGAAACAGACGTTGACTGAAGTGTTAGTTCTAACTTTTCTTGAATCAGGAAAAGATTTTTTGGTATATAGTGATGCTTCTTTAAATGGTCTCGATTGTGACTTAATGCAAAACAAGAAAGTGATTGCGTATGCTTCTCACCAGCTAAAAATGTATGAACATAACTATCTGACGCATGATATAGAGCTTGTCACTGTGGTTTTTTCTCTAAAGATTTAGAGACATTACCTGTACAGCGAGAAGTGTCACATTTATACCGATCATAAAAGTTTTAAATGCGTTCTAACACAAAAGGAGTTTTATTTGAGATAGCGACGCTGGGTTGAACTTTTGAAAGATTACGATTGCATTATTGATTACCATCCTGGTAAAGCTAACATTGTAGCTGATACGTTAAGTAGGAAGGCAGCAGTTGAGTTGTGACTGGTGTTCGCTCAACTTAGCATTAGCAATAATGGCAGTTTGTTAGCTGGATTGAAAGCCAAACCAGTGTTGTTTGACCAAATAAGAGAAGCGCAATTAGATGATACCAAATTGGCAAGGAAAAGAGAAATGGTACAGAATGGCTTGTTAGAAAATTTTAGCATTGATGACAGTGATTGTCTGAGGTTTCGTAATATAATCTATGTTTCAGATGCTACTGAATTAAAAGAGTTGATACTTATTGAAGCTCATGATAGCCCTTTTTTCTTTACACCCTGGTGGGACAAGATGTATCCCGATTTGCAAGAGTCGTATTGGTGGTTGTCGAGTGTGGTAATGATATGCGAATTGTGCATGTACACACGTCGGATTAAGTAATAAAGTGATAAGTGTGATCATTTCCACAGGGATCGGATTAGGTATAGAAATGGTAAAATTATGATAATGATTAATGTTATGGCAAAACCGAGTTAAGTATGCAGTGATAAATTAAAATAATAAGGATGAGTGCGGAATGTATACTGACTAACATTGGAAAATGCTAAGGTAAAACAAGAGTAAAAATGAAATGACAATTATGAGAATAATTATGTGAATAACAAATAAATAAACAAATAAACAACTAAGAATGCTATTACAAAGATTCTACGGCAAGGGAAAAAGGATATACGATGTTGATATGGAAGGTTAGGATTACTAAGAATCTACCCTTTCTATCAATAGTGCCTCAGCAAAATTGTACTTTATCTACTGCTCAAAAGAGTTCTAAAATGGTCTACTTCTTTCGAGAGCAGAAACCTCAAGTTACCTTGCCCGTGTCTATAGGCCTTTCAAACGGTACCCTACAGTATTTCCTTCTGTATGAACGCTGCTCTATGTCTAGAGTCTACTACAAGTATATGTCGAGTACTTGTTCCTATTATTCAATTTTGGTCCAACTAATCCAACCTTTTCAAAATTAAATTAGTTTATAGGCATGATGCACAGTCATCTATGTCTAAGGATTGCATACACATAATTTAGAAATAAAACAATTGAATGAAATAGTAAATTAATTAAGATCTATGTTTCAACCATTAAAGAAAATAAAGGTTTCATCAAGTAATCCCAACTCTATGAGATTTAGCTCATGGCTTGGCAAAAAAAATTCAAAACCAAATATCATTCAACATTGTTTCAATCAAATTAATTCATAGAGGAACAGATTAAGAAATAACAGAAGAACTTTGGGAAGACAGCTTTCGCGTGTCCAGTTCACACTCCAGTGGACAGTGTACTGTGGTGGCTGAGAGGTACTTCCATCGTCTTCCTTTTTCCTTTTCTACTCAACTACTACACTCTAGTTTCACCTATGAATCTTCACTCTTGTTCATCCTTTAGAGTTTCCTCCTTCGGCTTTTTTTAAGCTTTTTCCGTAGGGTAAATCCAACAACCCAAGTTTTTCTTCTCCTTTTTTAAATTCTTTTTCCAACAACCCAATATTATCTTCTCCTCTTCAAATTCTTTTTTCTAGGATAAAAACCAATAGCCCATGATTATCTTATCCTCTTCTTTAGGCAGATTTTTCTAGTACAAGTATAGTTGGGCTAAAACTGGTATGCATTAAGTGTTGACTCTGTCTTTCTGGAATTGCCATGGCATTCACACTGACAAAATGTCCAGCCTTTTGCCCTGGCAAACCTTCACTCTTTTATTTCTTGTTCCTCAACTTGCACCTGCCAAACCACCAAACACAGCGCTACCACAAGCAATTAAAAGTACCTAATATTTAAACATAATCCAAGCTCCTCATACAATGATAAAAATACTAGTGAAATATCCTAAAATGCTACTAATTGTACCTAAGTACAAGAAATTGACTAGGTCTAAAGGCATGAAATATAACTCTTTTCAAGAGTTATTACTAGCTCGAAATGAAAAGAGAAATAGTTGAGTTTGTAGCTAAGTGTTTGACTTGTTAGCGAGTTAAGGTGGAATATTAGGTTCCCACTGGATTACTTCAACCTATTTCTATTTCTGAATGGAAATGGGAGCATATAATGGTGTATTTTGTAACAGGGTTACAATTATCTCCGAGCAAGAAAAATGCAGTGTGCGTAGTTGTTGATCGATTTACAAAGTCAGCCCATTTTATCACAGTCAGAACTGATTAGTCACTTCTAAAGTTAGCTGTGGTGTATATTCGAGAAATTTTTAAATTGCATGGCGTACCTATATCGGTTTTCTCTGATCAGGATCCCCGATTTACTTTGAGATTTTGAAAACAGTTGAATGAATCTCTTGGTACAAGACTCAACTTCAGCACAACTTTTCACTCGTAAACAGATAGACAATCTGAAGGAGTTATTCAGATTTTGGAAGACATGCTTTGAGCCTGCGTAATAGACTTTGAATCGGGTTGGGAACATTATTTACCTTTGATTGAATTCATATACAATAATAGTTTCCAATCGAGCATTGAATTGGCTCCTTATGAAGCTTTATATGGTCGTAGGTGTCGAACACCTGTTTGTTGGTCAGAATTGTGCAAAAGAAAAGTGGTTGGCCATGAATTGATTAGAGAAACAGAGGATACAGTTAAGTTAATTCGAGATGGATTAAAAAAGCTTTTGATAGATAGAAATTGTACGCAAATTTCAAGCGTCGAGACATTGAGTTTGCAGTAAGACAAAAAATGTTTCTAAAAGTTTCACCGTGGAAAACAGTCCTTCGATTTGGCTGAAAAAGGAAGCTAAGTCCTTGTTTTATCAGGCCATATTAAATTACAAAAAAAGATGGAACAATTGCATATCGATTGGCATTACCTGCAGGATTACAAAAAATGCATGATTTCTTTCATGTGTCAATGCTTAGGAGGTATCGATCGGATCCAATATTATTTCAATGAAAGATATAGAAATTCAACCTGATTTATCCTTCGAGGAGGAACCAGTTGAAATTTTAGCTCGCGAGGTGAAATAGTTGCGTAATAAGCGTGTTTTGTTTGTGATAATTCTATGGCATAGCCAGAGTGTCAAGGAAGTGACTTGGGAATCGGAAGAGACAATGAAATCTTAGTATCCACACCTCTTTTTAGATAAATTTCTGGGACGAAATTTCATTAGGGGGAGAATTGTAACGATCCGAAAGTCAGTGATGTCAGAAAATATGGTTTTGGGATTTTGTCGCCGTAAACTAAACCCATAAATATTTTTATTAAATATTTAAGTTAGAGGTGAATTAAATTTGGGATAACTAATTTTCATGAGTTTGGAGTTATTAAGGTATAGGGGCTAAATCACGTTAAAGTTAAAAGGTTGAATTATAATTAAATTATAAAGTAAAATAGAAATAAGGACTTAAAAAACAATTATACCTTTGCTTAGTTATAGTGGATGATCATTAATGATATGATGTATATATATTTTATATATAAGTTGTATGTATTATGTCAACCTTAATAAATATTATATCAAATTATAATGAAATATAATATAATAAATAAATGAAAAACAAAATAAAGACAATTGGAAGATAATGGAATGAAAGAGAATTCTTTCATGCAACCATTTTGTTCAAAGCTAATAAGAAGAAAAGAAAGAAAGGCGAGGCATAGGTGATTTAGGTTCAAGCTCAAATTTTAGTGTAATTTAGTCATTTTCTTGTAATTTTTACGTTTTTGGAATCTTGGTACTTAGAGTTAGCCGACCTATGTTATAATTTTTAGTATTGTTTAAGATTGAAGATGTTAACATTGTTGATTAGATAGAGTTTTAGAGATTAAATTGATAGATTTTTAAGTTAGAAGTGAAAAAGGACTAAATTATGGAGTTAATTATTGATTTTAAGCAATAGGGACCAAACTATAAAAAATTCAAAATTAAGGGGTAGAATTGAAAATTAGGGAGCTAAATTTGGCTTAGAGTGAAATTACGATAAAAATCTATGGCTAAATGTGGAGGTTAAATTAGTCTCAGTTTAGGGACTAAACTTAAGTTTAAGCAAATGTAGTATAAAATTTGAAATTTAATGAGAAATAAATTGTGTATTATTAATTTATTTTAATTGTTTTATTTCGTACCTAACATCGTTCTGAAATCCTCGACTAAGAAGGGGAAAGACTAGTGGACTTCGAGTAGCTCGAACTATACGGTTTCTATTTCTATAATCCGAACTAAATTATAAATTGTTGCATAATGATTTAATTGTCATGGTAAGCATTTAAGGCGAGAATTTTATTCAATTGTACTTATTTGAATCGATGGTTGATTATGAAGACTCAATTGTGCATGTTTGAAATATATAGAATTGTATAAATGTATGAGTTGAGTATATATGTTGGAATAAAGAAGCTTGTTACTAAGTTGAGTAATGTATATATACATATAAATATTGAAAATAGATGTGAATTTGATATGTTGGTTGCTATTGAAAATACGAAATAAGAATCTTATTAACTGTTTCAGGTTAAGTCGAATATAGATAGCATGCCGTAGGATAGGATAAGTTTAGGGATTACTTCGACTTTGAGTCGATGAGAAACTGAGTGCCAATTTGCTTTGGTTTAACATATGAGACATTGGGTGTCAACTTATTATAGCACTGAGTACAATCATGACTTCGAATTTATCTGATGATGCACTGGGTGCCAATTGGTTTGTTGGTTGGATCTGTGTATCCTTCTGAGTCCAAGTCGTGTTAATAGGGAAATAATTGTGAATGGTGAAATTTAAATATGTAAAATGGAAATTTAATATACGGAATGAAATGAAATGAAATCTTTGATTGAGCTATGAACATAGATTATTTATGTTCAATTGGAATATCGATCTATAATGTTAATTGGATTGTGCCATTACATGATTAAATTATCAAAAGCTTTATGAAAGGCTATTTATATAGGAAGGTTTGTGATTTGATATATATGTCAAAACCAAATTGGAAATGGATATTTGAATAAAGTAAAATAAGGTTACCATGAAATTGCACATTTAAATTGATAGATAAATTTAATTTGAGCATTTACATGTATTTATATCTTGTTTTTAAATGTTCGGATTATTGAATTACCATCGTGTTTTATTCAGCGTACGGTTTTGTTTTCTATGCGCAGGTTAGGTACATTTCAAACTCTCGTCAACTCAGCATCCAGCATCAATCCTAGACTCAAGTGTGGTGATGTTTTATTTTTTATAGCATGTACCTAGGAGGTCTTTTGGTTGATAGTAGCTTTAGTAATTGAATGAAATTTTTAATACTAAGTGTTTAAATGTATATATTCATATAGTTGAGGTTTTTAGCCATGTTTTGGAATGTATAGTCAAGCTTATTGTTTTGCATGTGATTAGATCTAAATGTTTGGTAACCTAAATAGCTAGAGTAATGGTTTAAGTATGGCAATTAGTATGAATGAGGGTTTGGATGGTTGGTTTTTTTGTTTTAGGTTGGTTAAATATTTGAATTATGGTGTCAATGAAGGCACATTGGTTAGACATTAGGTGTTTGAATAGATAATATTGTCGTCTTTGATTGGCTGGTAAATTTGGCATGGTATAAACTCTTTAAAGATGAAATTTTACCGTTTTGAAACTAGGTATTGATATTTTGGCATCTGGTATCGATACCTAACCTTATGAACAGTTTTAAAACAAACATAAAGCCAAAATGATATCGATTTTTATTTAAGTATTGATACTTTTTCATAAAATATCGATACCATAAAATAAATATCAGTGCCATTGATTTTTCAAGTAAACAGAATTGAATTTTGGTATCGATTTTCAGAAGGTATTGATTTGCTATCGATACCATCAATGAATTTCTATTATTGACTTTTAACTTCAAAATTTTATAATCCAATCTTACTATATTGTTGTATTTTGTAATTTGGTTCTTGTAGAATTCAAATTATTTAATATATTTCTTTATATCCATAATTTATTGAGAAATAATTGAATTTTCGTTAAGTAAGGTATTTATTAAATTGTTGAATTATGTCGTAGCATCTTATTACTCAGGTCCGGCGACCAGGACAGGTAAGGGGTCTTGCAATAGCAATTTTCTTGCTTATGCTAGTTATGTTATGCTGTGAATTGAGATCGGAGTGTTGCTTACATGTTATGTAAATAAGTGCGATGCATGAAACTAGAATGAATATGTACATACTTGAGATTAGACCTGTTCATGGGTTGACCCACCCAGCCCAACCTGAAGGCCCACCCAAAATGTGGGAGGGTTTGGGCAAAAATATAGGCCTGAAAAATGGGCTTGGACAAAAAAATAAGGCATTTTTGGCCCAGGCCTAGCCCGAATTCACTAAAGGACAAAAAAATCTATCTTTTTTTGTTTTTTTAATATTATTTTCTTATTGTTTTCTCCCTATGTTGCTACCATTTTACTATTATGTTGCTACTATTTTGTTGTTATTGTTTGGGTATTGTATAAAACTTATTTTATTGTTAGTTTTGTTATTTTTTAAAGACATTTGTTAATTTTGTTATTATTTTAGAGGCACTTTCTTGTTAAATTGCATCAATCTTAGTGTTATTTAAGTATACATATTTTTTAAAATTTACTTTCAATTTGTTGGGAAATATTTATTTTGATGTTTTTAGTATTTTTAATGTATTATATATTTTCAAATTATATAGAAAATAATATAAAAATTAATATGGACGGGCTGGGTCGGGCCCAGGTTTTAACATTTTTATCCAGGTCGAGATTGGGCAAAATTTGCCCTTTTTTGGGCTGGGTTAGGCCCGAGCCTAGCAAACGGGCCTAAATTTTTAGTTGAGCCCTGCCTGAACCCTGCCCGGCCAATGCACACCTCTACTTGAGATCATGTATTTATAAGTGTTTAGATATGCCTAAGATGGTAACCTTGTAAGAAAATATGCAAATTTTGAGTTGGTTGTCCTGATGGTCGTGACATTATGTTATTGTCCTAAGTGTCGAGACATACATCCTTCAATGTCACGAAAAAAAACCCTATTTTAGTCATTTTTGCATTTTGGTCCCTCATTTGTTACTAGTGATTCATGAGAGCTTCCGTAAGCTTACTTATAACCCAATTTTGAATGAATATTATTTTTAAAAAAATTTTAAACTTAAATGTTTGCATGATTCATCTTCTAGATATTGAAATGAAATCTTAGTTGCTTTGGCAACAAATGTAACATCTCACATCTTAGATCCAATGCTCAGGTCGAGTGTGGGGTGTTATAGTCACAATCAACATTAGTGGCAAAAGGACTAATTTTTTGTTATTATTATTTTTCCTTTTAATTTTTTTAAAACCCATTCAAGTCCTCTTTTTTCACAAACCTCGCCACCACCTATTCATTTTCTATATTTTTTCTTTAAATCTCATTCAACGCATGCAAACTTTCTTCTCTTTTTCCTTCTTCTTCGTACCCCTAATCTCTTGTCTCTTTCAGAAAATTTTGAATTGAACAAAAACCCAACAAGTGTTCCATTAGTCTAATGGTGGTGTAGATCGACTATCGAAATTTATTAAAGCGAAGAACTTGGCCTATTAACATACAAAGTTCCACAAACTTCCTTAATCAATATTTTTCAATTTGATGCCAAGGGTTTGTTATATATTAGTGAATATCTAAAATGTTGATTTTCAATAAACTGGCCCTGTTTATCAGAAAAAAAAAAAAGAGTTATTGAGATTTGGAGTTTCTAAAAGAAAGCTTTAAAAGGATTCCAAGAATAGTTCCCCAAATAAGTCTTCAACGGTGTGAATATGTTATTGCCACTAAATTTGAACTTTTTCATTCTTATTTTCCCTACTTCACTAAACATCTTTGAATATCGGTTTTTGGGTTATTGAAATCTAAAATTTAGTTTTTGGTCAAAATTGGAGAATAATAAATGAATCAAGAGAGAGAACATGAATTAATTAATTAACTCATTTTTAATAAAAATTTAAAAAATTCAAAATAAATCATTTTGATATGATCGGCTGTTTAACATCACAGTAATAATGTGCAAGCATCACTGTCGATGCAAGTATAGTAGACAGATATGAGTTTGTCAGATATCGATCCCACAAGGATGGTTGTCTTTTGTCTATTAATGTAATTGCAATAAATAACATTTAACCCAGAAATCATGTCTACTTCCATACAAACATGAAATAGAAAGTAATCATCATCGTTAGAAAAGAAATATAAAAGAAACAAATAGAGAATACTATTCCCAGACAACTCGACTTGAATCTCTCTATTTCCTCTTGTGTTACACTCAGGGCTCCTCATCAAAAGATAAGCTGCATCCTTTTCACATCGGTTCACCCATTGGAGCTTAAGCCACCATAGTCGAAAGCTTCAAGGGATAGGTTGAGAACATGATCCAAAAAGCTTTCTCTTTTTTTCTTTTCAGGTCAATATTTATCTTTTTCCCCAAATAGCACTGGTGTCCTTTCATCAGAATCATGTTGCCTCTATATGTACAAGTTAGTTGTACCAGACTAGACAGCTCACACATTTTTGTTCCTATCTGAATAATTGTCAGGTGCGACGACAATTCTAGGCGCAATCTGAAATTACTCATGCAGCGACATCAATACCAAAATATGACAAAATTAAGGGTAAATCAGCTAAGATCCACTGAGTCATAAATGTAAATTATTGAACTGAAAATACTAAAATATGTGCTAAAGATAACTAAATGGAAACAAATTAACCAATAAGTAAGAGAAAACATATGTTCTTTCTAGTACTATCACACCCCCAAACTTGAGTTTTTACTTGTCCTCAAGTAAAACAAAAACTTGTAAGGCTACACAAGAATTCACTAAGGTAAATGATCATTCTAACAACTTGAATCACTTAAAATCCCAATGAATGATTCATATTTAGATGACAAAATATTGCATCGACAATATATAAGTATAAATGAATAAGATTGCATCTTTATCAAAACAGCATCATGCTTCAAATCCTAAATTCTATCTACCAATACAAAATTTATTGTACAATATATCTTCTTTTTTTTGTGAACAAGGGATATCGTTGAATTACTGTACCCTTGTTCCTGAGAAGTAACAATGGAGTGTAACAAACCTCTAGGGAGTACATAATTGCGCTGACATACACTCGTGCAGCGACAACTTTTGGCCAAATTCATTTTTCTAAAACTTGCATTGGAGTGTTCCCTTTTTAACATTTCACAATACACCCACTTTGGAGTGTTTCTTATTCATTACTATATATACATATGAGTAGCTGTAAAAGGTAAATTCATTAAAGATTCAAGGAATGCTACTAGTCATCCATTACTAATGCAGCCTAAATCATTCATCAAAGAATTGAAGATACAACATTCAGTCAAATTTATCCAACTCATTCATTGTTAGTTCACAAGATTCAAGAATTAAGCATCGAATGCAACAAAAATTTTCAACACATTTGCATTAACCACAAATAAACCTTGCATACTTCACTAATATTAAAAAAATTTAAAATGTGGGTGTATTCCAATCCCCATATGCATTCCCCCAAACTTAAAGTTTGTATTGTCCCCGATGCACTAAGATTAAAATGTGATAACAATAATAAAACAACGACAATGTTCACTAACAAAATGAAAATTACAGCTACATGAAATGCATGATACTTCAGCTAAAACTTAAAATAAACTAACTCAGTTTTCCTCAGCCATCAATGTGGCTGCACGATGTTTCTTTTTCTTCTTATTTTTCTCCTCCTTCTTGTTCTTTTTGCCTTTGGAGTACGTTCTCTTCTTTTTTGTGGGCTTTGCACGGTCTTCGGATTGCTCCTTAGTTTTTGGCGCTGCCCTGGCATCATCGGCCGCTTCTTGTGTAAGAGGGGTCACCTTGAGTGGTTCAATATAGACCACTATAGCCAACGAATTGTGGTGTTCCTTACTTGTTACCTCTGTAGCTTCCAGCGGTCTAGCTCCATCTCGTTCCAGATTATTATTAGTTGCATCAACAAACTCGGATGCATTGACAATGTCCTCAATAGATTCTTTCTCTGTAACTTCTGTCTCAGTATTATTTTTCTCGGTCTTCTCATTCACAACTTCAACATGGACGTCCTCTTCCACATCAACTTCCTCCTCAACAGCAGATGCCCCTTGACCATCAATGACGTCATCCTTGGCCTGGCTATCAATCCTTCGTGTGCACTCCTCGATGTCCCTTGAGTCATCTTCTTTCTCAACATCAGATACGTGCATAATGGGAGGGGATTCCACCGATCTGTCTCAGTCCCCTACGTCATCTTCCTCAGAGAAGGGTTTATACTCTCGGATAATCGGTGGGAACACTAGAAATTATAAGAGTGGGGTCGGGCTTAACTGACGTAATGTGGCTATAATAGAATTGTTATAGGCCCTGGTATAAGCGTAGAACCAATTTTGTGATTTATCCATACCCTCTATTGTAGCGACAAGCCTGATCTGCTTATTGCTGATGGAATTGGCCAACTTCTCGATATCCTTCATTTTTGGTAGCAATGATGTCTCTGTAGTCAAGTTTGTTCCTTTGCTTTCTATTTTGGTTTTGTCCTTCCTTGTCTTGTTGGTCTCTGCCTCCTTTATTGTCGGCATGTCTTTGCCACAAGTCATTCTTTCAATAGACGCTTCATTGATTGGGCCCTTATTTTCCAAGACCTCTTTATCATCACGGTACACGATCCCTTTCTGCTGGCACAGTAGCATCACCAACGATGGGAAAACTAAAATTTCAATTTACCTTGCGGCGCAGTCAATAATTTCCTAATGGAGTATTACGCTGAAATCAATCTTTCTGCCCTTCACAATTGAATGTATCAGGCACATTGTATCAAGGTTGACTATGGTGCTGTGAGTATAGGGCACTAGCCTGCAGTTGACAAAATGAAATCAAATTTTGCTTTGTAGTGTCAGGAAGCAGCGGTGCATTGTATGATTCTTTTTATGTGAACCCATCCACAATACTCCTTCGACAAATAAATCCTTCACCAACAGGTCCCTTTTATCGTCTGTGATATCTTCACTAAACTTCGAGTGTTCATCGACATCCACCTTAGTGTTGTACAACTTATTGATTTTTGTAGCATCCTATGGGATTAATCCTTCTTGAATAAAGATAATCTCCAACTCACGGTCGTAAAGGTTAGCTTAAAACTCACGTAACAATAAAGGAGAATAACTTGCAGGATGCATGCAGAAAGTCTCACACTTCAACTTAGAGATGGTTCTGAAGACTTGTTTGCCCAAGTCTTGCTATTGCTAAAGGAGAATGTCCTGTTCTGGGTGGAAGTTTCGCTTTAAGATGTTACTTTGAAATCAGTCTTTGGCCGTTTTTATTAAAAAGATCACCGGCTCTTTTTTCTTCGTTGGCATAGAGGATTCCAACTCGCGAACTGTAGTTGCAGAGGATGAGTGTTCTTCAATAGGCTTGGTGACTTTCTTGATTGATCCTCTCGTTCTTGCCATATTTTTTTTTGTTTTATGGAGTGAAAATGGTTTAAAGATGTAAAGGTATGAACTTGGGGAAGAGAAAGTGAATAAAAATTACTGCTTGGGTGTTTCACAGTTGACATAGTGAGGAGGGGTTTATAGTGAATGAAAGAAGAATATGGAAAGGCGTGATTTTCTAAAGGGAAATAAAGCTAACGGGAATAATTACGTCCAATGAGAATTGCACCTGCTCAGACAGATTAGACGGCTAAGTGACTTTTGATCAAATGGTGGGATCTGAAATTTCTGATCTGCCCTCATTCTTGCTAAGTCAAAAGTGACAGTACAATAGTACAAACTACGTTGACAATAACAATTTTTTAATAGAAACAAAAATAAAATTACATAATAAATTTCATAAGAATTAAAACTTTTCGACCAATTTAATGGTCTCGGCCTGCTTGTGATCAATATTCCCAAGATAACGCTTCAATTACTGGCCATTCACTTTGAATTGGTGTCCATCACTTAAATATCTGATTGTGACTGCACCATGAGGAAATACTTCGACAACTTCAAAATGTCCAGACCAACGAGAGGGCAATTTACTCAGGTGCAGCTTTAGTCTAGAGTTGAATAATAAACTTGTTGACCCACAGTAAATTATCGCTGCAAAATAATCTTGTCATGTCATCGTTTGGTCTTTTCCTTTTAAATTGTAGCATTTTCATAGGCATTTCACCTAATCTTCTCTAGTTCAGTGATATCCAATAGTCTTTTCTTTCAAGTAGCTTCATAGTTCATGTTCACTTGTTTAATTGCCCACATTACTTTGTGTTCCTGTTCAACTAGCAAGTGACATGCTCTCCCAAAAACCAATTGATACAGTGACATCCCTAATGGAGTTTTGTATGTTGTTCGCAATGCCCATAACGCATTATCCAGTTTGGAAGACCAATCCTTCCTCGAAAGGTTCACAACTTATTGAAGAATGTTTTTAATTTGTCGATTCTATACTTCGGCTTATCCATTAGTTTTAGGATGATAACTAGTAGTCATTCTATGATTAGCTCCATATATTTTCAGTGCGGCTGCCACTTGGTTGCAATGAAAGTGTGTACCTTGATAACTAATCAATGCCTTTGGTGTGCCAAATTGAGTGAGTATGTGCTTGTGAAAAAATTTAAGCATTGTATTTCCATCATCCTTTGGGAATGCAACAGCTTCAACCTACTATGAGATGTAGTCAACAGCTACTAATATATAAATATTTCCAAATGAACTTGGAAATGGTTCCATTAAATCCATACCCCAAACATCAAATAATTCAACCTCCATAATTGACTGCTGCAACATTTCATTGCGTCGAGATATAGAACCTGTGCGCTAACACCTGTCGCATTAAGCCACAAAATTGTGAGCATCTTTGAATAATGAAGGCCAATAGAATCCTAATTGAAGAACCTTAGCGGCAGCTCGCATGCCACCGAAATGACCTCCATAAGGACCATCATGACTATACCTCAGGATTGAGAGCGTCTCCTCTTTCAAAACACAACATCGAATAATGTTGTCATTGCATACCTTAAATAAATACGGTTCGTTCCAATGAGACTTCACTACTTCATGAAGAAATCTTTATTTTTTATGGCCTATGACACACAATAGGAGTTTTCCACACACTAGATAATTAACCAGATCTGCATACCAAGTGGTTCCATCTATAGTAAAAACTTTTCATCTGGGAATGTGTCGACAATTTGAAGTATGTTTCCATCTTCGCTGCCAATTTCCAATCGAGGCAGATGGTCTGCAACTTGATTCTCTGAACCCTTATGATCTTTTATCTCGATGTCAAATTCTTGCAACAGTAAGATCCAGTGTATCAGTCTTGGTTTTGCATCCTTCTTCGCAAAAAAGATATCTCAACACCGAGTGATCAGTAAATATAGTAGTAACCTCTGTACCCACAAGATAAGAATGAAACTTGTCGAAAGTGAAGACTGCAGCCAACAATTCTTTCTATAGTGGTATAGCTAATTTCAACCTCTGTAAGAGTTTTGCTAACATAATAGATGGTAGAAAATATTTTCCCCTTACGTTGTCCTAGAGTAGCACCCACAGGAAAGGCGCTTGCATTGCACATAACTTCAAAAGGTTGAGACCAATCTGGTGCAATGATAATGGGTGCAATTACTAGTTTCGTCTTTAATTGAATTAATGCCTCCAAACATGCATCGTCAAAGAGGAATTTTCGATTATGTTCCAACAATGAGAATAAGGGCTTTGTAATTTTCGAGAAATCTCTATTAAATCTTCGGTAAAACCTCGTATGCCCAAAAAAACTACGAATACCTTTTACATTTTTCGGTGGAGGTAATTTCTCAATGATTTCCACTTTAGCTTTGTCTACTTCAATGCCTTGACTAGAGATGCGATGGCCTAACATAATGCCTTTAGTTTCCATGAAATTACATTTTTCCCAATTTAAAATAAGATGTCTTCACATCGCTGCTATATTTTCTCCAAATTGTTAGCGAAATGATCAAAATCACTCCCATAGACTGAGAAATCATCCATAAAAACCTCTAAAGAATCTTCAATCATATCCAAGAATATTACCATCATGTACCTTTGAAATGTGGCTAGTGCATTGCAAAGACCAAAAGGCATACGGCTAAAAGCAAAAGTACCAAAGGGATAGGTGAAAGTTGTTTTCTCTTGATCCTCCTATGCAATAGAATCTAGTTGTACCCAGTATAGCTGTCTAAAAAGTAGTAATAGGCTATTCTAGCAAGCCTGTCCAACATTTGGTCAATGAAAGGAAGTGGGAAGTGGTTCTTCCTTGTGGCAGCATTAAGTTTGCGATAATCCATATAGACTCGTTATCCTGTAAGAATACGTGTAGGAATTAATTCATCTTTGTCATTGCTAAACACTGTGATGCCACTCTTTTTAGGAATGCATTGCACTGGACTTACCCAATTGCTATCAGAGATAGGGTAGATAATTCTAGCATCAAGTCACTTTATAATTTCTTTCTTAACAATTTCATTCATCTTCTCATTTAATCTTCTTTGTTGCTCAATCGACTGCTTGCCTTCATCTTGTAATTTGATCTTGTGCATGCAAAAAGATGGACTAAATGCCTCGGATATCTACAATACTCCAAGCAATAGCTTGTTTATGTTGCTTAAGAATATGGACCAATTTCTCTTCTTGAGTTTCATCCAGTTTTGCAGAGACAATAACTGGGGGAGTATTGTTATCACCAAGAAAGATGTATATAAGATGAGTAGGTAGTGGTTTCAATTCTAGAGTAGGAGCTTCGTTGATAGATGGCTTAAAAATTGGAGTTGTTTTGTTAGCTAAGTCTAAGGATTCAATCTGCCATCCATGCCTGAGTTCAATATTATTAGCGTCAACCCTATTGTCACAATTATCTAAGAATTCATCATTAAGTGTCACTACAAACTCTTTAGAAAGTATTGTGCTTTGGTTATTGAATTCTTCCGCAATTAAATCATCTAGTGCATCGACAGTATGGCATTCTTCTTTATCCTTGCTTTGAATAGATTAGAAAATACTGAAGGTAACGTGCTCATCATTAAGTTGCATGGTCAGTTCACCTTTGTAAATATCAATAAGATTTCGTCTGATGGCTAAAAATGGTAGTCCCAAGATTACGGGAACCTCCTTGTCTGCCTCGTAGTCAAGTACGATAAAATCAGCTAGATATCTTTGATTTGCCCTTCAGGTTGAGCCAAAGACAGATCAGCTAGTTGCAATGTCACTGCAGTAGGTTTCATGTGACCAATTCCAAACTTTCTAAAAGTTGATAGCGGCATTAGGTTGATGCTAACTCCCAAGTCGCATAAAGACTTCCCAAATAATGGTTTCCAATTGAACATGGGATAGTAAAGCTCACAGAATCTTTCATTTTGGGTGGCAACTTATTCGTCAAAAGAACACTACAGCCCTCTGTGAGTGCAATAGTTTCCATATCACTGAGCTTCTTCTTCTTGGACAAGAGCTCCTTCATAAATTTTCCATAATTTGGAATTTGCATAAAAGCGTCTACTAAATGAATATTGACCTAAAGTTACTTCAATGTGTTCAGAAACTGTTGGTACTGTTTATCTTGCTCATTCTCCTTAAATCACTGTGGAAAAGGTAAGGGTGGAGATACATCTGATTGCACCAACACTTTTTGTTGCGTCGACAACTTCGAGGGTCGGACATTAGACATATGAGTGACAATTTGTGGAACTTCTTTTTCTAATGCATCAACAAGCTCTTCAGATTTAACCTTCTCATTAGGGATCATTTCACCTGTAGTTTTAGGTCCAACAGTAGAGTCTATAGTCAGCTCGCCAGTTTGTTTACCTCTCCTAAGCGTGATAGCCTTGCAGTGTTCTTTCCCCCTTGGACTGGGATTTTCTGTGCCACTAGGTAGTGTGTCTGGTGGTCAAGTATTCAGATTCGAAGCAAGTTGTTCTAATTGTGCCTCCAACGCTTGATGGATTCCCTTGCACAATAGCTTTTATGTTAGTCATATGCTCCCGCATTAAAGTCTCAAGAGTAGCTAACGGGTCAGAAGGAGAAGCTTGCATGTACTATTGTCGTCGATGCTCTTAAACTTGCTGATTCAGCATAGAAGAGTGTTGTGGCTGCATCTAATTCTAGTGTGGATTTATCTGACTCTGTTGTGGCTGCATTTGAGTGTGCTGATTGTAGTTCTGCTCTTGTTGATTGTAATTCCCTTGTCTTGAATTATAATTGCCTTAAGCAGATATATTCCCATATTAGAATGTTGCAGCATTTTGTCCAGCATTCTGAGTTCCCTAAACTGTTGATTACGTGCAGAATTATTATAAAAAGTGTCATAAGAATTATTGCTGATTTTATTGACATAAAAGGCATTCTCTACATGTTGTGGATAATCTTCATAGTTGTGGTTGTCACTACAAATCTCACAAAAGAAGGTAGGAACATTAACTTGTTGAGTGACTTGTATAGGTGCAATGTCACTGGTCCTTTGCATATTTTTTATCATATTTGCAAGAGAAAAAACTTGAGCACTAAGTGCAGATATTGCATCCAATTCAGTAACTCCCAGAGTAGCTTTTGCTTGTACAACTCTAGAGATAGGGTATTGATAATCATTCTGAGCAATTCTCTCAAGAATTCAAATAGCATCACTATAAGTACAATCCAACAAAGGTCTATTGGTTGATGCGTCGACAAGATTCCTTGTGTGTGAATTTAGCCCATTATAAAAAATCTCAATTTGTGTTTCCTATTGAACGCCGTGCATAGGACAACATCGAAGCAAAGATTTATAACGTAACCATGTGGTGTGAAGATTCTCATCGTCCAACTAATGATAAGCTGTAATATCATTTCAGAGATGAGCATTCATTATCGACGGGTTAAATTGCAAAACAAACTGTATTGCTAGTGCATTCTAAGAAGTAATTGATCCCGTAGGTAGCCTAAAGAACCATGTACGAGCTCTTCCCTACAAGTAATAAAGAAATAATTGTATCTACAAAGCATCATCAAGGATGCCTTGTTGACTAAAAGAAGCACAAAGCAATAAAAATGATTTAAGATGTTCGCGTGCATCTTCATGTGGCAGCCCAACATATTGTCCATTAGAACTCAGCATTTGAAACATTATCGGCTTGAGTTCAAAATTTCCAGCTTAGATTGCTGGCCTAACAACTCTCGGTTGTAGGTCATCCAAGACATGTACTACAAAATCTCGTATAGTCCTGTTTTGTATTTGAGCATCTTGCTACAACGGTGGGTCATTAGCATTTTGTTGCTGTATCGGGGGTATAACTACATTGTTTCTTGGTAAAGCTATATTCCTTTATTCTCGAAGTCTTATCTGAATGGTTCTTTCAATTTTTAGATCAAAATTGGAAATAAACTCCAAATTGCTTCGAGTCATACAACACCTAAAATAAAATATGCAAATAACAACAAAAAGAAAACCAATTAGTAGCAACTGAATATTCTGAAATAAAAACAAACAAAACAAACATCAAACAACCGCCATCCCCAGCAATGGCTCCAAAACTTGATCGGTTGTTTAACATCACCGCAATAATGTGCAAGCGTACACTATCGATGCAAGTATAGTGGATAGATATGAGTTTATTGGATATCGATCCCACGAGGATGGTTGTCTTTTGTCTATTAATGTCAGTGCAATAAATAGATAAAATGAGATAAATTGTGCGAGTAGTTGTCAAAGTAATAACTTGAAAATAATAAGATAAAATATGATAGTGAGAAACTAGGATCCCCAACGTGAATATTCAACAGGATGCTAAGTGCTCACAAGGTAAAATACATATGATTGTCGATGCATTAAATTTCAATGAATATCTTACCAAGCTTAACTTCTTTATTTAATCTAAGACTTAAACATGCACATTAACCCCACCTCTCGATGCTAGCAATGGAACACTATTAAGAACAAGTGGATTAAATTCCTCTAATCTTCAAGCAACTTTCGTTGTCATGCTTGTTAGCTTGAACTGTCACTGCACTTTTCAATGTCAGTGACCGCAATAACACTTCCATGCTAAAAACATTCAAACCTAAAGATTAAGCAGTAGAAGCAAGATTGAATAAAATAACATTTAACCCAGAAATCATGTGTACTTTCGTACAAACATGAAATAGAAAGTAATCACCATCGTTAGAAAATAAATATAAAAAAATAGAGAATACTATTCCTAGACAACTCGACTTGAAGAAGAATCATGTTAATAATTATCTTTTTCCCCAAATAGCCCAGGTTTCCTTTCATCAGAATCATGCTGCCTCTGTACGTACAAGTTAGTTGTACCAGACTGGACAGCTCATGCATTTTTGTTCCTAACAGTTGTCAGGTGCAGCGACAATTTTGGGCACAATTTGAAATTACTCATGCAGCAACATCAATACCAAAATATGACAAAATTAAGGGTAAATAAGCTAAGATTCGTTGAGTCGTAAAACGTAAATTACCGAACTTAAAATACTAAAATATGTGCTAAAGATAACTAAATGGGAACAAATTAACCAATAAGTAAGGAGAAAACATATCTTCTTTCTAGTACTATCATGATACACATGGCATAATTTAATTGATTATTTAATATGTTTTGCATAATCTAATTAATTGAAAATGATATTATATTTTTCCCAACTCTGCAAAGTTTTTACATCTCATTTGATTTTAGTTTGACATGTACCTAAGTTGAATCAATTTTGGTATGTAACTATGTGTATGTGCACTTTTGGCTTTAAAAATTGCTGTTTGAATGTGGTTATTTGATCATGGAATGTAAATGCTCTTTAACTAGATATGTGTTGAGTGTTTTTTTGTGTATCCCCTATTAAAAAGGGTTAAATTCTCTAGTTATATGATACGGTTATTATTTATTGATGTGAAATCATAGGTAGGTCCACATGCATGTCAATACGTACCCTACTCTAGGATTAACACGTGTTTTTTATCTGTGGGTTTGCCTGCATGGTTGTGTGAACGCACATTGTGCGAGCTCATTGAAGGACATGAACAGCTCTTGTGCGAACTCAGGGTGCGAACAATGTAGGCTAAGAGCCCTTGGTGATTCAGTATGCAAATAGTTCATCTATTATCCCCCACCTTGTACATGTAAGCTCTAAGAAGGGGGACCCTACTGGCTGCGCACACCCTGGCGACCCCTAAATTACTTGTCATCCCTTTGAAAAGTGTTACGAGCTACTCTTTTAATTTCCTCTGCCTCTACGAACTTATGTGTCCTCTCATACAAGTATGCCAAACTCTATGGTCTATTATCAGTAAATGAATATTGCACGTGCTCGTTTTGGACTCCCATGATCAAGGCATCAATGGCCTAATGGTTTTCCAAGTTCTTTTTGTTCAACGTGGCAGCATGGAATCGCTTAACATAATCTTGCAAAGATTCTCCATCGCTCTATTTCACTGGCATCAAACCCATAGGAGTGCTCATTATTGTCCTATAGGCTCGAAATCTTGCCAAAAACATTTGTCCCAATAGTGAAAAGCATTGAATAAAGCCCTGGGGCAAGGATAAATACCAACCTTTCGCGCTTTCCTTAAGAGTCAACAAGAAAGCTTTACAATTCGCCACATCTAAGGTCTATAATACATTCATATAATCATTATATTGAGTGAGATGGGCTTTGGAATCCCTCCTGCCTTCAAACATCTCATTTGGCACTTTAAACTTGGATGGTATACTAGCAACTACTATTTTTGGAGATAAAGGGTTGTTAAAACAACACAACCAGTCCATGTCTTGTACATCAAGGTGCAACACTCGAACATCTCTACGCAAAGCATCCATCTCATTTTGCCATGGCTTTGCATATGCTCCTACAGTCTCCTCTTAAAGAGGTGTGACATGGTCCTAAAGATTAGAGTGGTCAAACTGCATCTTTCTCCCCAGCTCTTTGTTTTGTCTTAGTAGCTCTTATTGAAACACTTGTTGTTGTTAAAACTTCGCACTTTGTTGAGTCAAATGTTCCTTCATCAACCTTAGTTGCTCCTGTAAACCAAACAGTTGTTGTGGCGATACTCCCTAATCAGAGGAAATTGACAGTCCCTGCCCAGATGGAACATTTAGATCTAAAAAAGTGGAGGCACCTACTTGGCCTGAGTTGGCTAGATTTTTTAGTCGCTCATCAAACCAACTAGCAAAAAGGTCCATTTCACTAGGTTGATTGTCGGTGCCAAGACCTCCTGCTTAGTCCGACCGGAAACTTCTGGGAAATTCTTATTAGAGTGAGCCATCTTGGTTTTTTGATTATCTGAAGATCGAAAGTCTGTACATGCTCACTACACAAATTTGTTGAGAGTTTTTGTGTATCCCCTTTTCAAAAACTTTAAATTCTCTATTATATGATACAATTACTGTTCATGGATTTGATATCATAGGTAGGTCCTCATGCAAGCCAACATGTACCCTACCCTAGGATTAACATGTGTTTTTCATGTATGGATTCGACTGCATGGTGATGCGAACCCATATCATGCGAGCTCATTGAAGGACACAAACACCTCACGTGCGAATGTAGGGTGTGAACAATGTAGTCTACGGGTCGGCACCTAATCGTGTAACCGAGTAATGAGTCGGAATGACGAGTACCATAACAATATGATATGCTATATTGTCAATGCTTCTGATAAGATAATTAAAAATATTCATGACTTAGTATGAAATGCAATAGGTAATTAGCTTATAGTAATAAATATTGATTTAAGGTTGGATGAAGTATTGGAGTGCTTAAATGGATGTTTGCATGTTGTTTTTGTTGTTTGATAACAAATGGAATGTGTTTAGAATTGGTTCTGCGGTCGAGTCGAGTATAGGATGTTACATTCTCTCTAATGATTACTTGCTAAAAACTAAACAAATGGAGAAATAGATGCATAGACTAACTAAATAAAGCTCTCATGTTAAGATTCTATAAACATTTTATGAAAATAGCTTAGTTACCTTTGCTAATTTAAATAGAAATTGAGATTGAAACCAAGGTTTTTATTTTTTATTCCTTTTCTGGTTGAACGGCAAGAACAAATGAAAGAGATGATTCTCTCATCTTTTTCCTCCTCAATATTATATTTAGATTAAGAAATTAAACCATAATTGATTAGTTTTATTAAGACATTTTATACATAATTAATTTAATTGTAAATTAAATTAAGTGCCATTCATCATCATTTTCCACTAAAATTAAAACAACAATGGTTTAATAACCAATTTAGTCTTTTGGATAATTATTATCTAGGCCCCCAAGTTTTTTTAAATTAAAATTTATTAGCTATTAGACTTTTATAATTTAGTCCCTGAGTTTTAATTAACAATTTTCTCGATTAAATTAGTTAACCGATCTTTAATATATTTTCATATTAACTCTGTAAATATTCTTATTTTACCTTTATGGACTCGTTTATAGAAATGAGATTTCGAAACCGCATTTTTCCACACCACCTAAAATTTAGTTGTTACAACAGCTTAGTATTACCTAGCCTTTTTCAGCATATAGATATCAGCAAGGATAATTCTGAGGCTCTCGAATGGTTAGGTATAATCTGTTTGTATCCTGTGTTTTAATTGTCTTTGTCTCATGTATAAAAAAATGACATGGGTAAAAATATTTATGTAACAAATTTATAAAAAATATATATATAAGAATCAAATGTGGCTTTGATTGAAATGGTAAAGTTGAGATAGTGCACATGATGTCTTGGTTTAAACCTTGTAATTCTCATTATGCATATATATACTTTTGGATTTATTAAATATTAAAAATATATAAAAAAATTATAAATATCCTCAAAATAATATTTGTTGCTTTATAAAATAAATAGGTTTTCAATAATTTCCTACCTAAATTAGGACCCGATTTGTATGTAATACCAACCCAATCAACCTCGTAATATATAAGTATAAATACAAAACATTTTGTTATTTATTCAGTTAAAACAAAAGTATTTTAATATTTGGGGTTAAGATTATTAATATTTTTTTATGTTTCTACAATAAAAATTTAATAAAG
The DNA here is from genome assembly GCA_008044935.1 of Gossypium turneri. Taxonomy (NCBI): domain Eukaryota; kingdom Viridiplantae; phylum Streptophyta; class Magnoliopsida; order Malvales; family Malvaceae; genus Gossypium; species Gossypium turneri. The sequence continues at coordinate 21,374,848 of CP032576.1, read as the reverse complement.
GCGATAATGGGTTAGGTTGGACCGGTATGTAGTATTAGTCTATTTCATACTAACTTAAGCCTACTTTGACATAAAATATCAAATTTTACTCAACTCTAGTGATATTTATAAATAATTAATTCAAGTTTGTTTGAGAGCTCCCATAATTTTAAGTTTTTTTAAATATAAAGTTATGTTTTTTTTAATTTACTATTAAGTAATTTAAATATATTTTTTTAGTTTTTTTTTGGTAATTAAGAGAAAGGAATAAAATTATTTGAGATCGGACTTAAATTCTTATACTTACGATATAATATTTTTGTCATTAATTTAAAAGGTTAACTTCGTTGATTAAAATTTTAAAAATAAAAATTTAATATATTTTTTAATGTTTATATTATATTATTATAGATTTAATTTTTATATAATATATATTACACAATTTATACAAAAATAAAATATTATATTATTAAAAAAATAGAGTCGAGCTAAGCTTAGTGTTTTAAGTGTTAGGAGCCCACGTTAGCTTATATTTTAAATAAATCTACAACTTTTTACTCTGGTCTTTATTTTAAACCTAATATTTTTATCTAAAATTTAGACGGAATTTCAAACTTCAACAACTTACTCAATCACAAATTTAAATTGCAAATAAGTTAAAAGAAAGGAGTTTAGAATAATGTGATTCTCAACGAGAATGACGGTTTGTGAGCAAAGCACATACTTTTAATGAAAAATAACAAACAAAAAGAATATATATAGATAATTATTCTATATACTATTAATGGAGTGACAAAAAAATTCACAATTGAGTTTAGGTTGATACCATTTATTTTTAAGGTATAATAAAATAATATGTAAATAATTAAAAAAGATGTTTGGAATTATCTTAGATCCGCTTATGGAGTACTTTTTATCTCACTGGAGTAAACAAAATAATTACCCTATATATATATATGAAAAATACTTGGTATACTGTTAGTGAAAATTATTTTATTCCACGTCAAATATTCTATAAAGATAAAATAAAATATTAAAAAATAAATATTTAAAAAATATATTATAATTTCTTAAGACTGCTTATAGAATAACCAAATTGCAACCCTAGAAGTTGGATTTGTGTTGGACTGTGGGGTCCTAATGACAATCAATGGGAAAGGCTAACCATCAGAGTTGGGTGGAATTTGGACTCCCATAAATAACTAAAAATCACCTCTCACCATCCTCACTTAATGGGCTCAATTTCCTGCAAATCAACCCAAAGCCCCTTCTGGACCTAACCACAAAACCCTTGTTCCATGTTTGCTTTTTTTACTTTGAGGTGGGTTTTACATACATGAAATGAAAAGCCTTGAAACTCTAAAGTACAGACAGTACCAGAGTTTTCTTTCTTTCTTTGCTAAAACCATCTTATAAAGTACAATTGTAGTACACATTGTACCGTTATTGTATTGACAATCTTCTTCATAATAGTTCGAATATATATTCATTCTCTTGTTACTGCAATCCCATCAAAGCACTTTTGGTTGTTTAGTTTTTCTTTTTGTAATAATCAATATGTAAGTCTTTATATATTGGTTCACTTCAACATTTTTATGTGCAAATTTAACAATTTTCAGGGTCCTTTTTTTTTTTTTGGGGGGGGGGGGGGGGTGCAGATGAAGAGCATGTAAAGGAGACGTTAATTGAAGGGATTATTCATCCATCATTCTATTTCCTCTGCATTTCCAGGTAATTAATTGTCCCCTGTTTTTTTAAAAAAAAATTGAAAGAGGACCTTTCTTCTTAAGATGGTACCATTACTTCTAAACAAGAACAAAATTATTTGGCATGTGGCTTTGCATGACACTACTTTAAATTAACATTATTAAAAACAATGACAATTAAAGTAGTGTCTTGCAAACTCACAAACCAAATAAAACTCTCACCAGTAACTCTTTATATTAATATTATTATTCTTGGAAAATAAGTCGGTCGATTTGAAATTTTGAACTTATATTTTGCAATTAAAGTAGAAAAATCTAAACTTAAAGGGTCATTTCCAGAATTTTTTGTCGTCTCTTAAGAGTTATGTCTTTTCTGTCAACATTAATTTCTCTCAATTAAAGTTTGTGTTTTGTCATCCAAAGCAACAACGAAGGTCAGAGTTCTAGATGAGTGAGGAGGGAAGTGAGTTTTAGATAGGTGAGATACATGGCTTTGGTCCAGCCTAGAATTGTGGATCGAATCATCCACTCAAGTCCAAAAGTCTATTTCAAAAATGAACTTGGCTAGAATTTAATATTTGTTTTCTATATGAGTCGTGTCTTGAATAAAAAAATAAGTTTATTTTCTTGTTGGGTTAAGTCTGAGTTTAAAAAATTGATCTAGATATTTTGTATATACCCGATTGATAGGTGATGTAAAAATTCAGCTTCATCAGTTTGATAGGTTAATGTTATGGGCTGTACATTAAAACCCGTGATCAAATCAGACAAAATTATTTAAGGATGTTAATTGATTAAATTGAATTCACTTAACCTATTTGGATAGACTCAATTCATAAAACATATAGAAAATTTATATACTTGTAACGTGGTAGTTTAGTGGAACACTTGTGGGTATTTATCCTAACATTTAGTATGAATTATTTCTCTAGCTTAAACTTCCGTGACACTAACACGTGGCTCTACCATTATACAATCTACAAGTTTGTGTTCCATTCGCAATGTTGTTGCAGAGTAAATTCTCCTGGTTCTTTCTTGTCAGATGTGATATATCAAAGGCATCACTAAAATTTTCCCATGGCTGTGTTATCAAAATAAAGGAAACGTGGCAAAATAACATAGTGGCAGTGGCAGAGGCATCGCGATATTTACCAAAATTTCCCGACTGATTTGAGCCGTACGACTTATTGCTTGAATCTTCCTATCAATGCTTCGAAGGTTTCTACACATCCCTTTCTCTAACATCAGTCAGTCAAATGAAAAGGCGTTGTGATCATGCATTTGTTACCCTGTGAAGCGACACGTTTAGCCTACAATCATTCAAGCACTTCCATTACGAAATTTCGTTGTACCCATACAACACAAAAGGGCAAAACAAAGATTCTTTAATTAAATTAACCAACAATTTAACCATGGCAATTGAACAAATTAGGATACATAGCCCGGAAAGTGTGGCCCCAATGTGCACATGCTCTCAACAAAGCATGTCGGAACAAAGATTTGGGTGCCCTAATTAGCATCCATGAAATCTACAAACGCCACAGTTTAGACCGACCTGTAGAGGAAAAAAACTAATACAAAAACACATCTACTTTACAACCAAAATGCTGTGGGACAGAATGATTCTAAACAAATGGTCTTAAATTATAATTACTAACATTCAAAATATTCAAAAATATATGTAATGCATATCCACAAGAATCTTCCATCACATCCAGTTCGCCCATTATAGCTGGAACAAACCCATGTCTGAACCCACCCTTATATTATTATATACACCAACACAAATTTGTATATGATATCCATCACATCTAGCTATTTTTGCATTATTATATTCTTGTTTGTGCCGTATAAGAGGTGGAGTACTAAATGTACACCTTCCCCCTAAACCTGAATCTGCATAATGACAGCTTCAAACAGTCTTTAATTCTATATCTCCTTTTTGAAAGGGCTGATTAATATATATTGAAAAAAAAAAAGTATACTCAGCCAGGCCCAACATCAAGGCCTACTAATTTTATTTTTCTTTCTTTTTTATTTGTTTCACTTCTTTGTTTCCTTTTGCTATTTTTGAGGTGTTTTTTTTTTTTTTTGTTTTTAAGGGATAAATAGTATAACTAAATTTTCATTTTAATTTTAATGTGTACTTTTATATTTAAAATTTTAATTATATTCCATTCTTATAAATTATTAATATAATTATTGATATAGTATATATTTATGTTTATATACTGTATATACAAATAATTACATTTATCATTTAAAAAATAAATTGATCTATTTATTTTTTTAAATGTGTAATTAAATCAAATTAAAATCTTATATAAACATTTCAAAATCTAATCAAAATTGTATTCTAATCAAAATTCATATAATTTCGACTTAATTATAGAATGTTAAACATTAGGTGATAGACTATAGTATTTAAAATAAAGAAAAATTATTTGTTTGCCCGTAAGTGGAATTAAAAAATTCGACAAGTAGAAGTAAGACATTGCATGTGTCTTTTAGATAATATTAAAAAATAAAAATTAGTTAAAGTAGATATATTCATTCATTTAACCTTAAACAACCAACAAAACAATAACACTAAAATTTAAATAAAAAAAAACATAGCATTCTATGAATTTAACAATTAATATGTAACCATAGATTTTAGTTTTTCTTTTTCCATTTTTGGTTCTTCATGTTTCTTTAATAAGCTATGTCTGACCTAAGTTTTTTTTTTTCTTGTTACTAATATTCAGATTAAAAATGATAACAAAATATTGAAAAATAGAAGGGAAAAAAATCTATCTCCACATTGCCGGGGCAAATTCTAGTTAATTAATCAATCTCAGAAAGGGGGAAAATACCCCCCCCCCCCCCAAAAAAAAAAAAAAAAAGAATTCTTAGAGTAACAAATATTTTAAAGAGAGAAAAAAATTGAACCGGACAACATGTATAATTAATATATATGCATGGTTTAAAGATCTTTCCATGGTTTGATCTCAGAGTCATCCCATGGAATGTTGAGATCAGTAGAGACAAGTGCATCAATATCATCCCAATTCCAGTAGTTTGCCATTTCAATGCCATTGCTGGTAATATGTTCTTGCCAGGTCAGTGAACCAGTTGGATCCTCCCTCGTTTCTCCACTATAGTTGTAGAGATTCGAAGACTGAAACGAGGCTGATATTGATGATGGGCATGTTTCCAAAGAATATGAGCTTGAACTTGAAAATGGAAACGGCAAAGGAAATGGAGTCTGTAAGCCTTGAGACATGGTAGAATCCAAGCAGACTCCATTGTTTGTGCTGAAAATTTCTCTCTCCGAGTTTCTGCAATTTACAGAATTTTGCTGCAACGGTGAATGAAATTTGATGTTCGGTATGTACTTTTGATCGGCAGGCGGAAGCTGATGCGGTTGAATAGCGGAAGAGGTGGAGCTTTTGATGGTAGTAGTGGTTGTTTTACTGGCAGAAGCGGCGGCGGATGTCTGATGCCGCTTGTTTTTACGGCCTCCACCAACGGGAACATTGCGAAGATTACCACCTTTAGTCCAATGTCTTTTACAGGTCTTGCAAAAATACCTAGGTTGTGACTTGTTATAGTTGTTGTAATAACAGAACTTTGTGTTGGAAGAATCACACCTTGGACACTTCAATGGAGGCTCCAATTGCTGCAGCTGGTTTTCTTGATGATGTCGCCTTTTCATTGATGAAGCTTTTGGACGCTCCATAGTTGGAGCCTGCAACAAAGACTGGCCCTGGATCCACTCAACCTCATCACTGGAAACCTGTTTACAACTCAATCCCATCCTTCTCTCTCTCTCTCTCTCTCTCTCTCTCTCTCTCTCTCTCTCTCTATGTGTGTGTGTGTGTGTGTGTGTGTGTGTGTGTCAACTTGAGAAGCTCTTTCAAAACCATAAAAATTTCAAGCTTTTGAATGGAAGTGAAAGAAGGGATCAGATAATCGAAAGAAGGTGATGAGAAATGAGTAGTCTTTGAGCGCCCTCTGTATCGTTCATATTATGCAAAGGGAATAATAATAATATTTAATATTGTAGTATGAGTAAGTAAGGTAAAAAAGAGAATCAAAACTAATGAAATTTGTTTGTTGTGTGGTGTAATGTGATGGTGCAAAAGAACTTTATAGAGCAAAAGGAAATGAAGAAAGAGAGTTGCTTAGGGGTGAAGGTGATGGTGGGGGTTGTGACACGTGGGATTGGGTGGACCGTTCATAGTGGAGTGATTGAATGATCCGTAAAGAGAAGGGTAGAGAGTTTCATGTTGTACTATATTAAGTATTAACGAATTGTAACTTATATGGATCGGCGATGCGTTTACTTGCGATTAATATAAAAATAATAGTGGAGGTGAGATTATATATTATAGCAATACTGTAGCGTGAGGCAAAAAGTAAACTAAACGCACCACACCACACCCAATCGCCCATCCAAACCCACCTTTAGTAAACTACTTGCATGCACGCGTTGGCTCCACCATATCTAGGAAAATGATATATCGCCCTCGAGGTTGATTCTAGAAATTTGCTAAATTAGATGAATATGATTTGAAATGTATTTTGTTTTTTATTTAAAAATGAATTTATTCATTTTTATACGAGAAAATAGTCATTTAAAATTTTTTTATCTATTTTTATTATTAAAAATTGGTCATTTTATGTTAGTATGAGATACAAGTGACACATCACAGTGAAACTGTTTAATTATTTCGTCATCCACGTCAATTGTTAACAATTGAAAGGAATAAAATTTTTAACAAAAATGGTCAATTTCTTTTTTAATCTAATATAAATAGATTGATTTACTTATTTTTTAAGTAAAATGAATAAAATATAATCTATCTCTTAATATAATGGCTTTCATGATATTTTTATGGCTAAATTGGTAAAATTATTGCTATCAAATATTCAAGAGTAGCCCATGCCATGATAAAATTGAAATTATGAAAATTTGACAGTTAAAAGTAAGAATCATCTTGTCTTGTATAGTTTATAATTAATATGGTTATAATGATACCCCTTCTAATAAAAAGAGTAGCCAATACCATCCATGCGTAGAAATTTGAAGCTATTGCTATATTTATAGTATAAATAAATATATATGGCTTGTAGCTAGTTAATTAGGGCCCATTTGGTGTCAAATTAGCAGTCACCACCGTCCATGAAATTGACTTGTCTCTTTTCTCTAAAATGGCAGAAGAAGCAAAGAAATCTAAAATCAATAATTCACTTCATTTCTGTTCCGCATATGAACCCCGAGCGAATCAGATTTAGGGTGTAATTAGTTTTTTTTATCGTTATAATATTGGTAGAGGTAAGATGATTACAAGGTTTGAATTCATTTTATTTGAGTGTTGGATTAAAGTTTTAATTAATACACCAACCAGATCTTGGGTCATATTACTATTTTTGAAAGATGATATTTCTGTTAAAATATGCTTTAGGTTGTTATTCTCTTCACAATAATTTAATTTTTTATTTTAATTTTTTAAATTTTAGTCCTTTAAATTTAAAAATTTAAGTTCAATTATTAACATAATCAAAATATATATATTTTTTTAAATTCAATGGTCTGACATTTTAAAATTAAAAAAAGATTCACTTGATAACTATATAACCAATAAATGACGACATAATACACATGAATTTAACAAAAGAATTTAAAAATTGTTAATAATTGGACTTACATTTTTATATCTAAAAAGTAGAGAAGCTAAATTCCTAAAAGAAAAAATAAAGGACTAAATTCTAAATGGATAAAGAGTACATAGACTTGTAGAATATTTTAACAATAATATTTAATATCTATTTTTTTTAAAAAATCAAATATTAATACTTGTAATTTATTTTTTAGGGTTAAACTACTTTTCAATAGCCCCTCTAAAATTAGGTCATTCATGTTTTGGTCACTTAAAATTTTTTTATTAATTTGGTCACATCAGTCCACCGTTAGATCCATTTATTTTTATTTCATTTTTTTTTATTTTTTCCTTTCCTTATTCTTTTTTCCTTTCTTTCTTTTTATTGGAATACTCTCAATTCTTGAAATTTTCTCTTGCAAAAATATGGTGAAATCAGATAACTCCAAAATTATTTTTCCTAAATATTTATAAATGATTTGAAATTTCAAAATCTAGGGATTAAAACTACCTTGAAATTAACTCAGAATTTGAAGAACTTGAACCATTAAAGCACAAAAAAAAATGTTCCCCAAAAATCTTGAAAACCCTCCTCTTTACCACTCTAATGAAACCCTTTATGGCAACCATCCATTATTTAAATTATCATCCACATCTATGTAATCTTTTGGGAAATCTCTATCATCTCTGCCTCCTCTAATACCTCTTGGAAGCCTGTCTACTGTGAACCTTCCGCCGGATGACCTCCAAACAGTCAACCCAAAGAGAATCTCATACAAATTTGAATACATACAACTGATTCAGCTTTTCCATCACCATCAACAGCTGCAGATAATTCGTTGCGGTAAACGAGGCATGAGTTCTATAATTGAAGCCATGGGAGTATGAAGTTAGGAATGGTACATATGATCACAAGGAATGTTATGAACTTTGATCTCCAACTCAAATTGCTCCTTGTAAACCACGCAACACAATTTGTTTTCGACATGAGTTTCGTTTATTTCCATTATTGACATTGCTTCCACAATGCCGGCGATTGACCGTTTTACTAGGCGTTCTGGATTTCCATTTGTGATAACTGCCATCGCTTATAAAGGAAAAAAATAAGGACAAGAGAAAATATTAAAAAATAAAAAAATAAATGGATTTAATGGTGAAATAGTGAATTTAACGGTGAAGTGGTCAATTTAATTAACATTGATTATCAAATTAACAAAAAAACTGAAGTGACAAAAATAAGAACAACTTAATTTTAAAGTAACTAACAAGAAAATTTACCCCCTTTTTTTTTTTTTTTGTCTAGAACAAACCACTTTTTCTCTATCAAATAAAAAAAAAAAACTTTTTTGGTTTTCTCAAGGTATCCACTAGAGCAAGCCCAATGATTAATCCTTCGTGTTCTATAGACCCATTAAAGGGGTAGATGCTGGTCACGAGTTTTAAAGTTGCTCCATACCCAGGCGAGGGTTTAATAATCAACCACAAATGGTTAAGGTAAAAAAGACCTTTACCTTTTCATCTAACCATGGTTAAAAATACAAACTTTATTTGCTAATTTTAGGAAACATTAGATTTGATTTTCTATTTGCTATAAGCAACATTTTTTTTAGTGAAAAATTAATACAACTAAAAAGTCAAATATTAAAGTGAATCCATCTGAATGGGATCTTCCATCAGCCGTAGGCCAGTTCTTCTGTCTCGTACCATCTTGACGATCCTTTCTGCAAGTTTATTATCTTTTCGAGAAACATGCTTAGTACTCCAGTGACTTAAAAGCTTCAATAATAAAAGAATTCTTCTTACCAAAGCAAAATTGGAACCCTTAAGTATTCTATCCTGGATGATGTTAACTACTTCGATGCTATCAGTCTGAATTAAGACTCTCTCAAACCCCTGATCTAGCATGAGTTTCAACCCATCGAAAATACCCCAAATTTCATAATCCAGTACTGTGCAAATTCCCAAATACCTGTTGAAGCCAATAATCCACCCCACATTTCGGTCATGCAAAAGCCCTCCAACTGCAGTGAACGCATCTTCTGATCTAATCGAACCATCTTTATTCAAGCATACCTAATTGTTTGACAAGGAAGGAGCAACAATTGATCTTGAATGATTAAGAATGCACGAATTCGATACAGAAGCATACTACTTTGCCCAACTTAAAGAAACCTTGATAACTGCATCAGAATTCCAAGACAAACATTGGAAAATGAAAAGGTTCTGATTCTTCTAGATGCGCCAGAGTATAATTTCGAATAGACAATGCCAATTAACTCTTCACACTAAAAGGCCAGGTTATCGATTGTCGAGATTATGCTCCATCCATTTATGTAGGGATCTGGAATAAAAAGTAGGATGTTTACTTGTTGGAATTATCTGATTCCAAATATCATCAACACAACCATGATTTTAAACAAATTTTCTTTTTGGTATATTTTGAACTCATGAATCAATAGAATCAGTTTTGCTGTTTAGATTACGTCATCGATTATGCTAATATTGACTAAAATGGATTAAGTTATTGAAGAAGCTTTTCTGATTAACTTTTTTTATTTCTTAGATATATCTATATCTGGTTTCTAACATATTTCTTTTCCAACAATTAGGCTCTTACTATTTAAATCGTGTCAAAACAAATTTCCTTCGCCCTTTAAACACTAGCCACTATCACCATGGGGGTAGCAAAGCTACATAATGAAATGTCACAAATTTACAAGGAAGAACCTAGGGAAATAACTTTTACATGACTAGATTACCTTCATGTAAAAGCATTTTAACTTTGAGATCCAACACTACCATAAATTCATGGTTTTCTTCATTGCAAAAGCCAATTAAGTTCACATACAATAGCATTGACTGGATGAGGTTTCAACTGCCCATCATATATATATGGTTCTTTTCATATATCTAGCTCATCTTTACAAAAACTATACAAAGATAGGATACCTAAAGTTAATTAGAAAATGGTGTCATCACCACCACCGCCATCAAATCTCTCTCTCCACCTTCACTTCTATGCTTGGAATTTCTTCCTAGCATGTATACGTGCTTTTGATGTTAAAAAGGATCTGAATACTCTTCAGCCAAGAATGAAGACTGTAAGAAGATAACAATATAATACACAAGGCTATATGAAAAGAAAGTCACATAAGCCATCATCCTCTTGCTGCTATCTCATTGAGTTTCAAATGTAAACGAGCTATTGTCAAAAGTCTCACACGGCATTGTTGTTATTGTGGTTATGATCCATTTACTTTTGGACTGCTTTTGTTACAATTACTCTTGCTGCATTGACTGCTCTATTAACTGAGGCTACTGCCTTGTTCACTCTCTCATCTACCTTGGCCACATCGTAAGCTTTCTCTGTAGCCCTTCTTGCCTCCTAACAAATGAAAAAAAAACAATCAGACATGTCCCTGCTTCACACTGAAGACTGCAAGTACAACAAACTGTGTTGCATTGCAGAGCATAATTCTTGACCACAAAATACAAGCCATACAAAAATTGAAAACTGTCAAGTCTTGAAAGTATTAGGCATGTCTTCCATACACTTTGGATATATTACACGTAATATTTGACATCAGTGAGTTATATTTTTGATGCAAATCGTTTAAGGTTGGCCATCAGGCCAAGTAATGATTGGGAAAACTTATTACAACCTATGGCACAAAAAAAAAATTACCTGAACAGCATTAAGTACTTTAGAATGATAGACAGCTACAGGAGATACAAGATAGGTATTATTCCGTGTGCTTGGAACATCAAGGATTTCATTTTGCCAATGACCAGATTGTGTTGCCCCACTTCTAAATGTATACATTCCAATCCCTTGTCGTCTTCCCTCATGCCAAGCATCTTCATACGGATGGCCATTTGCAAAATAATACACGCCAAATCCATGCATCTTGTCTGCAAAATATTCCCGAGCATATGTATCTCCATTCCTAAATCAGAAGGTTCATATATCTATGCTCATAAAGTAGATAGGCAGTAATTTCATTTGTATGAAAAGGCCGCCATCACATTAGACTCTTGTGAACCATACAAAACCATAATTTAGTTTACAACTCATAAGCTCAACGAGATATTAGACTCTCCTACTGTAATCTAAATCTCATTTGTGAAGATTGTATGAGACTTGAGGAATCAATGTAGCAATGACTGAAGGTCTCTACTTGTATAAAGAGATTGACAGAAGAAGGGTTTATCTAACAAACATCACCAACATCAATAAAATATTTATATTCAGTGGCTGCCCTAAGTAACAGAAAATATTTAAACTTCCTGCTCATGCTGGGGCAATATCCAACATGCACGAATATTAATTCAAGAAAATTAGACCAGACAAATACATCATAGTGAAAGCATACAAGTTCATGCTCCTAATAAGTTCTTACTATGATACCTTTCCTTCCAGAGGAACCCCATCTCCAAATGGTTAGACCTAGGGCATATAGTCGAGCCAAGTCAAAACTCATGCTATAAAAAGCTTGAGCTCAACTTGAGAAATTTGAGGTTAAAAACTTAGCTCAAGCTTAATTTGAGATAAATATCAAACTATTTAAGCTCACTGAGTTTGGCTTGATTAAGCTCGTTTATCTAGTAAAAATGATTTTGATCCTCATGCTCAACATCAAGCTCAATTATTTGTACTCAAGCTTGAGTTAAAATTGAAAAAAATTAAAATTAATTAATATATATATCTCTTACATTATTTAAAAATAAAAGAGAGATGGATTACACTTGCAACCTACTAGAATCTAGCATTAGGACATCTAAGTTGGCTTGCTTGAGCTCGACTTGATAATCATGAATAACAAGCCAAACCTAAGTTAGCTTGCAAGAACATGTCTTGTATACACTACTAGTTATATAACCTTTTAAACTAGGAAATATTTATCCACATTAGTTAGAACCCACGCCCACATAACAACAAGTAGAGAAAGAATAACTGACTTTTTCTTATCAATATCAGGCGCATCGCTCTTATTGGCCCTTTCAACAATAACCTACACTAAACAATCAAACACCAATGTTAATTATCTCAAAATTTATATCACACAAATTATTATTAGTGTATTGAAAGTGATAGAAATATAAAATACCAATTCTAAAGTTGCATTAAAAAATATATAAATCAAATATGACATACTGGGATTATGTCCGGATACTTTTCCCTAATGTGTGTAGCTTCGGCTTGCCTCCTTTCTAGCACAAAACAAACAACAAACACTTCAACATTATAAATATAACATGATAAATTGTTCTTTTTTCCAAACCCATTATTATTTGTCTAATTATTATTATCTCTAAATTAGGTGTTCCAAAATTGATTCTATAATGGGAAATATTGCACCAATTAAAAAATGGAATGACCGGGAAAAAGAAGAAAAATGTCAAGGGTTAGAGTAAATTAATAGGGGAAAATATTAAAATTGGGGTGTCATAAGATCAACAGCAACAACATCGAATAAAAAAAGATGATAACGACGAACCGAGAGGGTGTTCCAACTTAAAGGAGCTCTTGGCCATAGAAACAAAATCTACAAACCAAAAACAAAAAGCAAAAGCAAAAGCAAAAGAAAATTTCAATCGATAAATCAATGAAAACTAATTAATATGATTCGTTAAAAAGGAAAGAGGAAATATAGAGACACGGAGAATGTTACATACCAATCTGAAGGGGGAGAGAGTGTGGTCTAAGGGATTGAAGAAAACAATAGAAATATCTTTTGATTTATTATTATGAAAGAAATTGTCTGGTTGACTATCAAAACAGAAACTGCACAACCTGCAAATATCTACAAGTCATGTGGTGCTATCACCTATTGAACTCCATTCCAAAACCTTTCATAGATAGACCCACTTTCACCGATAACCCAAATGGATGTATCCGACATTTTACTCAAAGACATTCTTCTTCTTAGACGTTTCTAACGCATTTGTTTGAGAATGAAGAGACAATTTTAATAGATTGACCTAGGTCTCCTCTGCAATCAAAGGAAAAAAGGGAAACGTAGAGATGGAAAGGAAAGAAAGTTACCAGCAAGATCAAAGGAGAAGATGATGGTTCCCATTACAGCTTTTTCATTCTCTCTGGGTAAAGGTGAGGGCAAAAATTGAAAATAGGAAAAAGAAATTACTCTACGGGATTAAATAAGAATTTAGTGGTGAAGGAAGGGAATGGCTATTTAGTCTTTTCCTGTAATAGAGCGGGAATGGATTCAGGCTGTAATACCATTATAGCCAACCAAACTAACGTTTGGTGGTGGGCCCACCGAATTAGGCTGGAATCCATTCATAAAGCCCCCAACCAAACATGACCTAAGTACGGGTATTACATTTTCATAATTATGGCCACAAATTCCACAAGCAGTATCCATTCTAATTTCTCTTCTTGTCTTTTTCGCATTGGTGAGCAACCATTGTTTAAGGGCAAGCCATATAAAAAATCTAACCCTTTGTGGACCTTGAAATTTCCATGGAAGCTACCAAATTGGTTCTTTCGAATACTATAACCCTTCCCATAGCTTCTCATACGCACTTTTAATGGAAAAAAACCAGATGTGAGACCTCCCCAAAATTATTCTATCTGTACCAAAATTAGGTTGGGATGGTGGAACTCCCATAATTTGTTGAATGACCTTCTCTGAAATCGAAAGTCTAAAAAAATTCAAGTTTCGTTCACCATTTTTTGTAACCATATCATTGAGTGTACATTCCATATCAGATTAGAAATAGGAGATATCTTTTTACACAAAGACCCAATGTTTAGGACCTAAGAATCTCGCCAGCAGTTGATACTTCTACCATCTCTAACAGAACAAAGTAGATTTTCACGGATAAGAAGCCATTTTGAACCCCATATTTTGATTGGAGAACACTAACCCACAGAGCAGAAGAGTTAAACACAATATTGAACCCCAACTTCATCATAAAAGAGGTATTATGATCTCGCAAAGACCTTATACTAAGCCCACCATACGCTTTAGGTTGGCAAACCAAATCCCAGTTAACCAAGGCCATCTTTTTTGTACATCTAGAATACCCCCAAATAAACTATCTGACCATTTGTTCAATCTCATCACACAAGCCTTTTAGGATCATCATCGATTGCATAAAGTAGCTTGGAATCAAGAGTAAAACCAACTGCACCAAAGTTACTCTACCGGCTAAAGATGGTTGTCTAGCAACCCTACTAAAAAGTTTGTTTTGCACCTTGTCAACAGCAAAACGCAAGGTGCTATTTGTAACCTTTTCATGAAAAAGAGGAATTCCTAAATACGAGTCAAGATTCTGCACCACTTGAAACCCAAACAACCTACTTATGCGCCTTCCTAGATCTTCCCCAACCTTTCTAGAAAAGAAAATGCTTGATTTTTGCTTGTTAACACTATGGCCCGAGTATTCACAAAATGTATCCAAAACTTCTTTAATGACTCTCGTTTGTCTTTCATTCGTATGATCAAAGAGAATCAAATCATCTACAAAAAAGATATGTGAAAGAAGTGGACCTATTCTAGATAAATAGATAGAAGACCCTTTACCAGTATCCATGGTTGCGCGAATACCATGTCCCAACCACTCCTTGCAGAAAATAAAGAGATAAGGTGATAACGAGCATCCTTGGCAAACTTCTCTTCTTGGCCAAAACTTCTGCGTTGGGATTCCATTTTATAATACTTGTACGGTAGAACTAGAAATAGCTGACATAATAAAAGTATGAAGTAAATTAAGAATATATGTAGCCCAGAGGGATGCGTCTGTGAAATCCCATCGAACGCGATAGTATGCTTTCCTAAGATTTATTTTGATGGCCATCGAACTTCTACTCTTCTACTTACTTCTAATAGAATATATGACTTCCTAAGCAATAATGACCTTATAGTTTATATTCCTCCCTACAACAAAATTGGCTTGTTTGGGGAAAATAAAATTTGGAAACACAACCTAAATCTATTAGCGATGACTTTCATAACCATTTTGTGCAGCACTAAGCAAAGGCTGATTGGACAAAAGTGGGAAAAGCTTTCTAGATTTTGGACATTGGGAATAAGTACAATAAGAGAATTATTAATATCTGAATTAATGGCTTCTCTAGAGAAGATCCTTTTAACCCAATCGCATACAAATAGACCAACATGCTCCCACTAACTCTGATAAAATAGGGCATGAAAATCGCCACTATCTAAAGCCTTTAAAGATGTCATATCAAAGAATGTTGTCTTAATTTCTTCATTAGATACCAATTTTCTAAGGAAATAAAGCTCTATTTGTTTAAGAGATGGAAAGGAACTAGAATGTAAATTGCTCATTCTCCCAGGATGCTCACCATATAATTTCTTATAAAGTTTATCACCTCTTGTTTCAATTCTTCCTTATCTAAAATCCAATCACCCAGTTCATTTTTCAAAACATCAATTTGATTATGCTTTCTCATCTATAGTGTTCGTCTATAAAAGAATTTTGTATTTCGATCTCTAAAAATCAACCAATCGTACCTTGCTTTTTAGCGCCATAAAAGTTCCTTATAGCGTAACATGAATTTCAATTCCTCTCTGACATTTAATTTGGCTTGATTCAAAAAAAATCGAATACCCATTATCAAACGCTTTTTGGATGTTCACAAGTTTATGAATAAATTGATTCTTATGAGAAGTAAGTGACCATATGCCTTCTTGTTCCACAACTTAACATGCCCAGTTATCGACATGTTCCTAGAGAAAGTCCAATTATCCTTAACAAAACTAGAAAAGGCTGGATGTTCAACCCCACCCGCTAAGAAAAAAAAAGTTACCCAAAAGTAGATTGAAAATTTGGCCTAAGAGATAATCTTAAAGGTCTGTGATTCGAATTCAGCCTTCGCAAATGGGTCACCCTAGAATATAAGGAAATATGATATTTTAGGCATCATTACAAATTGCTCTGTCCAATCTTTCAAAGAATCCTCTGTGCCAACTAAAATTCAGACCGCTAAAACCCAAATCATGTAGGGACATTGGATCTATAAATTCACCAAAGAGGGAACATCTTTTCCTAATGACCCGTCCCCCTTTCTTTTCACGGGGAGAAAGGATAGTGTTGAAGTCCCCAATTACCAACCACGGAGTCCCGCCTATTGAAATTATACATTTCAGTGCTTCCCGCAGTTGTCTCAGTTTTTGCCTGTCCAGACTTCCTTAAACAAAGTTAACGAGAAAATGTCACCTATGAGAATTTCTAGAAACTCTAAGTAAAATGAACTGGGGTGATTTTTCTAAATTTCCACAGAAGCCGAATCCCTCCACCTAACCCAAATATCACCAGAGAAACCTAGTGCCTCCACACGATGCCAAAACTGAAAACTAAGCTTAGCTATAATTGAATCTACTTTGAAACCACTTACCCTTGTTTCCAAGATGCCAATCAAATCTGGCTTATGCTCTTTAATATAGTCCCAAAAACTACGGGGAAACTTTAAACTAGCACAACCCTAAAAATTCCAACAAAAATGTTATAATTAATAAAAGATATGAAAAAGAGTAGATAGATGACCGTTAATGCGCGGGAGGGGTATCAACACCACCAATTTGTCCCTTAGTATTCTGAACATCTACATCAGCTCCAAGCTCAACTTGAGAATTAATAAGATTTGCCAAAGAACTCATGGCCTCCAGTAAAGGAATTTGAAAAGTTCCAGTGTTCTTGAACCAACCTCCCTTTTCCTAGATGGTGCGGTTAAGAGATACTCTAACACAACCCCTCTCACTTTTATGTTCTGAACCATGCCCTTTGGGAACGAGATTTGGATAATTGTTTTCTTTGAATAAAACAACCGAATGACGCTTGGAGTCTAAAGAATTAACATCTAAATTAACCAACAATTCAAAAAACATATGATTATTATGCACAAAATTATTTCCCACAACCTCAAAAGAAGCATTATTAGCAATTAATTTACCTTGCACTAGAAAAGACTTAACTGATAACTCATTGTTTTTGGATTTGGATGAACCCACGTTGTTTGGCTTCTCTAACACCCAATCCAAAGAATTGGGAGAACAAGGACCATGAATACAAGAAGTAGACGGTCTAGAATTTGTTACCCACTGTCCAGTGGACTTTCCTAAGGCCAGCCCAAAGTTTTTATCCTCTGCCCCATTCTTCTCTGAACCCGAATTATCCTTTGGGTCTTGCGACCCATTTGTACCAATGTGGTCTATTATTTTTAAGTCACCAGACCCTACACCTATGCTTAAAGCCTCAGTCGATCTCCTTTACTCTTTAACTTCCCCCCATTGAAACCTAACCCCTGATTCCTCCAATTGTGCCACATCATCTAAAATCTTTCCATAATCCATCTAAGATAACAGACCAAATTTGGATCCTGATGGATTTTTTGCCATAGTTAGCACCTTTTTTTCCACTAGAGTCCATTTGATTACGCATGAATCTCTATTCAACGATCATCCCCTTAACATGGTCATATCGATCGCAGGAGAAACACACCGCCGATAAGGCTTCAAATTCCACCTTTTGAAATTTATCGTTAACCAAGACCTGCGAGATGAGCGATTTGTCCAAATCCACATACACAACCATTCTTATGAATCTACCTCTTGTTTTTCTATCTGTTTTCAAATCCAACCGAGCCACCTTACTAACCAAACTTCCAATATCTTCCAAAACTCTTCGCTTATACAGGAAGCCTGATAGTCTAGAGAATTGAATCCATGCCAACACCAAACTCGGGAAGGCCTTTGATGGATTGAAGTCCAACATCCATGGCTAGACAGTGAGATAGTGTCAAAACAACACCCAAGGTCCTAAGTCAAAACCATTTCGAAATCACCCTTATTTTGAAACCTTACTAAAAAATACCTATTCTCCATGTCAATTAGATGGAACAGTTGAGAGGGTTTCCAAATATTAGAAATTTGATTGAGAAGCGTAGAATAACCAATATTTCTCCCTAATAATTTCACTACCATAGTGGTATCGATATCCTGAACCAAAAGGTGTCAAATTCATTCCGAGAAGTTAATAGTTGGAATACCATTAACATTGGATTTCACGACGTCTCCTTCTATGAACTCAAAATCTTCTATGTCCAAAATATCAGAGCCCGAAAAAATGGTCATCGACTCGAAGGATCCTCCTTTTAACAGCATATCCTTCCAAGAAGAACCAAACGTCGGGGTCAAATCTATAACTAAATTTACATCAAGATCCTCTCTTGTCTTTTTTAATCTGACTTTTTTATATTACGATCATCATTAACACAATCCCTACCGCCTCCGTCATTGGACAAAACCAAAGTGTTCATCAAAAAATAACTAATTTGGATTCTTATTATAAGCAGCATATTTTAGTTTGAAGTAAATGTTAAGCAATATATATGCACTAGTTTCAGTCTAGAAATGTGATTATTGTTAATAAATTAATTTAATATTTTATATGCAAATATCAATAAAAAGGAGTTTAAGGAATTTTTTTTTAAAATTGAGTTCAAAATATAAATATATAAAAATAATAATGAAATAAAAAATGAAATAAAAAATAAAATATGATTCAAATGTAAATGTAATAATACAATAAACCATAAAATATTAATAGAAAATAAAAAAAACTAATCATTTTATATATCTTAATTTTTATTTATTTATTTATCCTAAAACCATTTTGTGTTAAGTCATTGTTATCAAATCAAAAAATACTTTAGTTAACAATTTATTTTAAAAATATAATTTAAATAATAATTACTATATCACATCATTATTAAATTTAAATTTAATTTCAAAATATAAATAAATATAATAAAAAATTAAAGTGTGATATTAATAAATATAATTTAAAATATGATTATTATTATATATTACAATAAAATTTTATTAATTATTTTTGTGTAATAAATATAAAATATATATTTGCTAATTTAATTTAAATTTAAATTTTAAAATTATAGTTTTTAATATAAATATATATTCTATTAGGTATTATAAATATGATGATATTTATATAAAGGGGATGGATTCACTTACACCGCTATAGAATTTAAGTGGTTATACACATTTCCGTAACTTTTTAACACTTAATATTTGAACAAAGTACTCAAACAATCCAATTGTTGATCTTACCAATATTTTTATACTTGTCATGCATGTAATATTTTTAATTGATCCTATATTTCTATCATATTGATCTAAAACATTATTTATGTTAATATATATTTAACGGTTGAATTTTTTTTACATAAAATGAATAGTTAGAAAATTTTAAGTTATTTCAAAATTGGCATGCATGATCTACATAAATGAAGCATGAAAGATAATGACTGGACTGTTAAAATATTAATCGTATAAAAAATTATGGAATGATGTAAAACCACTTAACTTTTACACTTGTGTAAGTAGATACCTCCCTATATATAAATATATAATATTTTCATTTAGGATATATTTGACAAACTAAAAAAGTTAAGTGTTGAAAAAATAAGTACTGAAAAATTAAGTGCTAGATTTAAGTTATAAAATATGTTTGGTATATTACTTAAAATTAAATATTGAATATAATTAGATTCTTTTTTGAAAAAAATATAATTAGATTCTTTGGTAAAAGATAATAAAATACAAAGAATAAAATAAAAATAAGTAAGTCTGTAACACCTCTAATCAATCTCCGTCGCCGGATTAGGGTTACGTAGTATTACAGTACAATTCAGAATATCTAGATTTAAATAGAAAGAACTATACAAATTATCTTATATCATTCAATAATTCATACAAATTCAGGTGAAAATACATTTTTGGACCTTAAATCGAGCCCTAAAAATAATTTGAAAACAAACAGGGGTCATTTCAAAACAAAACAAAAAAATCTGGGAAAATTGAAAAACAAAGGACACACGACTGTGTGACATAGACCAGACCATGTGAGTACTCGAAGTATGGACACATTGCTGTGTCCTAGCCTGTGTTTCCAGTCATGTGAATATTCGAAATAGTGTCACACGGCCGTGTCGTAGGCCGTATGCCAAACCATGTGTGCATTCGAAGTTGGTCACACAACCATTTACCAGGTCGTGTCACATACTGACTTGAGACACACATCCGTGTCACAGGCCGTGACTCAAATAGTGTGAAACCTACACTTAAACATAATAATGACACATGACTGTGTGAGTTGGCCATGTACGGCACGTGGCCATGTGACAGCCCGTGTCCCAAGTCGTGCACTACCTAGATTACTTCTAAAACAAGTCATTTTCTACCCAATTGCTTAGGGGCCAAGACATTACAAAAAAAAATGATTACAAGTCTTCAAAACACAATCAAATATACTCAAAACATCCAAAAACAATCAACCTATGTGCCTAACCAATGTATCATCATCGACACCACAATTCAAACACTTAAACAATCCTGCATTTAAGCTATGTTATCAAGTCACAAGCATATATCAATTGGATGCTTTTAAGTTAAAAAGCTACCTTACATTCAAGTCAAAACTTACCATTTCTCTACTCATCCATTCATAGTCAAATATACCATAACTTAACACCTATATAAGGTTTATACCAAATGACCCAACAACATAAAAATTCCATAAACACACAATGTCTTGACATGATCACATTTAGCTAATACAAAACATAATCATCATTTCATCCATCTAACCATTACCATATACATAACCTATTCCAAAACATATACAACTCCACCTATTACATGACAAGTTCCACACCACATTTGAATTTCATACCAAATCATGAACTAGCACATTATTAACTAAAACATATATTCATCACACAAGTAGAGAACATACCACTTGTAATAAGTACTTAAAACATATACAAGATAATCTTATTACATGCCACATATCCAAAAATTAAACATTTTCAAAAACTACCAAAAAGAATCTGGATAGTGTAATATTCGCGCTGATTCAATCGCCCGATTTCGCAAAATGTTATCTACAAGGAAACATGAAATGACATGAGTAAGCTTTAATAAGCTTAGTAAGTTCACAGGTTAAAATGATAAAACTTACTTAATAAACATAATAAATCATTTAATAACCATGTTAATAGACATTAGTCTTGCCAACCACCATCAATCAATGATGAGTTATAAAAATATACAAGTAGCATAATCCGTAAATCATATGAATTCAATCAATATCAAGCCACGATAAACTATCAGAAATCAAACAATATTTATACAATTCAATATGCAAGTCATTTAACCAATTTTAATCTGCCCGATGAATGATATAATATATATGGATACGCAATTATCCATAGTAACACACCTTGGCACCAAGTGCCTAGCCCGTAGGCTAACGTCCCTCCAGAAACACACCTCGGCACCAAGTGCCATGTCCAAAAGCTTTACATCCGCCCCTGATAACACACTAGAAAGAATTTAAATATAACACGATAGTCCACAACAAATGCTGAACTCCGATATATTCAGTGGATAGGAATAAATCAGGAATCATCATCTCAACTCAAGTCAGACTCGTATAGCGTGCAATATAACCTATTGGCATGCAAATTGTATCCTATCCTATGTTCATCCTAGCTCAATATGGAAAATCGAATAACAATTTCCATTTCAATCAATTTCTCAACAATTCAAATGTAATGTCTCATATATATCAATTATTAACATATAATATAATTCATAATATTAACGTTACTAGGAAATAATAAAAACAATACTGTATGAACTTATTAGGGCTAAATTACAGAAACAGCAAAAGTTGAGAGACTATTCAACAACTTTCCCTTTTCCTCAATTATGTACTTGTTCTTGATATGCAAAAGCTTTTGTATAGCGGAATTTTAAGCTCCTTTAATGGAGTTCTTCTTTCAACTTTTGGTAAAGAAACAAAAGAATAAAGATGATGTCTCCACTTTAGTTTTAAGTTTTTGTTAATTATTATTTTAATATTTTTATTTCTATTTAAAATAAACAAGTATTTAATAAAAAAGCTAAATGAAAAATGACCATTAAAAAAAATATTGCTAAATTGCCTTATAAATCCATCATTTTATACATTGAATTCAATTAACTTAATTATAACAATTGACTTTAGTAAATTTCACGATTAAGTTCTTTTTAATTAATTAATTATCTAAACGTCAAAATTATCTAACAAAATTTTAATACACCTATATAATCACTCCGTAAATATTTAATAAAAATATTTACGGGCTCGGTTTATAAAAACGAGGTCTCGATACCTTATTTTCTAAAACCACCTAACTTTAGGGACAAACCACTTATTTTTACTATTTGTTCAATAAGTTGAAATTTACCAGATCCAAAATTCTATATATTACCAAATTTGACTCGTAAATATTAAATAATAATATCTACAGACTCACTCGTTGAATTTGTGGTCCCCAAACCACTGTTTCTGACACCACTAAAAAACGGGTTGTTACAACTTTCCTCCTTAGTAACTTTCGTCCTCGAAATTTTTAATTAAGAATGGATTCGAGTATCATGACTTCTTCAATTCCTCAGTTTCCCCACGTAGCTTCTACGATACTGTGTCGATGCCACAAACTTTTCCTAACAGTATCTATTTATTTTGAAGTTCTTCGTTACTGGCTCTTCTGAATATAAAAGATGACGATCTAATGACAGTCAAGAATAATGCGAAATTTATATTCGATTTCTCTAATCAAATTTGTTCCAACAATCTTGTTTTCACTCAGCTCAAATCAATATACATTTTTGTCCATATAAAGCTTCAAACAGTGTCATTTTTATTCTGGACTAATAACTGTTATTATAAGCGAATTTTGTCTACGATATATATATATATATTCTTCCCAGTTACTTTCAAACTTGAAAATACAACATTGTAACTTGTCTTCTAGAACCCGTATTAACCGTTCTTACTATTTGTCAGCCTACAGTTGAAATATTGTACAAAAGTTAAATTTAGTTTCCAGAGTCCGTGAAGTTTACGTGTAACACCCCTAACGCACCTCTATCGTCGAATTAGGGTCACGAGCATTACTAAACAATCAGAACATTTAATTTTAATGTAAGCAGTTATGCAAGCTAACTATTACCATTCATTATTATATAGAAATTAGGACACACTTATTTAGTGTTCCCATTTCATTAACTTGAACAACTGAAAAGTAGAACTGCTATACAATGCTAAACTTTTACACAAACTACACTCTTATCACTATTTATCCTCTCTTGAAAGTTAGAAGTTGGGTTCGCAGCAATACTATTTCAATTATTCGCATTAGTGCATTAGATTATACTCTGCTTACTATCATCGATGATATTAGTAGAATGAACTACTTCATATAATTTAGGTTCGCTACTTCATTCAAAATCAGAGTAAAATACTCTTACTGCCCTTAAAATAAATTTACAGGACCTTAAAATAATCTGAAAATAAATAGGGGTTAAATTGAAACAATTCAAAAAGTTTAGGGAAATTTTCAAAAAAAAGAAACAAGGGTCATACGACCGTGTGGCCAGGCTGCGTAGCATTCGAAATTGGGACACATGACCGTGTCCTAGCCTGTGTCTCTACATGTGTAACTCACTAACTTCGGTTACACGGCCGTGTGCCAGACCGTGTGAAACCTACACTTAAATTAACAAGACACGCGGTCGTGTGTGTCACATGGTCGTGTGATAGACCGTGTCTCGGGCCGTGTGTACCTAAGTGTACCTTCAAATGCAAGTTTACCAAATCGTGTTTACTTAGACACTAAGCAACCCATTTACTGGTCATTTAACCTATTCAAATCACTGTTAAATACGCACAAAACATGCTAAAACATTCATCTTAAGCGCCCAGCCAATGTACCCTTATTGGAACCGCAATTTTATACTTTCAAACACATTAGTATAAAGCATCAACCATCCAAATACTCATTCATACGAAATTGCCATAATTAACCTAATGTTCTAGCTATTTAGGCTACCAAGTTCAAACTTAAACATATGCAAAACATCGAGCTTGACTAACACACCAAGACATAGCTTCAACCTCAACTGCATGATCATAAAATACCATTACACTTGGAACTCAAAAGATCATCACATTAACAAAACAACCATCATTCAAAAGACCTCCTAGGTACATGCCATAACAAAATAGAACATCACCACACTTGAGTCTGGGATTGTTGCTGGATGCTGAGTTGTCAACAAGCTAAAAAGTACCTAACCTGCGCATAGAAAACAACACCATACATTGAGTATAACTCAGTGGCATTTCTATAATCTAAACATTAAAACAAGATATAAATACTTTAAAATGTAAAAATGCAAATATGTAATGTTATATAATATATCAAGTCAATAATACTAATTTACTCATTGCTTGTTCACTTCCAACTAACTTGTAAGTTCTAATACATGACAATAACATTTCATAAGGCATTTGATAAATAAATTCATACAATGGCATAATTCATCTCCATTTCAAATTCATGAATTCATTGCTCATAATTCATCAATATTCTAAAAAAAATTTACCATTTCACATCTCATTTCCATTTCACGTCCTTTTCCATTCTAGTATCATACACATCAATTTTTATCATTTATTTTCCCTATTAACATGAATCAGACTCGGACGGATACACAGATCCAACCAACACACCAGTTTGGCACCCAGTGCCTCATTAACTCGAAGTTGAAGTAATCCTTGTACTCTTCCTATCCTATGACATGCCATATATATCCGACTTAGGCCGAAACAATTAATAGGGTTTCATTTTACTTTTCAATACAACCAATGTCTCAATTTCATATTTGTACATTATCACATATAAGCAAATATTCAATTTGATAGCAACCACATTCTCTCAATACATATATTCAATTCAACAAGTATAAAAATACCACATTTCTTGATATTCATAATTAGGTCATTTTAATCATCATTTTATTCAATGTAGCCCAAAAGTACAAGAGTTCTCACCTCAACACTTACCATACACAAACAATTCAATATGCAATAATTCATAATTTAGTACGGATCATAGAAACACAAATCGTATATTCCGAGCTACTCGACGTCAACCTTGTCTTTCCCTTTCTTACTCGAGGATTCTAGAACGACATTTGCTACGGAATAAAATAATTAAAATAGATTAATAATACAAAACTCAATTCTCATCAAATTTCAAATTTTATACCATATTTGCTTAAACATCAATTTAGTCCCTAAATCGAGACTAATTTAATCTCCATATTTAACCTCAAATTTTTATACTAATTTCACTCTAAGCTAAATTTAGCTCCCTATTTTCAATTCTACCCATTAATTTCAACTTTTTCACAATTTGGTCCCTATTGCTCCAAATCAATAGTTAACTCCACAATTTAGTCCTTTTCCACTTCTAACTTAAAAATCTATCAATTTGATCCATAATACTCTAACTAATCAACAATGGTAACATCTTCAATCTTAAAAAATATTAAAAATTATAACATGGGTCGGCTAATCTATAGTACCGGGATTCTAAAAACATAAAAATTACATGAAAATGACTAAATTGCACTAACCAATTTTGATGTTGAACTTAAACCCTCCAATCTGTGTGTTCTCCCCTTGCTATATTTGTTTTCTTATTTCGAATGTTACATTTAAAGAAGAATGATTCTCTTTCATTCCACTATCATTCACATTTCTTTCATTTTGTTTTCATATTATTTATTATTATTACATAAGTTTAATAGTTTAATTAATTAATTTTTATGACAACTAGCATCATCAACTACCCCACCACCATCCAACATCATTTAATCAATGGTATAATTATTACTTTAGTCCCTTACATTAACTTTAATCTAAAATTCAACTTTTACCACTTGCACGATTTAGTCCTTGTTCCTTAATAACTCCTAATTCATGAAAATTACTTATCCAAAATTTAATTTGCCTCTATTATAGCTCCATAAATATTTAAGCAAAAATATTTACGAGTCTAATTTATGGAAATGGAGTCTCGAAAACACTTTCCATCACCCTTGACTATCGGGTCGTTATATTACCCAAAAATCTATAGGTGAATCTCAAGTCTTGATCGAAAATAATAGCCAACGGTACACTATTTTATCTAAAAATCTCTAATACATATAGCTCAGCTAACTTTCAAACAAGTACCCTGTTCTAACCGAATTTACTGAACTGATTTCGTTAGTCTGTCAACAAAAACTTAGATCAAGTCTTTCTTTCTCTCTGTCACAGGCAATCCAGATACGAAACTCATTGTGACTCATTCTCATTTCCATTTAAGAATTATAATAGGCTATAATAACTCAGATGAAACTTGATGCTCGGCTTTCACCTATTGGCAAACTAGACATGTAATCACAAATTCTGAAATTTCATGTTTCATACCTGGCCACCAATACATCTATTTCAAAACACAAAACATTTTAATACTACCCTGATGAATGGAATATGTGCCATTGTGAGCCTCTGATAATGTCTAGTTTTAATTTCAGATTATTTGAAATGCAATCTACTGCATAAGTACGACATACCAATAATACCAATTCTGAATTCTGTGAATTGATCATTCTGTATATGTTCTCATTCAGCTACCAGGTTTTTGATCATCATCTTGCAACTCCTGAATTCTTTACAGAAACAATGGTCTAGCTTTCAATTTAGTTAATACAGAACCATTACTATAAACAACATATTCCTTCCCGGATTCAGACAGGGTAAGTACGAGAACTTCCATTAATAAAGCTTTCAACTGATCAACACTCTTAGAGACATTTTTTAAAGTTTTCCATATAGCAATAGGAGAGATTTTACTCGGATCTATATGAATCCCATTTACCAAATTTACATAACCAAGAAAACCAACTTCGCTGAGCCAAAAATCACGTTTATTAACTTTCACATAAATTGTTTCTCATGCAAAGTCTGTAGTAAAATTCTCAAATACTGAGCATGCTTGGATTCTATTTTAAAATAGATTAGGATATCATTAATAAACACAATTGTGACTACATATATATATTCAAGTGAGGCTAAAAAAGTCGATTCATCGAATTCATAAATTAATAGGGGCATTAGTTAGTCCAAACAACATTATCAGTACTCATAATGGTTATATCGAGTTTGAAAAACAATTTTCAACACATCACAATCGTCTATACGAGGTAAAGGATATTTATTCTTTATCTGACTTTATTCAATTGTCTATAGTTAATACACAATCTCATTGACTCGTTTTTCCTTTCACAAATAATACAAATGCATTCTAGAGAGATACACCCTATCGAATAAATCCTCTATCTGATAACCCTTACAACTGTGCTTTAAGTTTTTTCAACTCAGCTGATGTCATTCAATTTTCATGTTTAAACAAAAATCCCAGTAATTCTTTAGGAAACACATCAAGAAACTCACTAACAACCGGTACATGATCAAACTTTGATCCCAGTTATTGAGTATCAAGTAGATATATATACTAGAAATGTTTTAGTAACTTTTCAAATTGATTTCTATGCAGAGATAATTGAAATAACTCTGGTAGTACTATTTGAATTACCAGACTCAACTATAATCATTTCACTAGTTTGACATTTCAGATTATTCCGTTTCATTCTACAATTCACTAAAGCATCGTATAATGTTAGCCAATCCATTCCCAGAATAATATCAATTTCATGAAATGGTAACAATATCATACCAGTAGAAAAATCACAGTCATGGATTCTCAGCAGACAATTTCGACATACTAAGTTAACTATTACATTCTGACCCAATGGATTATGACTCGAACATCAAACTCAGTTGACTAGGTCCTTATCCGTTACTAATGCAGTGCAAATATATGAATAAGTTGACCCAGTGTCAATCAGTTCATATATAATAAGTAATATCAAAGGAATATAATTTACCAAAAATAACATCAAGTGCGATAGCTTCAGATCCAACAACTCAGTCTTTGGCCCCACTACGATTAGCTCCAGTATTACTGCTCTGACGAGGGCGTCTACCTTTCTAAGGCGTAGAGAATGGTTTAACACTTCGCTCTTCAGTGTCTCCTACTTTTCTTGGACAATTTCTCATGAAGTGATCCATTGATCCACATCTGACCATGTACCTAACTTGTCCAACATTTACAATTATTCAGTTTTCCACAATGCACCCATACAAGTCTAGGGGCATTACGAACACTGTCAACACTATCCACAGGCACAATTTCTCAATTATATTAATTGAGTTGTACAAATCCCTGTCAAGATATCATTTGATGACATATTTCTTTCCGAACTCAGATGTGAAGAAATCTCATTTAATCTTATCTCTCTGTACAACCACTGTTAATGCTGACCACTAGTTATCAACCTTATCATTTATCAAAGACATGACACATCTGAGATAATTATCAAGGAAACAAGCCATATCATCAAAAATTCTCTGGATAATTTCAAGTCAGTACCCAGCCCTTGTTGAATCATCATTTGTTTTACCTCTGAATTCCTCATTATTATACTTTCTAATTTATCAATCAAGAGCCATCAAACTATTTCAGTATGTTGAGGACTCGGGGTGCCACAATATGCTCATCAGGGGGTAGAGGTTGCTGAGCCACTAATTAGCTAACATAATTTTCGTGAACCATTGACTCTCTAAGTTGAGAAGACATTTAACTTCATTACCAGACATTTTCAGAATCGATAGGCTATAACTTACTTCATATTCGGAACTCAGGACATTACAATATACTTCATCAATATCAACACAATCAGATTATGTCAACATCTTTAAAACCTATAAGAAAAACAGGGGTTAGATCGGATCAAATAGCATCACACTATCTTAGGTTTATGTGGTATGTAATTTCTAGACTCCAAACGAGCTACGTTCAGTCTGAGAATCGACTGAACTGTAGCTCTAACACCACTAAATGTAACACCCATAACCCATCTCTGTCACCAGATTAGGGTTACAAAGTAGTACAGTACAATTCAGAACATCTAGATTCAAATAGAAACAATTAAAAAAATTATCTTACATCATTCAATAATTTATACAAATTCAGGTAAAAATAAATTTTTGGACCTTAAATTGAACCTGAAAAATAATTTGAAAACAATCACAGGTCATTTTCAAAATAAATTGAAAAATCTAGGAAAATTGAAAAATAAAGGTCACACAACTATATGACACAGCCTAGACTGTGTGAGTACTCGAATTATGGACACATGGTTGTGTCCCAACCCGTGTTTCCATCTTTTTAAATAATTGAAATAGGTCCACACAGTCATGTCGCAGGTCGTGTGCCAAATCGTGTGTGCGTTCGAAGATGGGTCACATGACCGTGTACCAAACCGTGTCACAGACTGACTTGAGACACACATCCGTGTCGTATGTTGTGTCTCAAACCGTGTGAAACCTACACTTAAACATAATAATGACACACGATTGTGTGAGTTGGTCATGTATGGCATGTGGCCGTGTGAAAGCCCGTGTCTCAGGCCGTGTGCTACCTAGATACTTCTAAAACAAGCCATTTTCTACCCAATTTCTTAGGTGCCAATAATTCCAAAAAAACATGATTACAAGTCTTCAAAACACAATCAAATATACTTAAAACATCCCAAAACAATCAACCTATGTGCCTAAACAATGTGTCATCATTAACACCACAATTCAAACACTTAAAAAATCCAACATTTAGACTATGTTATCAAGTCACAAGCATATATCACTTGGATGTTTTGAAGTTAAAAAAACTACCTTACATTCAAGTCAAAACTTATTATTTCTCTACTTATCCATTCACATTCAAATATACCATGACATAACACCTATATAAGGTTTATACCAAATGACCAAACAACATAACAATTCCATAAACACAATGTCTTGACATGATTACATTTAGCTAATACAAAACATAAACATCATTTCATCCATCAAACCATTACCATATATACATGACCTGTTCCAAAACATACACAACTTCACCTATTATATGACAAGTTCCACACCATATTTGAATTTTCATGCCTAACCATGAACTAGTACATTATTAACTAAAGCATATATTCATCACACAAGTAGAGAAAACATCACTTGTAATAAGTACTTAAAACATATACAAGATACTCCTATTACATACCACGTATCCCAAAATTAAACGTTTTCAAAATCTACCAAAAAGAATCTGGATAGTGTGATATTCGCATTGATCCAATCACCCGATTTTGTAAAATGTTATCTACAAGGAAACAGGAAATGACACGAGTAAGCTTTAATAAACTTAGTAAGTTCACAAGTTAAAACGATAAAACTTAACAAATAAACATAATAAATTATTTAATAACCATGTTAATAGACATTAGTCTTGCTAACCACAATCAATCAATGGTGAGTTATACAAATATACAAGTAGCATTATCCGTTCAATCATATGAATTCAATCAATATGAAGCCACGATATACTATCAAAAATGAAGCAATATTTATATGATTCAATATGCAAGTCATTTAAGCATTTTTAATCTACCCGATGAACGATAACAAATATGGATATGCAGTTGTCCACCGTAACACACCAAAACACTCCAACGAGCCAAACCAACCAAGAACACACCTTGGCACCAAGTGCCTAGCCCGTAGGCTAGCATCCCTCCAGAAACACACCTAGACACCAAGTACCAAGCCCGAAAGCTTTACATCTGCTCCCGATAATAGACCATAAACACTGTAAATATAACACGATAGTCTACAACAAATGCTGGACCCCGATATATTCAGTGGATAGGAATTAATTAAGAATTTTTTTTTGCTAAATTGTCTTATAAATCCATCATTTTATGCATTGAATTCAATTAACTTAATTAACTATAAAAATTGACTTAAGTAAATTTCACAATTAAGTCTTTTTTAATTAATTAACTATCTAAACGTCAAAATTACCTAGCCAAAATTTAATACACTTATATAATCACTCCGTAAATATTTAATAAAAATATTTATGGCTCGGTTTATAGAAACGAGGTCCCGATACCTCATTTTCTAAAACCATCTGACTTTAGGGACAGACCACTTATTTTTACTATTTGTTCAATGAGTTCAAATTTATCAGATCCAAAATTCTATATATTACCAAATTTTACTTGTAAATATTAAATAATATTATTTTCGGGCTCACTCGTCAAATTTTTGGTAAAAAAATCACTATTTTTGACATCACTGAAAAACGGGTTGTTATAAAGTTCATATCTCCACCATTTTTCACACTTTATTTTAAAAAGGTTCTATCTAATAGTTTTCATTATAGATTATTAAACGTGTTTAAAAAATTAAATTATTGAAAACATTAATTTTCTTTTGATTGAAGTTTTTCAACATTTTATTTTACAACAAAATTTAATAATTGTAATTAAAAAAAAGTACAATTCCCTTTTCCTACCAATTTTTTAATGTTATATATCATTATGTACTTTATGCATAATATTTTCACTTGTGTTATAATTATTTATTATTATGTTTATTTTATTAATTGCTTGAGATATTAATAATTTTTTACTCTAAAACATCCAACTTGACGAATTAATCTATTAAATGTTTGCTATTACTACTATTTATAAATAAATAATTATATTATTTATCATATATTATTATTTAATAATTATTATTTTGGTTATAAATAACACAATATTTCTCATGTTCTATTGTAATTTTGAAAAAAAAAAGTTTTAAGGATGCAAAAAACCTTCAAAATTTTTCAAAAAAAGTAATTAAGCCTCTGTTTTTGTTTTTTTTTTTTTTTTTGCACTCATTTGGATATTTGAACTTTCAAAATGCATAAAAAAGAGAAGCAATTAAGCCTCTACTCTTTTTTGCACTCAATTGGGTACTTGAACTTTTAAAATGTATAAAAAAGACGCTTAAAATTTTTCAGAAAAAGCAATTAAGTGCCTGCTTTTATTAAAAATTAGAAAAAAAATTAAAATAAATAAAAGCTATAAATATTAAAAATTAGAAAACGTGAAATTTTTTACATGAAATATTAAAAAAATTATAAAAATTATTAAAAATTAGAATTTTTTTTATAAAAATCATAAAAAATTTAAATTTTTTATGATTTTTATAAAAAAAATTCTAATTTTTAATAATTTTTATATTTTTATTAAAATTTAATAATTTTTATTTTTATAATTTTTTCTAATATATAATAAGAGCAGGGGCTTAATTGCTTTTTTGAAAAATTTTGAGGGTCTTTTTGATGCATTTTGAAAGTTCAAGTACCCAATTGTAGACATTGCTTTTATTTCATTTTAATTGTAAATATTTTTTAAAATTCGCATAATGAAACTATTTGTTATTTTTCAAAGTTTGAATTTTGGAGACGACATTGTTGAGAGGGGCAGTCACGAACCCCACACATGAACCATGAAATGGACATGAAGTAGATAAAAAAATATATTTTTTGTTATTTTTATTCATATTAAAAAAATTTGAGATAATATTTAAATAGGAATTAAATTTTATAAAATTAAGAAATAAAAATTCCACTATTTTAATTTGTAAAATAAAAAATGATATTTTGGATATCATTGTAATTATATGTTTAAATTTGAATTTTTGATGATTTTTTTGTACAAGATGAATAAATTAAATTAATAAAACTATAAAACTTAAATTATTTGCTATAGTGGAGTATGCCTCGCATTTCGGTCAATTTAAGGCACAAATAGAGAGCGACGTCACGACGAGAAGCCATGTGACGCCCCAACAACATGACGACAAAAACAGGAGAGAAGCAAAAATAACGTCACGATGACACGACAGGGGACGTCGCGACTTGGCGATGTGTCATGCAATTTTTTCAATTTTCTTCTCCTAGTTAAACTTTGAGTATTAATTTCAACCTCTAATTTGTGTAGATTATTTTAAGATTATTTGACCTATAAATTTAGCCTATAAATAGGCCTTTGTCAACTCTAGAAAGATTAACCTATTACACATTTAGGTGTTAGCTTTTACATGCTTTCAGAGAATTGTGTTTACATTTTGAGGGTTCTTATTTCGGGTTTCAAGACTTAGTTTTATCTTCATCTTTTCACTCTTCATTTTTGTCGTTATAGTGAAATTATCTTTGCTTGTGGTTTTTATCCTTTTCAGAGGGGTTTTTCCATGTAAAATATTTGTGTTCAATCTTCTCAAATTTTTTATTATTTTACTTGTTTGTTGCTTAATCGAGTTTGACCCCAACAAACTGATATCAAAGCTAGTTCAATTTCCACATTCAACCAGCTCAGAGATGGAAGCAACAAGGTTCGATATTGAGAAGTTTGATTGCATCAAAAATTTCAATTTGTGGCAAGTTTGGATGGCGACAATACTGGTCCAAAACGGTCTAAAAAAGGTCATTACAAGGAAGAAGCCCGTAGATATGGAACAATCAAAATGAGAATAGCTTGATGAGAAGGCTTTGTCTGTAATTCAATTGTAGTCCTCGAATAATGTATTGCAAGAGGTGTTGATGGAGAAAATGACATATAGCTTGTGGAAAAGGTTAGAAACCTTTTACGTGACAAAGTCTTTGGTGTTATTGGTGTTGAAACAACGACTATACACGTTCCGCAGGAATGAAGTTGAGCATCTTAGAGGTCACGTTAGTCAATTTTTTACTCTTTTGAATAATTTAAAGAATGTTGAGGTTAAGATTGACATGAAGATTAGACTATGCTATTATTGTGTTTTTTACCCTCTTCGTACAAGTCTTTCAAGGAGACCCTGATCTATGGCTGAGATAATCTCTCATTCGAGGAAGTGAAGGGTCATCTATTGAGCAAAGAAAAACTCGACAATGAGTTTGGTTTAGATAGTAAGTCAGATAGGCAAACCTCAATTTTGGTAGCATTATGGAAGCGAGACAAGAGATGTTTCTATTGTAATAAGTTAGGTTACGTCAAGGGAGATTATTACAAACTGCGAAACAAAAGGGCTGCTGAGAGTAATGAGGAAGATCTAATTGGTGCTAATTTGGCCGATGGCAAGAGTGATGATTTCTTGTTGGATTCAACAAGCGAAAGTCTAAGTGGATCCTGGATTCGGGGTTTTCTTTTTACATGTGTCCCAACAGGGACTGATTCTCCACATACAATTTGGTTGAAGGTGGAGTTGTGTGTATGGGGAATGGTTCACCCAATAAGGTAATCGATATTGGTATTGTTTAGATTAAGATGCATGACGGGACAATCAGGACACTATCAGACGTCAAGTATGTACCTGATTTAAAGAGAAATCTCATATACTTGGGAAATTTGGACTCGAAGGGTTGTAGAATTAACATCGAGTCAAAATGCATTAAGGAATATCATGGGGCTCTCATTTTGACGAAAGGTAAAAG
Organism: Gossypium turneri; assembly: GCA_008044935.1. Classification (NCBI taxonomy): domain Eukaryota; kingdom Viridiplantae; phylum Streptophyta; class Magnoliopsida; order Malvales; family Malvaceae; genus Gossypium; species Gossypium turneri. The sequence continues at coordinate 21,340,145 of CP032576.1, read as the reverse complement.
GATTGACAGCCTTTATATTTTGGAAAGATCAACAGTGACTGGTGAAACATGACGCCCCTCATCTGTTAAAGAGTTAAGTCGATTCATATAAAGTGGAGGCAACTTCGTTATAAAAGGAAAAAGGTATGACCGTTTCATATAAGAGAGTTTCTCTTTTGGGCGCAGGTTTTGAAAAGATAGGGCACTATGTTTGTGAAAATCAAACCCAAGTTAGTTTTGATTTGGTAGTACACAAATCGAAGACTATAAGTCTTCCGGCTTCAAAGTTCAAACACAATATCGACTTACTTAATATCTTGCATAGTTCGAGATAAGCCCGTCGCAGCCTTTCACAAAGAAGGCATTGTGAAGGTACGAGTTAAGGTGGATATTTATGGACTATGCATTACATTTCGGTCAAATCAAAGCAAAAATAGAGAGTGATGTCGACACGAAAAGCCATGCGATGTCGCAATGACGCGATGATGAAAACATGGGAGAAGTAGAAATGACGTCGTAATGACACGACAGAGAACGTCGCAACGTGGCGATGTGTCATGCAATTTTCAAGATTTTCTTCTCCTAGTTACACTCTGAGTGTTTTTTTGCAGTCGTCGAAACGACAAAAATGTGCAAGTGTACACAATCGCAAAAAGTAATAAAGTGACGGTATGAGTTAAGGTGGATATTTGTGGAGTATGCATTGCATTTCGGTCAAATCAAGGCACAAATAGAGAGTGATGTCGATACGAGAAGCCATGCGATGTCACAATGACGCGATGATTAAAACACGGGAGAAGTAGAAACGACGTCGCAATGACACGACAGGGAATGTCGCAACGTGGCGACGTGTCATGTAATTTTCTAGATTTTCTTCTCCTAGTTACGCTCTGAATATTTTTTTCAGTCGTTGAAATGACAAAAATGTGCAACTGTACACAATCGCAAAAAGTAATAAAGTGACAAGTAAATGTCGAGTTATCGTACCCACAGGGACTGTAAAAAGAATTATTTATGAATGCAATTTTAAAAACACTTTGGTGATGAAAAATATTTTGATTTGAGGAGGTGATTAAAAACTAGGATTTTAACTAAGTAAAATAAATAAAAATGAAATAAAAGTTCCAATGCATGATTTCAAAAGATGATTTTAGTCAAGATGACATAATTGTGTTAGATTAATTCCATTTCTTAACTTAGAATTATTAAACTCATGTTTATGTTGTTACGAATAAATTCACGGCAACTCGATAATTTGCTAACTTTTGAACATACTTACCTACCAAAATCCATTTATCTCTTGACTATATCTCTATGTAAATTCAACCGATTAAACAAATTTTAATGAGCAAATGTGTTAATGCACATAGATACTTATGAAATTAAAATAATCTCTTGTACATATCTCTATGACAATTCAAATAATTAATTCAATCTCATTAGCACATAAAAGATTACGTGAGGTAACAATGTATTTCTACCTTGAAACAATTTAATTACCATAATCTAGCAAGTTATGCAAAGCTAATGTATCATCAGATACCGTTGCTAATTTAACCCTTAGCTACATTATATGATTAAACAAGCATTGATTAAGTATCGTGTTAATTAATTACAATTTCAATCCGTTTAAATAATTAATTCATTAGTTACCTTACAATTGTAATGCAAGAATAACTTAGTCATGGTTTTACTTAATCAAACATCTTACCGAGGCCTATAACAACACAAACACAATTTTAATAACTCAAGTAAACGAAATGCAATCAACCTAACACGAATTAAATTTAAGCCATATTAATTCATTTAAACATATCAACATCACAAATATTCATAGACATGTTCATCATAACAACAACAAGATTAAAAGGATAGGGAACAAGAATCAAATTTGGTGTTTCTCCGAGGCTTGACTAGTTTGCTCCGCTCCTTCTTCTCTGCTTGTTGTTGTTGAACTGAGGCTTCCACAAACACTTGAATGCAACTCCAAATGGTGGTTGAATGACTCTTTTTCAAGAGGTGAAATCGGTAAGGGAATGGGGGAAGAAAATAAAGAACAATGGAAGGGAATGAAGAGAGAAAAGTGAGAGGGAAGTGAAAAAATGAATGGGTTTTGAGATGTGTTTGAAGTGAGAAGCCAAAGAGGTATTTATAGGTTGAGAAATCTACTAAAAATAGCCAAAATTAGCAACAACAGATTCCCCCCATGTGTTGGAACGCCGGCACCCCTACGACGTAGTGGAAAAATATAACACCCGACGATCCTAACCATGGATCCATGTGTAAGGAACAAATCGGGGTTAAAAAGGGTTTTAGAATTACCGAATGGTAATTTTGAGTAGATAGTGACGCTTCGGCAATGAGTAATCTGATGTACTATCGAATTAAGCCACAATCTTTGATGACTCTAACCTCTACGTAATCCACCCAGTTGACTATGAATGGAAGGAGTCCCCAAACAGTTTTGGAGAAGACTTTCTTTGACAGCTGCTAGACTCACCAAGCAAAGAAAAACGAGATTTTATATCTTATTTTTTTAGTGTTTCTCAAAATTAAATAAATATAATAATGTTTAAAAAACTAAAAATTATAATTACATTAATTATAATAAAGATTTCGGTAAACTATATTTATTTATATACGAACCAAAATCATATTCTCATTACGTGTACATCAACCTTGTACATAGAATGTGTTCGATATTTGATTACCCAATTAAATTAATTCTATAATTAATACAACAACCAAACACAATACCAATTATGTTTTATTCCGTTCATTTCAACTATAGGGTGTGACCCTGTAGGTTCTTGTAACGTTAGCAGTAATGTTAGAACGATTCTAATGTTACAAAAAATGAGAGGCACCTAGCAATGCATCATTGCTACCTAAGTCACAAGAAATCATGATTCAACATAACCTTTTTATGATTAATCTTTTCATGCACTAATCCTTAAGTCCTTTATCTCCGGATTGAACACAAGTCATGGAATAGTCACACTTGTATAGTCCATTCCATGTTCCTTGATATCTTAAGTAGACTATGATATACAAATAAGTATGACATTTCATATCAGCTTATTTGAGCATGGCCATGCATTTCTAGTCTCACTCAATCAAGTGGCCTAAGATATTACTCCCATTATGTAGAAGGGACTTATCCTATATCGATCCACCATATCCCTCTACATAGATTGTGGTATATCCAACATCAGCCTTTATAGAACAACAAGTTACGGTGTACGTTTGACTGTATCAAAATATACAACTCATGATGTTGGGATTATGATGATCTCAAGTCTGAGGATCATATACATATTAATTACTATGAGTAATGTCGTGACAATTACATAATAATCCAAGAAACATACTCATAATGGGCCAGTCCAATATGTTGTTCTCTAACACACATATTCATGCATCTATTCTGACACTCCATATCAATGACAACTTTTTATCATCAATCAACTACTTATTAGTCTTAATGCGTTATCGTTGTCCTATCCAACAATAATACTTGACTAAGGACCTTTTAAGAATAATCATATTGTTCTCAGGACATTATTATAAAAAAGTTTATTTATACACACAGAAAAGAAACTAAATAATAATGGTAACGCGTTATATTAATAAACATGATAAATCATGTTATTACAACCATCTCATGATTGATATTTATAGGTTGAGAAATCTGCTAACAATAGCCAAAATCAGTAGCCAGAGACTCCCCCCATGGCCGTCCACGCATGTGGCATGTTTGAAGATTTCAAACAAGCTATTTTTAGGTAGGGGCAAATCTTGAAAGACATGAATAGTGGAGGGGTTTGAATGTAAATTGAAAGGGCTATTTTGCAAGCCAAATAATTAGCCAAACAAGCTGATTGGGTCAGCATGTGGGACGGTTTTGGGCTACCCAGTGCTCGGTTGGATCAGTTTTCTCTGTTCAGCTCAACTAGGCCCTTTTTCATAATTAATTAACACTAATTTATTTAACCCAAATTAAATTGGATTAAAATTAAAATTAATTATATTATGAATTAATACACATAATTTGGACTATCTTAGGCAAAAAAATTAATTCGCCTTGATGCTTAAAAATCGCTTCTCGATTTTGTGCTTCTAGTAGTGTATGCCGAGCCATTTTTTGTCATTTGTGCAAACCTGTCAAAAATAATCAAAAATTGATATAAAATTAATTAAAATTCAACATGTTCATAATTTGAGAGCAATTTAATTTTTTATAATTATTATATATTTTTCGACAAGAATTTTACCGAAACTGCATGAATTTGAGTTAAAAATGACATGAAAAAGTGTGTATATTTTCGTGTTTCCACACCCCCAAACTTAATTCATTGCTCGTCCCGAGTAATGCACAAATTTGAAAAGAATTTCTCGTAGACACCTTTGAAAAATTTCTTCAGAACAACATTCTTCCCAAAATTATGATTTTAGTATACTTGTGCTCAAGAACAAGAAATTTGATATTTACGCTACTTAAGTATACATATCATTCAAATTAATCTCAACTATTGTTATGGTAGCATTTTGCTGTATGTACTACAATTTTTTTGAGCATTTGATACTTCTTTTCAACTCCCCCAAACTTATTTTCAAAGAACATTCTGAATAGTACTGAGTCTAATGTTTGAGACAATTTAAAGATAATTAAGAGAAAAGTGATGGCTAAATATTACAATGGTTCAAATAAAATTAGGCCATATAGTCTCAAAGTTGGGTTTCGAATGATAAAAATTCATCAAGGTTGGCTTGAAAGGCTCAAACAATCCAAACAAAAGTTGCCTAAATCATTTTCAACATTCCATGCTTTCTAGGATTTCGCCTCAAGAAACTACTAAGTCAATTCTAAAGACTTAAACTTTCATGCATGCCTAACTTTCCTAAGGAACTAAAAATTTTATGGTATGATTTGCATGTTTTATTAAAAAAACATTTATGTCATAATTAAGCTAACATAACAATTATTGAAACAATCAAACTTTATTTCTACTGAAGTTTAGCATACTTAACAAAATTTCAAATTTTTGAACAAAATATATCCTAATCATAATTAAAAGAAAATTTTATTCTGAGAGGAAATAATTTCAATTTTTCGGTACCCCTACTTAAGATGAACAATGTTCTTATTGTTAAAAGTGAGTAAATACTATACACCAAGTAGGATTCTAGAAAAGAGGAGGTGAGTCAATTTGACTGCTTAAGGACCAAGCTCTCTTTAGATCCAATCCTATGTTAGAGTATGCCCAAAGATTAATCATGAGATGGTTGTAATAACATACTTGATTTATCATGTTTATTAATATAAGGTGTTACCATTATTATTTCAGTTTCTTTTCTGTGTGTATAAATAAACTGTTTTATAATAATGTCCTGAGAGTAATATGATTATTCTTAAAAGGTCCTTAGTCAAGTATTATTGTTGGATAGGACAACAATAACGCATTAAGACTAACATGTAGTTGATTGATGATAAATAGTTTTCATTGATATGGAATGTCAAAATTGATGCATGAATATGTGTGTTAGAGAACAACATATTCGACTGACCCGTTATGAGTATATTTCTTGGATTATTATGCAATTGTCACAACATTACTCATAGTGATTAATATGTATATGATCCTCAGACTTGAGATCATCATAATCCCAACATCGTGAGTTGTATATTTTGATACTATCAAACGTACACCGTAACTGGTTGTTCTATGAAGGCTGATGTTGGATATACCATGATCTATGTAGAGGGATATGGTTGATCGGTATAGGATAAGTCCTCCTACATAATGGGAGTAATATCTTAGGCCACTTGATTGAGTGAGACTAGAAATGCATGGTCATGCTCAAATAAGCTGATATGAGATGTCATACTTATTTGTATATCATAGCATACTTAAGGTATCAAGGAGCATGGAATGGACTATGCAAGTGTGACTATTCCATGACTTGTGTCCAATCCAGAGATAAAGGACTTAAGGATTATTGCATAAAAGGTTAATCATAAAAAGGTTATGTCGAATCATGATTTCTTGTGACTTAGGTAGCAATGATGCATTGCTAGGTGCCACTCATTGTTTGTAACATTGGAATCGTTCTAGTACTACTACTAATGTTACAAGAACCTACAGGGTCACACCCTATAGTTGAAATGAACAGAATAAAACATAGTTGGTATTGTGGTTGGTTGTCGCTTGAATTTAATTAATTATAAAATTAATTTAATTGGATAATCAAATATCGAACACATTATGTACAAGGTTGTTGTACGCATAATAAGAACATGAATTTGGTTAGTATATAAATTCAAATAAATATATAGTTTACCGAAATCATTATTATAATTAATGTAATTATAATTTTTGGTTTAAAACATATTGATATTTATTTAATTTCTAGAAACCCTAAAAATAGATATAAAAATCTCATTTTTCTTCACTTGGGGTCTAACAGCCGTCAAAGTAAAGTTTTTTTCCAAAATAGTTTTGGGGATTCCTTCCGTTTATTGTCAACTGGGTGGAGTACGTAGAGGCCGGAGTCACGATAGATTGCGACTTGGTTCGATAGTAGATCAGATTACTCGTTGCTGAGGCATTGCTGTCTACTCAGAATAAAGATTCGGTAATTTTGAAATCTTTATTTCACCCCGATTCATTCCTCACACATGGATCCATGGTTTGGATCGCCGAATGTTTTAATTTTTCACTGCGACATAGGGGTGTCGACATTCCAACAGTGGTATCAGAGCCACTTGTGTGATACGTACTCGAGTTTAAATACTTGGGTGATGCAATTGTATGAGATGCATGCTTCAATTTTTATTACGTTTCCGACTATTGAAATCGTTTAAAGAGTAACCTGATAACTATTCCTTTTGACAATGGATTAAATGTTAATCATGGTGTTATGGCCTATTCGGTTTAATGTTATTACTGTTAAGTGTTAACGGATATGTAATGGTACGACGGTAGTGCTTACAGTTTTCAGTAAGAGTTAACTGGTTAATGGAACAAGGGTTGTTCTAGCATGAAACCTCAAGGACTAAAATCCCAAAAACACGACTCTATTGATAAAAGTTATCAAATCATGAGGTTTCATTTGAATGGGGTATGCAGTTCGTACCGCGGGGGCTCTGCCCCGCAGCCCTGGTCCATACCGCAAGGGCTCTGCCCCCGCCCCCTGTTGTTACCGTGGCAGTTCCTTGTCGTGTATGTTTTATAATAAATTAAACTTGGTGGCCCGCTTCCTTCGACCGCCTCAAAACCCATATTTTTAAAGTATGTTTTATAATAAATTCAACTTGGTGGCCATAAAAGTTGAAAGGATATATTATAATTCACTTTAACAAGACGTTGTATCATGTATGCTATTATTGACATGCACGGTGTTTGAAATGCATAGTTATAGCCCAATGACCCATTTGATAAAAGGTTGTAATTTTATAAATACGGCCTGTGTGTCGTGCCTTACTACTATTCTCTTGTATTTCTCTTTTCATCTTACCCCCTCGTATGTAAAACGAGTTTCTGCATATTGTAATTTGCAAGAGTTGCTGTGGGCTAGACAAGAAGGAAGATGGGCCAACTAGTGTGGATCGATAGCTTGTGAAACGGCTTACACCTTTAGGTTTCCTTTTGGTTCTCCCATTGGCTTGGGTTGCACCACCTTAGTTTATGGTCTATAACTATTATATTTATTTATTGCTTTCTTTATTCATGTATGAGATGCTATGGATGTCTAAAGCATGCCAAATTTTAAATATGTTAAAATTTGATAGTAATGAACCACATTAATTGATGAGATCAATTAAATAGCTAAATGGACTAAGGTAAACCATAATTGGTGAGATGGAACAACCTTAACAAAATCCCTCTATTAAAATATTAAGTCAATATAGCCTTCCAATTTTGCCCTCATTAAGGCTTCGATCAATACTGTGTAGGTTCTGCTAAAGTGAAGTACTAGTATTTATCTTGGTTAAACGTGAAGAATAAACAAGTGATATTCGCTGGTTAAAATTGGTTAATGACTTAACTAGGTTATTCTAATAGGATTAGAAACCTAGAGGCAAGTAATTTGGATAAAGCATAAGATGATTAGAACAAGAGTTGTTCACCAAACTTTAGGAGTTACATATGATGTAATTAGCAAGTGTTGCTTACCTAGATAACCATAATCTTGAGAGTAAAGCCAAAGCTGATGTAAGAGGAGGTGAAATATGGATCCTTAACCCACTTGAATTACTTTTCAAGAAAGTCTTTCCGAAACTAATATATGAGGGTTATTAATTTTGTAATAAAATAGTGGGAACATATTTTAATAAAGTCCTTTTAATGATTGATATAAATTTGATAAATTTATACACGCATATTTTATTGTTGTAGATACATTATGGCTGCAAACACTAATACACTCTCATTACGATCAGTCCTTGAGAAGGACAAATTGAATAGTTTGAATTTTCTTGACTGGTTCCGTAACTTGAGGATTGTCCTCAAACAAGAATGAAAATTATATGTCATTGAACAACCGGTTCCTAACGAACCACCCGCTAATGCCTCGAGGGCTGATAGAGATGCTTACAAGAAGCATCTCGATAACATGATAGACGTTGGATGTCTTATGCTTGCCACTATGAATCCTGAGCTTCAGAAGCAACATGAGGATATGGTTGCTTATGAAATGATTGAGCACCTGAAAGAACTTTATCAGGGGCAAGCACGGCAAGAGAGGTTCGATATCTCTAAGGCCCTTTTCCAATGTAAGCTGGCTGAAGGAAGCCCTGTAGGACCTCATGCCCTTAAGATGAGCCAAGAGTTGGCCACTGATGTTATTCTGTAATCGTTGCCGAATAGCTATAGCCAGGTTGTCCTCAATTTCAATATAAATTAAATTGATAAGACTCTGCCACAGTTGCTCAGTATGTTATGAACTGTTGAAGGCAACATGAAAAAGGTTGGACCCAAGCCTATACTGATGGTCTGTAATAACAAGGGCAAGGTAAAGGCCAAAGTTCAAACAAAGCCCAAGGAAAAAGGTAGGCCTAAGCCTGGAAAAGTAAAGGCTGCATTGAAACCTAAAGGTGGGGTGGCTAAGGAAGGAAACTGTTTTCATTGTGGTGTGACTAGACATTGGAAGCAGAACTGCCCTATCTATCTTGAGAAAGTCAAGAAGGCCAAATTAAGCGGAACGTCTGCTTCAGGTATTTATGTTATTGATATTAATTTATCAACTACTACTTCATGGGTATCAGATACTGGTTGTGGTTCTCACATTTGTACTTCTGTACAGGGACTACAAAGGAGTAGGACTTTGGCTAGAGGAGATGTGGACCTATGAGTTGAAAATGGAGCAAAAGTTGCTGCATTAGCTGTGGGAACATATAATTTATCTTTTCCGAGTGGACTTGGTTTGTGTTTAGAGGATTGCTATTATGTGCCCAGTTTGACTAAAAACATTATTTCAATTTCTTGTTTAGACAAAATTGGTTTTGAGATAATTATTAAGTATAATTGTTGTTCTTTTTATCTCAATAATGTTTTCTATGGTTCGGCACAATTGATTAATGGCCTCTATATTTTAGATCAAATGAATCCCATTTACAACATAAATACTAAAAGATCAAAAATAAATGACTCAAATCAAACTTATCTATGGCATTGTCGTTTGGGCCACATAAGTGAGGAACGCATATCCAAGCTCCATAAAGATGGTCTCTTGGATTCATTTATTTTTGAACAATTTAAAGTATGTGAATCTTGCTTATTGGGAAAAATGACTAAATCTCCTTTTACTAGTAAAAGTGAACGAGCTAGTGATTTATTGGGCCTAATACATTCTGATGTATGTGGGCTAATAAATACACAGGCTAGAGGAGGATTTCACTACTTCATTACTTTCACTGATGATTTCAGTAGATATGGGTATGTCTATCTCATGCGCCATAAGTCTGAGTCCCTTGAAAAGTTCAAGGAATTCAAAAATGAAGTACAAAATCAACTAGGCAAAACTATCAAGACACTTCGATCTGATTGAGGTGGGGAGTATTTGAGCTTAAAGTTTGATGATCTTTTGAAGCAATGTGGGATTGTCTCACAACTTAATCCTCCTGGTACTCCTCAATGGAATGAAGTTTCTGAGAGAAGAAATCAAACTTTGTTAGACATGGTTTGATCCATGATGAGTCATGCTGATCTGCCAACTTCCTTTTAGGGACATGCACTTGAGACAGCTGCTTTCACACTAAATCGTGTTCCACCTAAATCGGTTCAAAAGACGCCATATGAGATGTGGACTGGGAAATGTCCCAGTATGTCTTTTATTAAAATTTAGGGTTGCGAAGCTTATGCTAAACTCAGACGTCTACTAAGCTTGAACCCAAATCTGAAAGTGTTTTTGTGGGGTATCTGAAAGAAACCAAAAGATATTATTTCTTTAATCCCACTGAGAACAAAATACTTGTTCCTCGGACTGGTGTATTCCTAGAGAGAGAATTTGTTTCTAGAAAAGGAAGTGCGAAAAAGATTGAACTTGAAGAAATTCGAGAATAAAAAAATACCACTGAACCAGAGATAGAACAACAGCAAGTTCCACAAGGAATTGACGAACAAGTAACTGCTGTAGAAACACAACCACCGTGTAGATCTTTAAGAGAACACCAAGCACCTGAGAGATATGGATTTCTCATTACAACGCATGGTGACGTTCTACTTATAGATCAATATAAGCCTAGGACTTATCAAGAAGTAGTGACGAGCCCAGACTTTGAGAAATGACTTGAGGCCATGAGATCTGAGATGGATTCCATGTATGAAAACCAAGTATGGACTTTGGTTGACCCACCCGAAGGGGTTAAACCCATAGGGTGCAAGTGGGTTTTCAAAAAGAAAACTGACATGGATGGTAATGTACAAACATACAATGGGCGATTAGTCACTAAAGGTTTTCTCCAAGTTCATGGTGTTGACTATGATGAAACCTTTTCTCAATAGCTATGTTTAAATCCATCATGTTCTTGCTCGCTATAGCTGCATTTCATGACTATGAAATCCGGTAGATGGACGTCAAAACAACTTTCCTTAATGGAAAACTTGAAGAGGATGTGTACATGACACAACCTGAAGGTTTTGTCAATCCAAAGGATGCTAAAAAGGTATGTAAGCTACAAAGATCCATTTATCGATTAAAGCAAGCTTCTCAAAGTTGGAATCTTTGTTTTAACGATGCAATCAAAGAGTTTGATTTTATAAAAAATGAAGATGAGCTATGTGTTTACAAGAAAGTTAGTGGGAGCACTATAACACTCTTGGTACTGTATGTGGATGACATACTTATCATAGGAAATGACATACCTACCTTGCAGTCTATTAAGACTTGGTTAGGAAGTTGCTTTTCTATGAAGGACTTGGGCGAAGCCACTTACATCTTAGGAGTGAAGATCTATAGAGATAAATCAAGACGACTACTAGGTCTAAGCCAAAGTACATACATAGATAAAATATTGAAAAGGTTCAGTATGGAAGAATCTAAAAGAGGATTCCTACCTATGAGACATGGTATTTCATTCTCGAAGGAAATGTGTCCTTCAACTCCACAAGAGAGAGAACAAATGAGTAAAATTCCATATGCTTCCGCTATTGGATCTATCATGTATGCCATGTTATGTACCCATCCAGATGTCTCATATGCCTTAAGTATGACGAGCAGGTACCAAGTAGATCCCAGTGAAGGTCACTAGACCACAGTCAAGAATATCCTTAAGTACTTAAGAAGAACTAAGGATACGTTCCTAATATATAGAGGTGAGGAAGAGTTAAGTGTAAAAGGTTACACTAATGCTAACTTCCAAACCGACAAGGACGATTCTCGATCACAATCAGGTTTTCTGTTTTGCCTTAATGGTGGTGATGTGAGCTGGAAGAGTTCAAAGCAAAGTACAGTAGCTGATTCTACAACAGAGGCCGAGTATATTGTAGCCAGTAAGGCAGCAAAGGAAGCGGTTTGGATCAAGAAGTTCATTATTGAACTAGGGGTTGTACCTAGCATATCAGATGCTATAGAACTCTGATGTGACAACAATAGAGCCAATGCACAGGCTAAAGAGCCTAGATCTCACCAGCAATCCAAACATATACTTAGGCGCTACCATCTTATTCGAGAGATTATTGATCGAGGGGATGTAGAGATATGCAGAGTACCTAAAGATGATAACATTGCTGATCCCCCAACCAAGCCTCTGACACAGCAGAAGCATGATCGTCACATTAAGTCGCTTGGTATTAGATATATAAGTGATTGGTCTTAGTGCTAGTGGGAGATTGTTAGAGTATGCCCAAAGATTAATCATGAGATGGTTGTAATAACATACTTGATTTATCATGTTTATTAATACAATGCGTTACCATTATTATTTCAGTTTCTTTTCTATGTGTATAAATAAACTATTTTATAATAATGTCCTGAGAGTAATATGATTATTCTTAAAAGGTCCTTAGTCAAGTATTATTGTTGGATAGGACAACGATAACGCATTAAGACTAACATGTAGTTGATTGATGATAAAGAGTTTTCATTGATATGGAATGTCAAAATCGATGCATGAATATGTGTGTTAGAGAACAACATATTCGACTGACCCGTTATGAGTATATTTCTTGGATTATTATGTAATTGTCACAACATTACTCATAGTGATTAATATGTATATGATCCTCAGACTTGAGATTATCATAATCCCAACATCGTGAGTTGTATATTTTGATACTGTCAAACGTACACCGTAACTGCTTGTTCTATAAAGGCTGATGTTGGATATACCACAATCTATGTAGAGGGATATAGTTGATCGATATAGGATAAGTCCCTCCTACATAATGGGAGTAATATCTTAGGCCACTTGATTGAGTGAGACTAGAAATGCATGGCCATTCTTAAATAAACTGATATGAGATGTCATACTTATTTGTATATCATAGTCTACTTAAGATATCAAGGAGCATGGAATGGACTATGCAAGTGCGACTATTCCATGACTTGTGTCCAATCCAGAGATAAATGACTTAAAGATTATTGCATGAAAGGTTAATCATAAAAAGGTTATGTCGAATCATGATTTCTTGTGACTTTGGTAGCAATGATGCATTGCTAGGTGCCACTCATTATTTATAACATTGGAATCGTTTTAGTATTACTGCTAACGTTACAAGAACCTACAGGGTCACACCCTATAGTTGAGATGAACAGAATAAAACATAGTTGGTATTGTGGTTGGTTGTCGCTTGAATTAAATTAATTGTAGAATTAATTTAATTGGATAATCAAATATCGAACGCATTATATACAAGGTTGTTGTACGCATAATGAGAACATGAATTTGGTTAGTATATAAATTCAAATAAATATATAGTTTACCGAAATCATTATTATAATTAATGTAATTATAATTTTTGGTTTAAAAACATAGTTATATTTATTTAATTTCTAGAAACCCTAAAAATAGATATAAAAATCCCGTTTTTCTTTACTTAGGGTCCCGCAGCCGTCAAAGCAAAGTTTTTTTTTCCAAAACAGTTTTGGGGATTCCTTCCATTCATTGTCAACTGGGTGGATTACGTAGAGGTTGGAGTCACGATAGATTGCAGCTTGGTTCGATAGTAGATCAGATTACTCGTTGTTGAGGTGTTACTGTCTACTCAGAATAAAGATTCGGTAATTTAAAAACCTTTATTTCACCCCGATTCGTTCCTCACACATGGATCCATGGTTAGGATCGCCGAATGTTTTAATTTTCCGCTGCGCCGTAGGAGTTCCGGCGTTCCAACATCCTAGACATGTATAAATCTATTGCCATACTTTGTACTTTGCAACTTGTTCATTTTTATTTATGATTTCCACCTATTTTTTTATTATGCAAAAATAAAAATTCCTAATAAAACCTAATCCTATTAAATAACTTAAGAACGGAAATAAAATAAAGTCAAGATCCCCCCTTTTTATTTATTTGTAGATCCCTCCGAATTTGACTCATCTTTTGCTCCATCATCTTTGTTTTTGCATGAATTGTTTCACTCCCTCTTTGATACTGGAATCCATGATTCAAATATGAAATCTGGAAACTCAGGCACAAAAATAAATGGGTCATTGTATATTTTCGTAAGAGCGCTTCTCATTGAGTCATCTCGTATTTTTGAATATCTCCAGCAAGCTTGTTGCTACCACTGCATATGTTGCATTATGTCCATCAACTTTGATAGCTCATCTCGAAGATCTGGGTGAAGTGATTAAGTCCTAAACATTGAAATTGGGACGTCAGGCTCGGTTACTGGTTCCATTGGTTCTACTTTATCAGGGATTTCAGCTGACTGCATTAGTTCGATATCTATGGGATCTTCTTCTTCTTTTTCTTCGGGATCCTCACTTTCTTCAACTCGTTGCTGTAGAACAGAGTCTCCGGCTATTTATTAGAGGTCCCAATCTGTGATTGTACCCTGGCTATAACGTATCTTCTTTACGTTTGCAAGAATTTTAGCTTTCAAGCACAAAATTATTATCGTAAAAGGAAAGTAAGCTGGGCTAGAACGTCTAGCGGCACAATTCCGGATTTCTCTCAGGATGATTTTTCCCACATCAATGGTCTTTCCAGTTAAAATAAAGTATAATAAGACTATTCGCTCTAATGAAATTATAGTCCCATGTGAAATAGGCATAAGGCAAAATCAAATGAAATAGAACCATACCTTCGCTAGTGGTGTCAAATATTCTCTGCGACAAGTGTAAATTCCTTGCTTTGACACAGTCCACTTAGAACCTGAAACTGTAAGTTCCTCCAGAATTTCTTGTAGATTTTTAGACTCAATTTTTCTCATCAAGGAAAAATATTTGTTGTCTTCGAATTCAGGTAATTCAAAGAATTCATTAATAGTGTTTGAGGTTATTGGTACCTTGATTCTGCGAACAGAAACTTTCGTCAATTTGCTTGAGGTCAAATTTGCATAAAATTCACGAATTAATTCCTCATCTACACTAGGTCTTTTCTCACAAAATAACTCTCAATTGAGAGCTTCAGCAATTTTTCAAATGAGCGCAATGAAATCGATATAGTTGCTTTCTTTCAACTTAATGCCTTTTTCAGGGTGCATCTGTTGATTCTTGAAAATGCTTTCATATCTTGCTTTGGCTTCTTCAAAGTGGAATTTGTTTTGTGATTCGTTAATTTGAGCAGAGGCACGGGTTCTTTTGTAAGGCATGATTAACCTAATCATAAGATAGAACAAATATTTTCTCAAAAATTTAATTAGTATAAAATATTAATAATTCAATAAATTGAAAAATTAAATAATTAAATAAAATTGAAATTAGGAGAAAAATTTGTCTTACCACCTTTTTATGGAAGTTAAGAACTGAAAGAAAATAAATATAAAGCAAAAGAGGTTGGTTTAGGGATGGTTGTAGGGTGCCTTGATGGTGTGGTGCGATACGCAAGGGTGTTGGTGCGAGCAGCAAGGTGCGGTGTGAGCAGCTAGAGAGTTCGGCACTAGGTGATTCAGTACTTGGTGGGTTTTGGATGCTAGGATTGATGGAGGGATGAGTGAAAAAAAGGAAATGGTGGGTGAAATTTATAGTGAAGGGAGTACGAGTTGAATTAGAATTGTTAGAACAAATTAATTGTTAAAATATTCTAAGTTCTAATTCTACATAGAGTTAACAACAATTAATAATTAATATAATGCATATTAAGTTATTATTTGCTATTAATTTAGTAAAACAAAAACTTATTAACTAAAATATGATCAAATTTAAACTAATCCTAATTCTATGCAAAGTTGATAATAATTAATATATTATATAATTATAATTATATACTAGATATTATCATCTTATTTATTAAATTAAATTAAACACATTTATTATAGATGCCTTTTGAAAATATTTACAAAAAGAGACATCTAATTTTTAATATTTACAAAAAGAACAACCAAAATTTGAAAATAGTTCAATTAAATACCTAGACTTAAAGAAAATTTGAAATTGAGTTTCAATTAAAACTTGAATCAAAATTGACCCTTTTGTTTGAAACACTAAAAATTTATTTTTCCATTTAGGGAATAATTTCTCGGAAGATTATGTTAAAATCAATTCCCAGGAAAGACTGGAGGGGTCACAAGCGGTCCCACTTAAGTTCCAATCTCCTAGACAGAATTTATTTAAACATGCTAATCCTAAAAATATACCCTAAATCATTTATTTAAAAAGAAAAGCAAGAAAAATTAAATATCTGATAAAATGAACGAGATTTGATCCCGTTAAATTTTATCCCCCTAGTAATGTTTTAAGCGCTGACATTGATTCAAAAATTACCTCCCTTCCTTTCAAGTTCGACAACTCCGTATGCATAAACTTGGTGAATCGTAAATGGACCGGACCAACGTGATTTTAACTTACTTGGAAAGAACCTTAATCCGAAATTGAATAAGACTTGTTGACCTGCTCCAAATTCTCGAACTTGAATGTACTTGTCTCGCCATCTCTTAAGTCTTTCCTTGAGTAATTTGGCATTCTCGTATGAGAACATTCGAAATTCTTCTAACTCATTGAGTCATTCGAAATTCTTCTAAAACATTGAGTTGGAGCATCCGTTTTTCTTTAGTAAGCTTATGATCCAAGTTGAGTTGTTGGAAAGCCCAGTAAGCTTTGTGTTCTAACTCCAAGGGTAGATGATAGGCTTTCCCAAAGACCAACCTATAGGGTGACATCCCTAAAGGTGTCTTGTATGCTATCCTGTAGGCCCAAAAAGCATCGTCTAATCTTTTGGACAAATCTCATTGGTTCGGGAAAACTACCTACTCGAGTATGCCTTTGATATCTTTGTTTGCCAGTTCAGCTTGCCTATTCATCTGCTGATGGTAGGCTGTGGCAACCTTGTGCTTTACTCCATGTTTGTCGAGTAACCATTTCAACCATCTATTCACAAAATGGGACCCTTCATCACTGATGATAGCTCTTGCGGTTCCAAACCTTGTGAACACATGTTTTTGTAAAAACTTCTTCACAACCTTAGCATCATTCGTCGGATATGCCTTGGCCTCAACCCACTTAGACACGTAGTCTACTACTACCAATATGTACTTGTGACAAAAAGGTGGAGGGAAAGGATCGAGAAAGTCAATACCCCAAACATCAAATAATTCAACCTCAATGATGTTTGTTCGAGGCATCTTATTTCTGTTGGTGACGTTTCCAACCCTTTGACATCGATCACAACCCTTTACGTAAGCATATGGTCTTTGAATAGTGTTGGCCAAAAGAATCTGGCTTGTAGTACTTTGGCCATAGTACGTGTAGCTCCGAAGTGTCCCCCACTCGGAGCTGAGTGGCAATGATATAGAATCTTATGTACTCCATCTTCTTCCATGGATCTCCTGATCATTTGATCTACAACTTTTTAAACAAGTATGGTTCTTCCCAGAAATAGTACTTCACATCGTGAAGAAACTTTTTCTTTTGATGATACATCTTATCAATCGACATCAAACCACAAGCTAAATAGTTAGCAATATCAGCAAACCAAGGGGTATTATGGACATGATTTACCTTTAGTATATGTTCATCTGGAAATGTCTCCTGAATGGGTATAAGTGGAGAATTCCCTTCTTGCGGCTCCAATTTGGACAAGTGGTCTGCTAGTTAGTTTTCTACTCCCTTTCGAACTTAAATTTCTAGATCGAACTCTTGAAGTATAAGTACCGATCAGATCAATCTTGGCTTAGCGTCTTTCTTGGCAAGTAAATAGTTAATTGTCGAATGGTCCGTATAGATAATCACTTTGGTACCTACAAGATAAGATTGAAACTTGTCAAAAGCAAACACAATGGCAAGTAATTCTTTCTCTGTTACTATATAATTCAATAGAGCTCCTGTCAGAGTCCGACTTGCATAGTAGATGGGATGAAAAACTTTGTTCCTTCGTTGGCCTATGACAGCTCCTATCGCGAAGTCACTTGCATCACACATCAATTCAAATGGAAAATCCTAGTCTGGTGTGACGATTACTGGTGTTGAAATTAACCGACTCTTCAAATCTTTGAAAGCTCTTAAGCACTTCTTATCAAATTTGAATGTCATGTCCTTCTCAAATAATTTGCAAAAGGGTTTAGCAATTTTGGAGAAGTCCTTGATAAATCTTTGATAGAAATTGGCGTGGTTTAAAAAGTTTCTAACACCCTTTACAGATTCTCAATAACATCTACCTTTTTTTATCTACCTCAATTCCATGTCTCGTTATCTGATGCCCTAGAACAATACCTTCTCGTACCATGAAATGACACTTTTCCCAGTTAAGTATGAGGTTTGATTCTTTACATCACCTTAGTACCTTGGTAGATTGGCTAGGCAATCATCACATGTATCTTCAAATACTAAAAAATCATCCATAAAGACGTCCAAGTATTTCTCAACCATATTAGTAAAAATAGACATCATACATCTTTGAAATGTAGCAGGTGCATTACATAAACCAAATTACATGAGTCTAAATGCAAATGTACCGTACGGGCAGGTGAATATTGTCTTGTGTTGATCTTTCGATGTTACTGTAATCTGATTATGCTCCTAGTATCCATCAAGAAAATAGTAATAGTCTCACCCTGCGAGTCTATCTAGCATCTGGTCCAAAAACGGCAAAGGAAAGTGATCTTTCCTAGTCGCCTTATTTAGCTTCTGGTAATTGATGCAAATTCTCCATCCTATAACCATTCTAGTCGGTATCAACTCGTTATTCTCGTTCTTAATGACTATAATACCTCCTTTCTTTGGCACACACTAGACCGAACTTACCCACGAACTGTCTGGATGGGGTAGATTATTCCTGTACCTAACCACTTGATGATTTCTTTCTTTACCACGTCCTTTATGATGGGGTTCAGTTTTTATTGTCCATAAATAGTCTCTTTTTCGCCATCTTTCAGGATAATCTTGTGCATGCATACAAATGGACTAATGCCGCGAATATTGGCTATGGTCCATTTGATAGCCTTCTTGAATTGTTTCAATGTTAGGATGAGTTTCTCTTCTTGCTCAACGGTTAACTCCGCTGAAACAAACACAGGTAAAGTAGAAGCGTTACCTAAATAAACATATTTTAAATGTGAGGGAAGTACCTTCAGTTCTAATTTAGGTGGCTCCTCGATTGATGCCATTGGTTGGGAATAATCCATTTTCTCTAACTCTAAAGATTCAAAGCAGGATTCTAGATTAAATCCTCTTTGATTAGTTTCTAAAAAAGCTAAGTATTCATCCTCCTCTTCATCACTTGAAGGGTCTGATGTCAAAATTTGTTCCAATAGGTCCTCAACATAGTTGAGTTCCTTTTCCATGATTAATTCCTCTAAATCAAACACTACAGAACAATCATCAATTGTGTCAGGAAATTGCATAGACTTAAAAACATTAAATCTTACCTGATCATCCTGAACACGCATAGTAAGCTCGCCCTTCTGCACATCAACAAGGGTCTTTCCAATTACTAGGAAAGGCCTTCCTAAAATGATTGACACTTCTTTGTCTGCTTCAAACCCTAGAATAACAAAGTCAATAGGGAAAATAAATTTGTCTACACGTACCAATATGTCTTCGATTTTTCCTTCTGGATGTGCTAAAGACCGAACTGCTAATTGAAGTGTAACCGTAGTAGGTCTAACTTCACCTATCCCTAACTTCCTAAATATTGACATGGGCATCAAATTGATAGTAGCACCAAAATCACATAGTGCCTTACCATAATATATTGCTCCAATGTTGTAAGGTATGGTAAAACATCTAGGATCCTTTAACTTTGGGGGTAGTTTGTCTTGAAGATATGCATTGCATTCCTTTATCAGGGCTACCATATCAAATTCTCCAAGTCTTCATTTTTTGGACAAGATATCCTTCATAAATTTAATGTAGTTCGACATTTATTCAAGTGCTTCAACCAACGGGATGTTGATATGATGTTACTTGAATACGTCTAGGAACTTCTTGAATTTAACTTCTTACTTCTGCTTCTGAAGTCTTTGAGGGTAGGGTGGTGGAGGCTTCTTTACTGGAACTAGTTGATTCGTCTTCTATGGTAATTTTGCATCTAACGAAGTTGTTAGTTTATCAGAATTGATTGGTTCATAAATTACCTTATGGGGTTTTGTAGGTTCTATTTCCAGTGAAACTAAAATTTCAACACTCAGTTGAACTTCCTCTGAGTCTTGAGCATCAGTTGGCTCCTCTTCAATTTCTACGGTGTTGGGCTCTAATGTCTTTCCGCTCCTCAATCTCAATGCTTTACAATGCTCCTTCCTTGGATTCCTCGGATTCTCCGTATCACTAGGTAAAACACCTTGTGGTTGGTTTCTGAGTTCAATTGCAAGGTGGCCCATTTGGTTTTCTAGGTTTTTCAATGTAGCTACTTGGCTTTCGATTAAGACATAATTCTTGGCTATGTATGCCTTCAACAAGTTTTTTAAGCCATTAGATGGTTCAACTTGAGGTTGTTTCTGAACTTGTTGGGTAAAAATAGGTGGTTAGCTCAGTTTAAGTTGGGCATATGTGTTACTGGATCCAACCCCTTGGTTATTCTAGGAGAAATTAGGGTGGTTTTGCCACGATGGGTTATAGGAATTGGATTGTAGTCCTTGGCTTCCTCAATTTTTGTTCTGGTTACCCATGTAATACACGGATTCTGGTTTCAATGGACATTCTTCGAACAGATGTCCTTCCCTACAATAGACACAGGCTACATTTTCAAATTGATTCAGTGGTTGTGTTGCAAAACTATTAAACCCATTAGTGGTAAAATTTTTAAGCATTGAGGATATTGATGATACCTGAGATGCGAGTGAAGTGAGAGCATTTACTTCATGTATTCTAGTGACTCATCTTCCTGACGCTGCTCGATTGGCTGGCCATTGATGATTGTTGTTGGCAATCCTCTTAATGATTTCATAAGCCTCATTATAAGATTTAGAAAGGAGAACACCATTAGCAGAAGCGTCCACTACCATCCTCGTGTGAGCATTGAGACTATTATAAAACGTCTCAAGTTGGATGCAATGTGGGATCCCGTGATGAGAGCACTTCCGTAATAATTCTTTATACCTTTCTCATGCCTCATACAAGGACTCTTCATCCATTTGTTGGAAAACAGTGATCTCGTTCCTCAACTTAGCATTCTTGGTAGGTGGGAAATACTTCATGAGGAATCTTTTTTCTAACTCTTGCCATTTGGAAATTGAATTTGGTGGCAATGAGGTCAACCAGGCTCGAGCTCTATCCCTTAGTGAATATGGGAGCAGCTTCAATCGTAGTGCACCTTTGGGTACTTCGACTAACTTGAAAGACCAGGCTCGAGCTCTATCCCTTAGTGAATATGGGAGCAGCTTCAATCGTAGTGCACCTTCGGGTACTTCGGCTAACTTGAAAGACTAGGCTCGAGCTCTATCACTTAGTGAATATGGAAGCAGCTTCAATCGTAGTGTACCTTCGGGTACTTCGGCTAACTTGAAAGAATCGCTCACCTCCATAAATAGTCTTTAGTGAAGATGAGGATCTTCGATAGGCATTCCACTGAATTGTCCCACTGTCTGAAGCATCTAGAACATGACTGGCTTCAGCTCAAACTGTTGTGCCTCGATTTTAGGTCTCCTAATACCAGGATTAAAATCATGAAACACTGGCATGACATACTGTTTTAGAGCTCTCTCTCTATCATCAGCTATAAGGATAGGATTTTGAGCAGGGTTTGCTCTATTTCCTTGATTCAGATTTTCAAAGTTCATCTCTTCGGTCTTTCTCTAACTTGCTTGTCTTCTTTATTATCGAATAATTCTTTCTCTCTCAGGGTCTACGGGGAGCAAATCGATAATTCGGTCAATGCTCATAAACACCTAAAATAAACATAGAAAAATTAATTAAGTTAAAATTGAAACGAAAAATAAACCAAAATGCAAAATTAACAAATTCACAAATAATGACTTTTTAAAATAGTCCCCAGCAACGGCGCCAAAAGCTTGTAACGACAAAAATGTGTAAGTGTACACAATCGCAACAAGTAATAAAGTGACAAGTATGTTGAGTTATCGTACCCATAGGGACTGAGAAAAGAATTATTTATGAATGAAATTTTAAAACCACTTTGGTGAAGAAAAATATTTTGATTTTAGGAGGTGATTAAAAACTAGGATATTAACTAAGTAAAATAAATAAAAATAAAATAAAAGTTCCAATGCATGAGTTAAAAAGATGATTTGAATCACGATGACATAATTGTGTTAGATTAATTACATTTCTTAACTTAGAATTATTTAACTCATGTTCATGTTGTTACAAATAAATTCATGGTAACTCGGTAATCTGCTAACTTATGAACATATTTACCTACCAAAATCCAATTATCTCCTGACTATATCTCTATGTCAATTCAAACGATTAAATAAATTTTAATAAGCAAATGTGTTAATGCACATACATACTTATGAAATTAAAATAATCTCTTGCACATATAACTATGCCAATTCAAACAATTAATTCAATATCATAAGCACATAAAAGATTACGTGAGGTAACAATGTATTTCTACCTTGAAACAGTTTAACCACAAAAATCTTGCAAGTTATGCAAGGCTAATCTATCGTTAGATACCGATGCTAATTTAACCCTCAACTACCTTAGATGATTAAACATGCACTGATTAAGTATCGTGTCAATTAATTACAATTTCAATCCGTTTAAATAATTAATTCATTAATTACCTTACAATTGGAATGCAAGAATAACTTAGTCATGGTTTTACTTAATCAAACATCTTACTGAGGCCTATAACAACACAAACACAATTTTAATAACTCAAGTAGAAGAAATGCAATCAACCTAACACGAATTAAATTTAAGCCATATTAATTAATTTAAACATATCAACATCACAAATACTCATAGACAAGTTCATCATAACAACAACAAAATTAAAAGGATAGGGAACAAGAATCAATTCGGTGTTTCTCCGAGGCTTGACTAGTTTGCTCCGCTCCTCATTCTCCGCTTGTTCTTATTGAACCGAGGCTTCCACAAACACTTGAATGCTACTCCAAATGGTGGTTGAATGACTCTTTTTCAAGAGGTGAAATCAACAAGGGAATGGGGGAAGAAAATGAAGAACAATGTAAGGGAATGAAGAGAGAAAAGTGAGAGAGAAGTGAAGAAATAAATGGGTTCTGAGATGTGTTTGAAGTGAGCAGCCAAGGGGGTATTTATAGTTCGAGAAGGCTGCTAAAAATATTGAAAATCAGTAGTCAAAGACTCCCCCCATGGACGGCCACGCATGTGGCATGTTTGAAGATTTCAAACATGTTATTTTTAGGTAGGGGCAAATCTTGAAAGGCATGAATAGTGGAGGGGTTTGAATGCAAATTGAAGGAGTTTTCAAGGGCTATTTTCCCAGCCAAATAATCAGCCAACCAAGCTGATTGGGTCAGCATGTGGGACGGTTTTGGGCTGCTCAGTGCTCGATTGGATCGGTTTTCTCGGTTTAGCTCAACTAGGCTCTTTTTCATAATTAATTAACAATAATTTATTTAACCCAAATTAAATTGGATTAAAATTACAATTAATTATATTATAAATTAATACACATAATTTGGACCGCATTAGGCTGAAAAATTAATTCGCCTTGATGCTTTAAAATTACTTCTTAGTTTTGCGCTTCTAGTAGTGTCTACCGAGCCATTTTTTGCCCTTTGTGCAAATCTGTCGAAAATAATCAAAATTAATAAAAATTGATATAAAATTAATTAAAATTCAACATGTTCATAATTTGAGAGCAATTTAATTATTTTATAATTATTATATATTTTTCGACAAGAATTTTACTGAAACTGCATGAATTTGAGTTAAAAAGGGCATGAAAAGTGTGTATATTTTCGTGTTTCCTATCGTACACTGATTAGTGTAGATTATTTTAAGATTATTTGACCTATGAATTTAGCTTATAAATTGGTATTTTTTGACCCTAAAAAGATTAACCAATTACAAATTTAGGTATTAACTTTTACTAGCTTTTGGAGAATTTTGTGTTTACCTTTTGAGGGTTCTTATTTTGGGCTTCAGGGTTTAGTTTTATCCCCATCTTTGTACTTTCGTTTTTGCTGTTATAGTGGAATTATCTTTGCTCGTGGTTTTTTATCCTCTTCGGAGGGGGTTTTCCACGTAAAATATTTATATTTGATCTTTTCAATTTCTTTGTTATTTTACTTGATCATTGTTTAATCGGATTTATCCCCAATATATATAAAATTCATCCAAATAAATTTAAATACATATTATATACTATAACATGAAGAAATTTTAACCAAAAAATGAAAATTTGTAGTGTTAAAACAAAATATTAATCATTTTACAAATGTTAGTGATCAAATTGTAAAATTTTCAAATATTACAAATATTAATCATTTTACAAATATTAGTGATCAAATTGTAAAATTTTCAACCTAGAAAGAAATTTTCAAAAAAAAATAAATCACCAAATGTGCAATTCAATTTTTTTTTGAAAAATCATTTTTTTAAAAAGGTTGAAATGTCAAAAAATATCATCAAAATTAATTTAAAAAATATGCTAAGTCTCAAAATGAAGATAGTCCTCAATTGAGCCCTTCAAATTATAAATTGAACTTAATTAAACCCTTAAAATCTAAGGGTTCGTCGAAACCCTTTGTTGGGGATCGACCCGATTAAGCAACGAACAAGTAAAAAAAATAGCAAAAGAAATTGAGAAATTGAACACACAAATTTAACGTGAAAAACCCCCTCCGAAAAGGATAAAAAACTATAAGCAAAAATAATTTTACTATAATGGCAAAAGAATGAAGAGTACAAAAGATGGAGATAAAAACTAAATCTCGAAACCCAAAAAAACAAAGAACCCTTAAAACGTAAACTCAAATTTCTCCAAAAGTGTTATGAGTTCTAATATTTTAATTATGTATTTTCTAAGGTTGTAAAAGAGTCAATTCGTAGGCTATATTCGTATGTCAAATAATAATAAAATAATCTAAACTAATCAAAGTTCGACTGAAACAAATAAATAGAATTTAATTGGGAGATTATATTTTAAAATTGACTGAAATATGAGGCATACTCAACAGATCTTCACCTTGACTCGTATTTCCACAACCCCATCTTTGTCAAAGCCCGCCACGGGCCTGTCTTTAACTATGCATGGAATTAACTGAGTCGAATATGTGCTTAGAAGCTGGAAGACCTCTAGCCATCAACTTTTGCACTGCCAAATCAAAACTAACACCGGTTTAATTTTAGCGAGCACAGTGCCCAAACTTTTCAAAATCTGCATCCAAAAGATGACCTCTCTTCAATGAAATGGTCATACCTTTTTGCTTCCTATGATCAAATTGTCTTTACTCCAAACAAGTTGACTTTGACTATGTAATGGACGAGGGACGTCCGGTTTCATTGGTCACTATAGAACCTTCCAGAATATAAAGATTGTTGCTCCTTTTACCTTTTAACAAAACGAGAGCCCAATGAGACACCTTAATGTCGCTCAACTTGATGTTGATTCTGCAATCTTTCGAGTTTAAAAAACTCAAAAAGATAAGATTCTTTCGTAAATCCGGTACATACCTAACATCTAAGATTGTCTTCATCTTCCTATCGTGCATCCTCATTTTAACAATACCAATACCAATTACCTTACTAGATGAATCGTTTCCCATGCGTACAACTCCACCTTCAACCGAATTGTATGTGGAAACCCATTCTCTGTTGGGACACATGTGGAACGAACATCTTGAATTTAGGATCCACTCGGACGTAAGCTCGGAGCTATCGCTTGTTGACACTAACAAGAAATCATCATCGCTTTTGTTGGCCAAATTAGCAACAACTACATCTTTCTCATTACTCTTAGCAAGCACCCCTTTTATTTCGCAGTTTATAACAATTTGCTTTAACGTGACCTAACTTCTTACAATAGCAACACATTTTGTCTCGCTTCTTTAATACTACTAAAATGGAAGCTTGCCTATCTGTCTTGCTATCCAAACCAAACTCATTGTCGAGTTTGTCTTTACTCAAAAAATGACCCTTCATATCTTCAAACGAGAGTTTGTCTCTGGCACAAATGATGGTCTCCCTGAAATTCTTGTATGAAGAAGGTAAAGAGAACAATAATAGCATAAGCTGATCTTTATCGTTAATCTTAACCTCAACATTATTTAAATCATTCAAAAGAAAAATAAATTGACTAATGTAATCTCTAAGAAGCTCACATTCGTTCATACGAAACGTAAATAGACATTGTTTCAACACTAAACAGTTAGCCAGAGACTTAGTCGCATAAAGATTTTCTAACCGTTTCCACAAGGTGGATGAGGTTTTCTCTATCAATAACTCCTACAATACCCTATTCGCGAGGCACAACTGGATTGCAAACAATGTCTTTTCATCAAACTCTTCCTATTCTGTCTGATCTAGATTCACAGGCTTTTTCCCTGTAACGACCTTTTTTTAGGCAGGTTTGAACTAGAATTATCATCATCCAAACTTGCCACAAATTGAAATTTGTGACACCATCGAAATTCTCAATGTAAAACCTTGTTGTTGCCATCTCTGAACGAGCTGATCTGTGAAAACTGAACTAGCTTTGATACCTATTGTTGGGGATCGACCCGATTAAGCAACGAACAAGTAAAAAAAATAGCGAAAGAAACTGAGAAATTGAACACACAAATTTAACGTGGAACACCCCCTCCAAAAAGGATAAAAAACCACGGGTAAAGATAATTTTATTATAATGGCAAAATAACAAAGTATAAATGGAGTTAAAAACTAAACCCTGAAACCCGAAAGAACAAAGAACCCTCAAAACGTAAACACAAAATTTTCTAAAAGTGTTATGAGTTCTAATCTTTTAATGGGTGTATTTTTCTAAGGTTGTAAAAGAGCTTATTTATGGGCTAAATTCGCAGGTCAAATAATAATAAAATAATCTAGACTAATCAGAGTTCGACTGAAACAAATAAACATAGTTTAACTGGGAGATTATCTTTTAAATTTGACTAAAATACGTGACATACTCAACAACCTTGATGAACCATCAAATGACAATGTAATTGCTTACGCGACAAATGACATAGAAATGTGATAACGTGGTAGCTTAATTCATGTTTCACTATTAAATACAAAATCTCTTAATTGCACCATACACATTTACATTGATCCACCTATAAATACATTCATTCATATTTTACCATTATAAAATTTGATGTATTTTAACGTCATCTTCATTCAACTAGCAACTTTGAAGAATATGTATATTCATTAATATATATTTAGTTTATTATTTTTTATGTAATTCATTTTTTAGCTTCTTATTTATTTTTCTTATTATAGTTTTATGAAAGAAGAAGCAGTTATAAAAATTTGATATCAATTAAATTAAATTCTTTTAGCTATTTCTTTTACGTAAAAAAAATTCGGCTATTAAATATATTTTAATATAAACAAAATTTTATATCTATATGATAGAGATATCGAATTGATTAAAAATTTTATATACATTACAAGTATAAATATATTAATAAAAGTAATAATTAAATTATTAAAATATTAATCATATAATAAATTACGAAAAAATATAAAATCGGCTAAATTTTACACGGATATTAAGTGTATTATCCAATATATATAGATTCGCTCAAGTTGGCTGTGGAACAAAATATTGGACCATGAAAGGCACGTGCAAATATAATTGGGCCACAAGTGAAGCATATGTAAGTCTGATGTTTGAACGAATTTAATAAATCTTTTGTTACATATTATTTGTCCAAAGGGAATGTGAATGGAAATCAAACGTTGGTCGGTTGGTTAGGTAAAGTTCATTGTTATGAAAAAGACAATACAGAATGTCAGTCGCGCAATTTGGAAAGTAATACTAAGCAAAGTTTAGTTTCATAATTAAATGTAAATTAATTAAGCATTTAATAAGTAAAAAAACAGTCTAACTTGTCCATCTAAGAAGTTAGATACCTTGTTACGCCTCTTGATTTTTAATTATAAGATATTCTTGTATTAATAGTAAAAATGAATATAGACATCAAAAAATTGTTGACATAGTTTGAAATTCTTTAACATCTGCGGGATCTTATCTGGAGAGCAATTCACCATAAGTAACACGTATAATGTATGGCTTAAGTTCAACTCATTTATCAAATTGCAACTTCATTCCTATACTTCAAACTAGACCACTCTTTCTAAGATTTTCCCCTTAAAAGCTTAAATGTAAAATGATGAACACAATTCATTTTACTTACAATTTTTTAACTAAAAAATGGTTCTTAATTAAAAAAATAAAGTTCTCTCACTCTCATACATCTAATCTAAATAAGCGGCCCAATATATAAGCATAAAAGGCTTGTTCAATTACAATCAATATCAATCTCTAATTTCACTAAAATAGCCATTTAAGAAAAAAGTCTTCAATGGTAAGTATATTCGGTAGTGATCTTCTTGTTATCAAACTCCTTAAAGATAAAATATTTTATTTAAGAGAACTTCAGTCGAATTGAAATACTAAACCCGATCCTTGCTTGAGTTGATTCTTGCACATAAAGTTTTCACTGATGAGCTGCTAAAAGTCTTCAAAGATCAATAAAGGTCCAAACAAATTTGGTCAAGACATGCCAATCAAATAAGGTAAATTATTGTGTCTTGTCAACTTTTCCTTAAGTAGCAACTGAAGTTGTAGCTAGCAGTTATAATTAGCACTAGCAACATCCTCCTTTGACATTTTTTAACAAAAACTTAGTAGCATTTCAAGCAAGGATAACCAACTCAACACTTACCCTTAATCCATACACTCAACTATGAATTTAAACCATGAAATCAACGATTAATGCATGGTAACAAAAGCATTAACAATTAAGATACAAAGGTATTAAAAATATCATGCTAAAGATAGGTAAGATATGTTAAGTAATTAACAAAGGGAATTTCATCAATTGCATACCCATGTATCATCAAAGTATCGAAGCAACCCAAATATAAAACAAGTTGTAAAAACAAACTTGAAGTTCAACAAAAAAAAATTATCAACAAGAAAATTAGCAACCAAACAACTACTCAACTCTCCACTCCTCCCCCTATACTTACTCTCTTATTTTTTATTCAAATTTTTTTAAAAAAAAAGAAAACATTCAATCCTATTCAGCAAGTTTAGCTTATATTGATGAGCTTTTATCCTCTGGCATTATAGAAATTTTAGTTGATTCTTATCATACTGAATGCTTTTATCAAGGTAGGCCAACTCTTCATTCAAATGTTCCATTAGTCTAGCCTGAGCAGTTCTCATTGGTCTAACAAATTTTGAGCTAGTTGCAACAAGGTCTATGGAAAACAAAGTGTTACTAAATGTGTAGGGTTGAGAGAACTTGACTCAAAGTGTTGGAAAACAAAAGGGGTGGACCTAAGGTGGTTTGGGCAAAATAATTCAAGAGTCAAAATGAGGTTAAGGTTACATAGGATGCTACAAGAGACACTCTATTCACTAATAGAACTAGGCTTATTTATTGAAAAACACAAAAGTGGTAGGGGAATCATACGAGAAAAAGGAAAAAATTAATTGAAAACTTGCAAAAAAGATTCATCAAGTAGTTGATTTAGTGGCAACTAACTAACCTTTACAACTTGTACCCAAATTGAATGTGATTTGATACATATGAGTCTTTCTAGACTCAGTGAGTGAGGATGAATTAGCTAAGGGAAGAATATCAGAACACAACCTATTTCCACTCAAAATTATCATAATAGTTGAAGATTAACTTCATCAAGGCTCTATAGGATAAATCAAGGAATTAGTGTGTTAAAAAGTGGAAGTCCAAAGCATGACCACTAACTATTATAGGGATGATTCAATCCCAAGGTATAAACTCTTGTGAAGAAATACTTGATGGGGGTGAATGTTTGGTGACAACTGATATGAATGTACACCTTATGTAGACTTTTATAGCAAAGGAGATAGTCACAACTATTTAAAGTATAAATCTACCCAAGCCCCGAGACCAGATGACATGCCTTTTTTTTTATCAAATTTATTGGCATATTTTATGTGTAGATGTGATTGAGTTTTTTTTCTTGTTTGAATGATTGCACTTACTTATAAACAATTGATGATACTAATATAGTCTTGATTTTTAATGTGTAAAATTAATGTTACCCCATTAGTTTATATAAGGTGATTTATAAGATGATTTCAAAGGCCCTAGTCAATAGGTTTAAAGAAGTTTTTCTTTATGTAATGACGAGTCTGAAGTGCTTTTGTCTTGAGTCATTTTATCATGTATAATGTACTAATTGCCTATAAATTGTTACATTCTTTGAAAAACTCTCGTAGAATTAAGGTTGATCATTTTTCTATAAAGTTATATAAGTAAGAGTTAGATAAGAGTAAAGTGGCATTAATTGTAGGCTATGATGAATTAGTTAAGGTTTTGAAAGAAATAAATCAATCTTTACAAACATGGTCTTACGCATTTTGTTTTGTTATCTACCAATCCGGTTAGCAATGTACCTGCCCTACCGGAGGCAACACATACGGATGCTTTACTCATTTAACACATAACACACTTAGATTTCATTCACACTTCTGACAAATTAATACTCTTCAATACCAAATTGACTAGTTATGCTCATGCACGTTAAAACAACAAATTTATATAACAATTGTAAAAGACCAATTTTACTACAAGCGTACAGTATCAGTTGTAATATTTATAGTTCCGATAGAACATGAAGTACTCCAAGGGGTCGAACCCAAAGGAAGAGGCGATTGAGAAATAACTAGCATATACAATAAAGTCTAAGCGATTACTAATACAATTTTATAGTATGACAATTCATAACAAGATAAGTTTGTAAGAAAATTAAATATTCTATTCTAGTGACTAAATTGTAAGAAATATAAAACTAAAGGACTATCCAGTAAATAACTAATGGGGGTTGGTTAACCTCGATGTGGTTCATTGAACCTTGGACAAGGGACATAAATCGTGTAAATTAGCAAGTGGCTTCATTTTATCTTCTAGTCTCAGTTTCACCAACTTAGACGAATTAGGTCTGATTTATCTTCCGATCTCATCGATTAATCTGGGGACTAATGAACGGGTGTGCGACAAGATTTCCTTCTGGTCTTACTTGATCTTGATATTCTCTTAGGGGTGTCACTACCTAAATTCTTAATTCTATTCGAGTTAGTCCAATTAATTACGATTTAATCCTTTATCCAAAAATTTTAGTTTACTCACATCTCTATTAACCAACCCCCTTCAAGGTTTAGCTACTCATGGTTAAAGTGAAGAAAACAAACATGAAAATGTAAAATAAGGCAGCCATGAAAGTAAAGCTTAAAAAAAATGTAAAAATTGAGATTTTTATGCAAGAAAACTTAAATAGCATGAAACGAAAAGGATTTAACAGGAAAATCTAAAGTAAGAAGCATAAAAGGAACAAGCTTTAACAGATTAAAAGTAAAATAAACTTAAATACATTAAACTAAAGCTTAAAAGGTCTTGAAAGTAAGGTACATGGACTAGAAATAAAAATAAACCTTAGCTACAGTAATAACTAACTTAACTAACACTAAGAATAACAAGAGGAAGAAGTAAATGCAGAAAAATAAACTCTAATCTAAGGTAGAAGAAGTAAAAAAAATAAAAACTCTAGAAAAGTGCAGAGAAAAACTTAAGAAAACCTAGAGAAAACTAAACCTAAAACTAAGTTCATGTGTGTCTGTCTCATTCTCAACAATTTTTGGCTATTTTGAAGTGTATTTTGATGACTTTTCATTGCAAAAAATGCCCCTATATAGGCCTTGTGTGATTGGTGGAACGAGTAGACAAA
This sequence comes from Gossypium turneri, assembly GCA_008044935.1. Classification (NCBI taxonomy): domain Eukaryota; kingdom Viridiplantae; phylum Streptophyta; class Magnoliopsida; order Malvales; family Malvaceae; genus Gossypium; species Gossypium turneri. The sequence goes on along the minus strand of CP032576.1, from coordinate 21,308,222 downwards.
GACTACCATTTTTGTCTAAGTTTCTCCCTCTAACGAAGGTGATATCTCGATATCTCGAGCAATGTTGAGCCTTAGGGTCTTCCTTGGAAGGTGGATATCGCGATACCCAAAGAGGGTCTCGCGATACCACTGAAGAGAGTCTTCACTCTCCTATACTATTAGAGGTATCACGATTCCAAGGTGTGGATATTGTGATACCATTTTCCTTGGTGCTATTCTCGCTTGTTTTCGACCTCAAACATGTCCCTATATCATTCAAACACACGTTAGGCCTCCCAATGGGGCTATCGACCAATTTGGGTATCAAAATAGACAAAAATAAGACATTTTCAGTTATTAATCGAAAATCTAAAAATAATGAAAAACTATACTAAAGATGTTATTTTTCTCGAGAAAAAGCTACTTAAGTGCGTTAGAAAATCCTAATTTGCCACATCAATTTGTGGCAGATCAAAAATCTCACATGCATACATACTACACATCATCTTATTCATGCAACACATTATATACCTTATTTGTAACATACAAAAACTTTACGATATTTCACACACACATATACCCTCACCAGTTATCCAAGAAGACATCAATATATGAATAATTATTGTAAATTAACATACATGAGTCAGGAAAAAGACTCACCTGAAACTTACCTTTACTGTCGCTTGGAGACCCTAATCCGATCGTTCATCCTAAATCAACAGTAGCAGCTACTTAAAAGATTATGGAACTTTCATTAAAATCCCATTTATAGACAATTTACTAACATCTCAATTACAGACGACCCCCATGCAGGGCCTCATAATCACACCCTACTATTTTTATGCCTCTTAACACCCTTACTCTTTAAAAATCTCAACTTGCAAAGTTATAGAACTTACCAAGAGATTGAAACATCCACTAACTAAACCAAAAATCTTAGCTTTCAATCCTGACGAAGAAGAAGAGATTGTTTAGGTTTAGAAAGAAGAACCATAACGTAAAGTAGAGGGAAAGAAAGACCATCTAAAATGTTCCCTTCCTACTATATATACTTAGTTCCTCTTAGTGGATCTTGACAATTGTCAAGTGAAGACAGAAATTGTCCCTTAGATGCCCTACAAAAATAGGGAAAAGTATAAATGAAAATCTGATGCAGATGTGGTTTGACCAATCAATCCATTTAGTTGACTCCCAACCAATCACGTTATAGAACCCACCTTGCACAGAATTCAAGCAAACTAGGCGTATCATACCTTTGGATGTAACTTTCATAAGTTATGCTTTTGAAGATTATCTAATCTTCCAAAATTTTCTCATACACTTATTAGGCGTTTCATACTCAGCCAAAACTATGAGGCTTATTATTTCTTCAATTGAAGAATAGCCCAAGATGAAATCCTTAGATACTTCTACGGGCGGATACTTTATGCGCCAAACTTTAATTTACCAGAAGTTTATAAAATGGCGGACTATGCTACCATAGTGCGCCAAAATAAGGACCCTTAACATCTATTCGCCTTTTTCTCGAATCTGCCAATTTTGGGGTGTGACAAGAATTACATTTTTTCTGGTAATTTTAGAGGTGAAAACCTATTTTATATTTATATAACATATTGCTTGATCAACAACTTTGCTTAGATTATTAGTTGAAATGAATATTTACTTATTAAATAAATTTAATCACCTAATTAATATAATTATACTAAAATTTTAATCGATTGTAATTCGATTTGGATAAATAAAAAGTTTGTTTAAAGAAATTTCAAATAATTGCCATCTCTTCTTTTTATTATAATTATGATTTTTTATTAAGAAAAACATAAATACAACATTAACGTTAATTGTATAATTAATATAAGAAAAATAGTCAAGATTTTTTTGGAGTAGTGGTTAAAGCTCTCATTTGGCACTTAGATGACACGAGTTCAAACTGTAACATCCAGACCAGTGAAATCCAAATGTTGAAATACTATTTATCTAAGTATGGTGTTTAGAGCGAGATCTGAATGAGTAAGGTATTAATTGTAACTACGTATGTAAGTCTGTGAGTGTGCCTTTGGGTGAAGTCTGTGTTAGGCGAGCTTGGTGGTTTGGTGGACTCCCTCATAGAGTATACGCCACCTCAGTTGTTAGACAATTATGTTAAGTCTTTAGTTGAAGAACTATTTATTATTTTATTATTATATTCTTACTCCGGTAGAAAATTTAGTTTGATGAATAAAAATTTGTTAGAATATAATTAAGTTACTGTAGTCGATAACACTCACATTTATGATGAGAGAGAAAGTACTTAGTCATAAGAATCAAGGGAGTTTAGTGGGATAATTAGACTTATCCACTAAACCTAGCTTCCATGTATAGTTGTTTAAGGTTAGTATTGGCTTCTTGAGCAAGTTTTACGTTTTCTCTTGCACCCATACTTTCTTTTTAAACTTTCTTTGCACTTTTCTCTCAGAAAAACCTTAGACCAGAAGGTTGCTTGAAGATTTGGGTTCGCTATATTCAGCCAACTCCTTTTTTGCTTTAACACTTGGTTAATATCGATGAACCTTAGGTTATTTCATGGTTATTTACGTGACCTTTGAGTTGCACGCTTTAGCGTCAGTTTTGAGTGTAAGGAAGGAAACTTATTGAATCTGGGTTTTGTGATTATGTTACTTACAAGTTTGTTTAGTTTTTAGGTATACAGTCTAATAAGTTTAACTAATTATATTATAGCTCAAGGCATTTCTGAAGGTTTTCGTGATAAGGGCAAAAGTCCTGCTATTTGAACTTGTTGCACTTTCTAGTGAGTTCCTTCTTATTCCATGTGTGTGTAGTGCATTTGTTTATGTTTAGTTTAAGGTAAGTTTACATGTTCTGTGAAGATGAAATATTTGTGCAAGAATAATAGATGTTTGTTGTTATTAGTCTGATTTCGTATGTTCATGTTAAAGATGTAAGAATCTTTCTTCGTGTTTAAACCACTACCTTTTGCTTCTGAAATGAACAATGATCTAAAACATGGAAATGAATTCATAGTGTTGCCTTCAATGAAATTAGCATTAAAGTAATAGATCGCAATACATGAAAATGGTCGAATAACCTCTGGTAGGGCAAGTGTTTTTGCAAACCAGATTGATAAATCATGACAAAGGAAAATGAATGAATGAATGGTATGACTCTATATATGGACTAGGGTTTGTGGCTAACACGAAGAAGGTGGTCTGTATGATTGCATGGGTATAGAGTACACGCTAAAAGAATAGTGTTCGACTTATAGTCTGTCTATGTTTGGTATTCGCTAACTGGCCAACTGTGTGACTGTGCAGAGTTGGAAAAATTTACTTGCATTTTATGTAACTATTGTAATGTTTTTCCTCTAGAACTCAATAATTTATTTGAACTTACTTAGTTACCGTTCCTTCTCAGGTATGCTGATGAAGTAAAAGAATCTCTGAAGACTATGCTAGAGGACTATTGTTGTCGTAAAACTTCTTATATTTTGTATTATGCATGACATGGGGGTGGTGTCAAGACATTCACATTTTGAAGAATGTATTTTGTATCTAAACTCATGATCATGAACCTATGGTTCTAATAAAATTTCAGTGAAGTATTATGGTTTTCAAAAGGTACTACTATCTTATTTATTCTTGATGATAAATACTTTATATTTTATACTAATTTAAACTATAGCTTAAATTGGTTTACTCCAGATAAGGTTTTAAAGATAATGATTTTAAGGCAGTGACGCATTATTCCTGGACCCTCCTTAAGGATCGGGTTTGGTGTGTTACATAAATTTTGTCATCTCTTCCCCTTCCAATATCGTAATGGTAAAAAACGGAAATTATTGTGTACACTTTTTTTTAATATTCAATGTACACTCTTTAAACACATAACAAAAATTCCGTCATATATGATTTTTTTTTTCAAAATACTTTTTTAAATGTTGTTATTGATTTTTTATAATATCTATACTATTTACAAAGCCCTTTACTGAGTTGTTATCACACATCAACTATGGTCTAACGCGGTTAGAAAAATTATAGAAATATTCTTTTGTAATTAAAATAAGTTCTATTATTTGAGAGTACTTTAGTCTTTTTATTTAAAAATAACAATAAAAATATGCATCTCGTAAAATTTGAACTTAAACCAATTAGATTAGTACAACTTTAAATTTAAGACTCAACCAAAGCTTCATTTTGATTTTTTTTATGTATTTTTATTTTAGTGTACACAATTTATTACTTCTATCATTTGTATATCTATACTATTTATAAAGTCGTTTACTGAGTAGGTGTCACTTATCAATTAGGGAAACTATTTAATGTCCCTTTATATTTAAATAAATTATATTATTTCAGAGTTACTTTAGTCTTTTATTTTAAAAATATCCAATAAAATTATGCATATAATGGAATTTGAACTCATACCAATTGAGTTAGTAAAATCTTAAATTTACCACTCAACCAAAGTTTAATTTTAATATTTTTTTATATATTTTTTTTAATGTGCACAATTTATTTTAATGTGTCATCTATCAACTAAATCTCGACCTAGTTAGAGAAATTACTTTAATGTTCCTTCACATTTAAAATAAATTATATTATTTGAGAATTACTTTAATCTTTTTTTTAATGTACCTTCACAAATTTGTATTCTAAATACATAATTTTCACATATATGCGTGTGATAAAATTTTCAATAAATATATATATATATATATATCCTCGTATTTGCACATTAAAATATAACGATCCTTGAAACCTCAGCATTTGTGGAAACGCCATAGGTGATGAGAGCCTCCATTGCTGGACCACTATGGCAATTGATTGTGAAATCATGGTTTGAGCACGATTATGGTGGTGTTCGAAGGTTGGCCCAAATTTTGTTGAGAATTGAATTCACTTAAAATTTTCATCGGAAAAGAGGGGAAAATAATAGTTTTTGAAAGGAAAACAAAGCTGCTGAAGCATGATTGAACAGCGACCCATCAACAGCCATGTTAAATCATGAACAAAGAAGTTCAACACGTAGCCGTGAGGGGACCAAAATTTTGACCTAATACCATGAAAAAATTTTTTTTTTGAGGGGGAGGGGGTGTGATATCGTAATGTTTAAATCAATAAATCATGTTGTCCCATATCAGGAAACAGTTGGAAAGTGATTCAGAATCGAGAATGAATCATGAATTTTTATTTGCTGTATCACAATATAAAAACATTTATTTGACTTAAAACAACAATTATAAAAATAATGCATGAATCATGAATAACCTTTTAAAAAAAAAAAAAATTAACCTTCCACTTTCCAAGCGTTTCTTGTCACATCCTTTTTACTACTCTTCACCTCCCCTTAAATCGATTTTGCTCTCTCTTGGACCTTAGAATTTAGTTAATTTGAATCCATCAAATGAAATTACTTCATTTCTGTTAGTTCAACTCTTGCATGAATGTTAAAAGCATGTACACTTTCATTTTATTCCGTCTATAATCCTGGCAATTCAAATTTATGATTATTCCTAAAAACTATTTACTAAAAATTTTAATTATGAATATAATTTCACAAAATATTTTTTAGGGAAATATTTGGTACACTACTTGTACATAAATTTCATACACTATTGGTGAATAATAACATGACACCCAATTATTAAATAAAACAAAAAATAGTGGAAGATCCATAAATAAATACTAATAGCTTTGTTTAAACATAATTAAATAATAGATGATTGAGTCTTAGCTCGATTGGCACAAAAATTGTTGCTAATATAGGAGGACGTGGGTTTAAGTACGCATTTCCTTCCTATTTATGGGTTGCAGAGAGACTATTTGTAGCTCTAGACAATTTTGTCAAAAAGAGCCGATTTAATCAAAACTTATAATGAGATTATTCAAAAAAATATAATTAAATAATAATTAATTATAAATAAATGCGAAAACCCTACACTTGAGGCCCTAGATCCTATACTCGAGACCTTAAACCCTAAACCCAAAATCTAAGAGTTATTTATATTTATTTATAATAGTTACGTTTACTGTTTAAATAAAATTATTAGTATTATTTACAAGTCTTCCATATTTTTTATTTAATTTAAAAATAATGTATCATGTTATTATCTATTGATGGTAGATAAGACTTATGCACCGACAATACATCAAATATTATTTATTTTTTTATAGTAAGCAACATACATACATAAAATATCCATGTACATCTTGTGTATATAGTATAAATATAAGACAGACTAATAGTATATTTTAAATAATAAAATAGAAATTTGAAAAACCATATGAATTGTAGTAATTATTTACTAAAACCGTCTCACTCGGGCAAAAGTCTCTTTGTGTATTATATTTCATATTGTAATTTAATCCCTCAACTTATTAAATGAGTAAATTAATTTACGTACATTACGAAAGGAGTAAAATAATTCTTCTTTTAAAATATTTACGTTAAATGTTTATTTTTGTATTATATATATAACACATAATAATAAATTTAGTATTCAACCTTTATACATTCACTCAATTGGGCTCTTATGTTTTTATTTGGAGCAAATTAACCCCAATCTTTCACCGTTGACATAGTGCTATTTTCTCTTAGATGTCACATAGAAAATCATTTACAAATTATAAATTTTCAAAACTTAAGAACAAATAGCTCTTTAAAAATAAAAAAATTTCAAAAAACTATAAATATTTAGATGAAGAATTTCAAGGGATTGATTTATATTAAGGTTTTTAAAATTTAAAAGTGAAATTACATGTTTGGGTAAAATTTTTGAAGAATTTTAAAATAAGCGGGTAATTTGAATTAATGGCTCAATTTCCCTTTTCAAATTCCACTTAAAAGGGTGATTTTTTAAAATTCTTTATAATTTTATTTTATTTAATACACATGGTCTCAATAAAAAATAAATACTAAAACTTCAAAAATCATTTTTAATTCTAATATATATATTTTTTATTTTATTTTATAAAAAATAATTATAATCTTTTACAAATATAATGATATACATATTGAATATTTTTATATTGTTTATTTTTAATATAATTATTATTCTTTTATAATTATTCTTTAATTCATGAAAATCCAATAGCCTATTTTTTAAAATAATCATTTATCTAAACAAAATAATTATAATTGTTAGCATTTTGAATTGATGAAATCTAAAATCTAACATTTTAAAAATCTCCAAATTTCAAAATTCTATAGCGAAACACATAAAAGTTTATCAAATTATAAATAAGAAATTTTTAAAATTGCAAATGAAATTATTTAAAAAATTCAAAAATTCAAAAATTATGAAAATTATATATATATATATATATATATATATATATATATATATCCTCAAAATTCAAAACAGAAAGAAAGATACTTAAAAACCAACTTAATTGTGTAACTGGAGGCGCTTATGTGCCGGGCCCAATAAAAAATTTATGCCCGGGCTCGGCCCGAAAAATGGAAATAAAATTTTACTCAAATTTGATTCGGATAAAAATGCTAAATCCTTATCCCGGCCAGTCGTATTAATTATTTTTTATATAATTTTGAAATCTATATTGTTACAGGCCCAATTAGCCCGGGCCCACAAACAAAATAATAAAACCAACAACTAAAAAAATCAGTCCAATAAATGTCCATTTACAAATTTCAGCAAGCCCAAAACCCCTAGCTCAAATTACCAGTAAGCCTAAACCCAATATTTTCAACAGCAAAGAAAACCCTAGGCAGCAACCAAGCCTCAGCCACCGCAAGCCCCAACGGCAACCGCCGCACGCCCCAACAGCAGCCCCCGCATGCACCGCTTTCTCCGCTTGTGCCGCCACGTCCTTGCAAAACAAACTAGAAGAGTCCAAAAGCAAAAAAATAGTGTAAAAATAGAAAAAAAATAGGAAGACAAGTAGTATTTTCGGGCTATAAAAAGAGTCCCGAGTTTGTATTTTTTTACTTACGAATGAATCAAAAGAAAATAGAGAAAAATCAATTTAAGTACAAACCATTTTCAAATGTAGTAGTCCCGTTTTTATTTTTTTATTTTTTATTTATTTACATTTTTTAAGAAACGAAAATGAGAAAGGAAAAAATAAAAATCATACTTTTTTTTGTGAAAGAGGTGCCGATTTCGATGAAAATCAGGGACTTTTGAGTTGGGAAGTCGAAAGGGCCAGAAAATGGGTATTTTTGGTTTTTCGGCCACACCGAGCGGTGGTGTAGCTTCCAGCGATCGGCAGTCGCCGCGGTGGTCCGGCGCCGGAGCTAGCCGGATTCTGGAAATGTGTAAAAGGGGGGAGAGAGTTTTGCTTTTGGTTTTTCTGTTTTTTTTTTTAAGGAGAGAAAGAATGAAATTTTTGAAAATTTTTTTTGGTTTTATAGGCTAATGAAACGGTGCCGTTTAGGGCTGGTCTTTATAGCCTTAAAACGACACCATTTTGATCCTTATGGCACCCAACCTGTGCGTCGACCCGACCCGAAGGGAGGATCCGTGTGTTTTGCTTCGATGGGATATTTACGTTGTAGGCCCTTCCGCATTTTTAGTCTGTTTCAATTTAGTCCTTTTCGCACTTTTTCTTTTATTTTTAAATTGGACCTCAATGTTTTTTTCGCTATGCAATTTAGTCCCTGGCGCACTAATCCTCTGGGAAGTGACGCGTGTCCAGGAATCGGGCTTATTGCCCATTTAGCCCTCCTTTCTTCGTGCATGTTTCATTTTAATCCTATTTTGATTTTTTAGCATTAATTTTATTTACAAATCTTAATGTCATTCTGATTTCAATGTAGTCCTCTGATTAATTTACTTCATAATTTGTCTGTTAATCTGTTTTTTCCATTTAAAAAAAAATCTTTTTATTATTCTTATATCCGTTATTTATTCTTATATTTAAGCTTTAATATTTCTTCTATTAATTTATTTGTTTTATTTCTTTACTTTTATAATTCATAAAATTATTTTTACATACATATGATTTGTTTTGTTATCACATTTTATATTATTATTATTATTATTATTATTATTGCTATTATTATTATTATTAGCATTATTATTATTTTTATATCAATTTACTTAGCTTTTTTATATATACATTATTTTATCCTATTATGTACTATTATTTTAAGTTTTTTATTATTATATATTATTTTCTAACCTCATAATGTATTAGTCTATATATTTTTATTTTTTAAAAAAAGGTCCAACATGATCTATATATTTTTTTAATGATTTTATAATACATTTTAAAAAAAATTATTTATATATACTTCTATGCTTTTAAATTAATATGTTTTATTTTGTATACTACTTATCCGATTTTCTTCTTATGCAACATTTAATTTAAAATTCATGTGCATATTATTTTTTTAATTCTATTTTTGATATTTCAATTTTTCGTGTATATTATTTATTTTAATTCTTTTTTTTACGTATAAGTTATTATTCATGCATTGATGATTTCAAACGTTCTATCTTTCATGCTATTTTTTTATTTTGTTTGGTGTTTCTTTAATTAACTTTCAATTCATTTAGTTTTCTAATGTTGATACTGATATTTGCATAATGTATAATTGAGATTATTGTTGTTATGCTTGTTTATATTTTATTTATTAATCATTCATTATTCATTAGTGTACATTTTATCCTCAAATTATCCTTTTGCATTGTACATAATCACTCCATCGCATTTTATTCGCTTAAAAGGTTACGTCTAATATCGTTCCAGTATCAAAATTATCTTATTCAAAAGTTTTCAAAATAATACTATATGTCGTTTTTGGAACTTTAAGGATTCGTGCCCTAACTTACGGGGTTTTCGATATTCTCGTCGAACTAAAACGGTTAAACATTTTTAGTTTTCAAATACACCAAGTTTCAATAAAGATTTTTAAAAGGTTAGCTTATAGTCGGGAATTCAAGTGTTGCATCCTAACTTACGGGATATGACATTTTGTGCCTCGGGATGAGAAGGCCTTTTTACATCCAGGTTTATCCAAGTATAATATTTAAAAATATATCATTAATAAAAGGGGGGAATGTTTTTAATATTTTTGAATTTTTGACGTTCGACTTTAAGACATTAAATAATCAATTTGGTACCAATTTTGGGCGCTTCGAGGGTGCTAACCCTCCCTCGTACGTAAGCGACTCCCGAACCCATCTTTAATTCGTAGACTTAAATTGTTTTCAAGGTGATCCGATCACATCTTAACAAAAGTCGGTGGCGACTCCAATTTTCATTTTTTTAAGTTGACCCTGGTTTTTTAAAATAAAAAAATGGTTACGATAGCTTGGCAACTCCACTGGGGACCGGTTTTGAAGAGTCGAGCCATAAATTGATTAATTTTTGTCCTATGGTCGAAAAGTTAAATTTTGCTTTAAAATTCATGATTTCCCCTTTGCATTTATTTGTTTTCATCAAGGTATGCTTGCTCGGTTGGTCTAAGTTTTTGCATTTCACATTGCATGAGTTTGACTATTTTACCCTCTAAGTGGGAGCAAGAAACTAGTCCTTCGTGAGGTTTTCACCTCCGTGCAAGATAGTGGACCGCTTTCAAGATACATCCGTACCTATGTCTTCGTGAGATTTTCATCTCCGTGCAGCCATAGGGAAATGTATTCCCCTGAACTGAACTTGGTCCTTATGAGCCCATAATGGGTGAGGATCGAGGAATCTGCTGGTTTGGGTACCTTTGCTCTAGAAACTAAACCTCATGTAGTGAGCATTAGGAACTTGCCCTAGGTAGAACTATACCAAACCCTAGTAGATTCCTGAATAGGTGCTATATTATTTCCTGTTTGTGTTGAATTCTGTTTTTTATACATGATACTAACTTTTGTGTGTTTTGCTTTGATTGCATGGCATTTTGACTGCATAGCATTTCTTCCTAAAAGGCGTTGGTTCATATTCGGTTACTAGATAAAGAGCTTATCATGGAAAATGGATTTCTTGATAAGGTTGAGGATAATGCGACTGTTCAGGCCTAGTCTGAGACAACACAGCGAGGAAAAGGTGATAGTTTGGCCGAAGGATATGTATCAGAGTTGTGGGACTTCACTCGTATTAGTGTAACCCAGAATAGACTGTAAGAATTGAAAGAAATCTAGGATCAGTGGAATGATGAGGTCAAGCAATTTTTTTACTCTAGCTATGGAGATCTGCCTTATCTGCTTGACATAAAGGTGGATAAACACTTGTTTCGTTCCCTCACCCAATTTTGGAATCCTGCTTACAGTTGTTTCGCTTTTGGGGGAGGTGATCTAGTACCTACAGTGGAGGAATACATGGCCTTACTTCGTTGCTTGAAGATTGAAGCAGATAGAGCTTACTCGAGAGCTGTTAATGTCCTAACCTTTTTGAAGAAATTGATAAATATTACCGGGATGAGTGAGTAATGGGTTGCAGCACTGATCAAGCAGAAGGGGGATAGCAAATGCATTCCTTGGAAGAATTTGAAGGATCTAATTCTAGCATACCCAGATATGAAGAAGAAAGTTGATGTATTTGCCTTGAGTGTCTATAGTTAGTTGTATTTCCCAAAGCCTTGGGACACGTTGATGAAACGGTCACTGATCTCTTTGACCAACTTGATAAGAGGGTTACACCAGTCCCGACAATTTTGGCAGAAACCTTTAGATCGCTGAACGAATGCCAGAGAGAGGGTGAGGGTAGATTCATCGGATGTGCGCAGCTCTTTTAGCATGGTTCCACAGTCACTTTTAGAAAGTTGGTAAGATTTCTTATCAGGTCTTCTCCGAAAATTATTCACCTCTGAAGGAGATAGTGGCTATACCGAGGCGGGATGATATCTTAGAGGAAAAATGGATGGCAATTCTTCAGAATCTTCAAGAAGAGGATATCGAATGGAGAGCTCCTTGGATGCTTCCAGATGAGATCTTATATAGATGTGGTAATTTTGATTGGGTCCCCTTACTTAGAATTTGGAGAGCTGTTGGTTATGCACCGTTGCTAGTGCTAAGACAGTATTGGTCAAGGCAGTTCGTACCCGCAACCCAAGGGCTAGCTCAATCCGAATTTTCATATAAAGGCGATGGTTATAAGAAGAAGATTCGAGAGATGTCCAATGCCTGGAATCAAACTCGATGGATGAAGAGATTGGTAGTAGGTCCGATAACGACCCCTAAATATATCGAGTGGTGGGGTAAGAGGATTAATGATAACATCCCCGGGCCAAGTCAGGGAGATAGTTAGCCGATATAAAAATATTTACGAGTTGTCCCCTCTGAGTTAGAAATTATAAGGCAGGATTTTAAAAGAAGGAATTCAGAATTAGAAAAGAAGATAGAACAAATGGAAAAAGAGAAGATGAACTTGAGACTAGACATGGATGTTCAGAAGCTAGAAACTGAGAAATTAAGAAAAGGGAAGAATAAAGCTGAGAGAGATTTGGATTGTTTGAAAATAGACTATAGGAGGTTGCGTTGTTCGATAAAAACTGCCGGGTTGGGGAAAACTTTAGAGCAGTGGTGTCAAGAAATTCAAGAGGAAAAGATCAAGGCTGATAGATAGGAAAGGAAATTCCAGAAGGCCCAGATACGGAATGAGACCCTAGAGAAGAGTTTGTTAGAAAGTCGGAATGAAAACGGTGAGCTAAAAGCTAGAGTGGCTGAACTTGAGAAAACTCTTCATCAGTATCGAAACCGTAATTCTGTAATAGAGCTAAGAGCGAGCCTAGACAAGATTGAGCAAATGAAAAGAAGAGTGGAAGAATTAGAAGTGGCATTACAAAAATGTGAAATGCGGATTGAATTCCTTGAAGCTAGTGAAGAGCGTCAAAAAGAACAACTCCTTTGTTGTCAGAACCAAGTCAGAAACAAAGATCACACTATGGGAGAGGCTGTGGCTCAGATTCGAGAGGTAGCTGATTACTTACAGACTTTGGCAATACAAGCTAATATACTGAGTGTAAAGTACGAGCTAGAATCAGACCAGGGGCAGGAGTTAGCCTCATTGCTTAGGAAAATTAAAGCTTTGAGTGTTAGGGCTAAGCCATAATTGTAATTTGTTTTATGTAAAGAATTTTGTTTTCTGGTAAAGTTTTCTAAATGGGATTGAATCAAAATTGACGCCTTTGTTGCATTCACTTCATGCATTTGCATTACATTACATCATATGCATTAAAGTCCACCAAAAGGACGTAATTGGTTAAAATCATTTTAGTTTATCTGGCAACCGGTAAAAAACCTACCAACCAAACATCGTTATGGTACCCGAGCTAAGACAAAAGACATGGACCAAGATTACAAAAACTCGAACAGCTTCAAAAGGAGATGCAAGACCAGCTACAAGTGCAAATGCAAGAGTAGCTAGCTAAGATCCAACAAGACATGATGGATAAAATGCTAGAATCTCAAGGAAACATGATGACCCAGTTGACCCAATTAGTGACTAAGGGAATAGATAAAGGAAAAGGCCCTATGACCAACCCTGGTGAGGATAATGAAGAGACACTCTATCCTCCAGGTTTTACTCCACCAAATATACAGGCCCAAGTTGAGATGTACCTGCAGAGACCATCTGTCACAATTAGGCCTCAACAATCTCAGGCCGGTGCTTCGATGCCAATGAACTTCCAGGCTGGGTCAGGTTGAAATCCAGGAAATAACCCAACTAATCTAGTTATCCCCGATTTTGGTGAAATGGCAGAAAAGGAAAAGGTAAAGGCGGAATTGCCAAAACAGTTAGAGGACAGGTGTAGATAGAAAGTGCTGATAGCCATCAGAGAATTGACGCTAAAGATCTGAGCTTGGTTTCAGATTTAGTTCTTCCTTACAAGCTCAAAATACCAGAGTTTGAAAAGTACAATGGGACTGAAGCTCATATCACCATGTTTTGCAGACGAATGGCTGGATATGTTAATAATGACTAACTACTAATACACTGCTTCCAGGACAGGCTGGTGGGGGCAGCATCCAAGTGGTACAACCAATTGAGTTGTACCAGGATTAGTTCGTGGAGGGACCTAGCACAAGCATTCATGAAGCAGTATAGTCATATCACGGATATAACTCCTGATAGAATTAATTTACAAAACATGGAAAAGAAGCCTAGCGAGAGTTTTAGGCAATATGCATAGAGATGGAGGGAGGTTGCCATCCAAGTTCAGCCGCCGCTCTTAGAAAAGAAAACTACGATACTCTTTATCAACACGTTAAAAGCCATATTCATCACACACATGCTAGGAAGTGCCACAAAGAATTTTTTAGATATAATCATGAATGGCGAGATGATTGAGAACGCCATAAGATGTGGGAAGATAAATGTCAGAGAAAGTAACAAAATGTCAGCCTCGAGGAAAAAAGAAAACGAGGTGAACAACACGAGTACATACAAAAAAGGTTACTCAAAATCGATCACGGTAAATCAACCAGGAAAGGGGGTTGCCAATCAGCAAGGTTCATTAAGGTAGGAATCTGGTGCAAGACAAAACAATGAGAAGCTCTAGTTCACGCCAATTCTAATGTCGTATAAGGAGCTATATCAAAGTTTGTTTGATGCACATGTTGTTTCCCCTTTCTATTTAAAGCCCTTGCAGCCTCCGTACCCAAAATGGTATGATGCAAACGCATAATACGATTATCATGCGGGAATTAAGGGGCATTTTATAGAAAATTGTAGTGATTTTATAAAATTGGTTGAAAGGTTCATCAATATGGGTATTCTCAAATTTGACGATTCATCCAATACAGAAAATTCGCTACCCAATCATGCTGTTAATGGAATAAACATGATGAGCGAAACTATGGAGAGAAGAATTAAGACAGACATTGCAAAAATAAAAACTCCTCTAAAAAAGGTCTGGAAGGAGATGAACAAAAGAGGGTTAATTGATTCAGATTTAGGGAAAAGATGTGAAGAGACGAGGAATTACTGTGGGTTCCACCATGAGGAAGAGCACAAAATTCAAAAGTGCAAAGAGTTTAAAGTCCTAGATCAAGGAATGATGGATGATAAGGAAGTGGAATTCTATGAAAAAATCAGGGAAGAAGGAAGTATATGTGCATCCGAGTCTACGATGAAGGTTTCAAAGGTAAATCATCCTATGGTTATCATTTCAAGACCAAAAAATAATGACACTGGGGTACTAGTAGCACCAAAAATCACAATTCAAAAACCTGCAGCCTTCTTTTACAAGGAAGCAAGAAGGTCCCGTGGAACTATGAGTGCAATGTAACCATCCCGGGAAGGAAGACTTCAGTCGGTGCTTCAAAAGAAGATCAGGGTATAGGTTCTCGTACACATAATGAGAGACGTTACAACGTGATAAGTCCCCAAGTAGAACCTATAAAAGGATAGGAGAAGACAGAATAAAAGAAAGAGGAAGCAGTCGAGCCCATCAACGAGCCAGTAGGAGAGGAAGAAGCCAAAGAATTCCTCAAATTCTTAAAGCATAGAGAGTACAATGTTGTGGAACAGTTGCATAAACAACCAGCTCGCATATCTGTACTAGCTTTTCTCTTGAGTTCAGAAGTACATCGAAGCGCGTTAATGAAAGTGTTGAATGACACATATGTGGCCAATGGTATCTCTGTCAATAAATTAGACCGGTTGGTTAGCAATATAGGTGCTGATAACTTCATCTTCTTCAATGATGATGAAATACCACCTGGAAGTATGGGGTCTACTAAAGCTCTGCACATTACTACCCGATGAAAAGGGTACACCTTACTTGGGGCCCTAATTGACAATGGATCTGCATTAAATGTACTACCCTTGTCCACACTTAACAGGTTGCCAGTGAATAGCTCGCATATCAAGTCGTGCCAGAATATAGTGAGAGCATTTGATGCCACTGAAAGGGGGGTTATGGGGAAGAATTGAAATACCCTTATTGATTGGTCCAACTATCTATGAGGTAGACTTCCTTGTGATGGACATCAAGCCTTTCTACAATTGTTTGTTAGGAAGACCATGGATACATTCGGCAGGGGCTGTACCTTCGTCATTACATCAAAACCTGAAGTTGATATCAGAGGGTCGATTGGTGACGATAAATGCCGAAGAGGATATTATTGTAGCCGTAACCAGTGATGAACTGTACTTAGAGACGATTGATCAGGCAGACAAATATTCTTTCTGGTCTTTGGAGTTTGTTAATGCAACATTTATTACTGAAGGGAGCAGGATTTCGGTGCCAAGAATGTCCAAAACTACAAGAATGGGTCTACAATTGATGGTGGGAAGAGGAGTCTTACCGGGAAAAAGACTGGGGAGACATCTTCAAGGAAGAGTTGAGGCTTCAATACTGAAGGACAAGCATGATCGTTTTGGCTTAGGGTACAAGCCAAATACAAGACAAAGGAGGAAGGAGTTAGAGAAGAGGCAAGAGAGAAGAAGGGCACGCATGAGTAGGGAGGAAATCAAGTGGGAACCAATGATATTCCCCCGCATATCCAAAATTTTTGTGTCAAGAGGGATTATTCATCCTGAGTGAAAGACACCGATGAGAGAAACTATTGAATAAATTTTGGGAAGCATTCATATCAATGCCATTCATGAAGAAACAACTGGAGGAGGGACCGTGTTAGATATCTGCGCTTATGAACTTGGGAGCGTGCTAAGCAATTGGACTGCAGAAGAGATCCCTATAGTATTTAGAGCTTACTCAGAGTAATGTTCAGAACACTCTTATTGCTTTTAGCCTAGAAGTGATATTTTTTAATGAAGTACATTTTTAATGAAGTACATTTTTTTTTAATGAAGTACATTTTTTTTGCAATCATTTTGAGCAAATATTCTTCATACAAGTAACTATTTTGATTCTTTCACTCTTTTGGATTTTCTTCCAAATCATTCTTTCATTCATTCATAATTATACTGTACAAATAATTATTCATAAATTTATCCATTCTTTGTATATTCTTTTGTACCTACGATAGGTCCCTGGATATCAATGACATGAGTGACGCTGCTGCAAACTCAGAATTTCCTTTTGAACGAGACATATGTTTAAAGGGATTGCATGACTTTGAAGATGACGTAGACTACGGCTTGTCTCCGGACTTGTTGAGGATGGTAAAATAGGAAGAGAAACAAATCCTACCTCACAGGGAATCAGTAGAAATTGTGAGCTTGGAAGAAGGAAAAGAGGTGAGGATTGGAACTGACATTGCTACAAAGACGAGGTGAAACCTCATTGAGTTACTCCAGGAATTCAAAGATGCCTTCACATGGTCATACTGGGACATGCCCAGGTTAAGCGCTACATTGTAGTACATCGCCTTCCTATAAGAGAGGATTGCAGGCCAGTTCAGCAAAAACTTCAGAGGATGAGGCCTGATATAGTGCTAAAAATAAAGGAGGAGGTCAAAAAGTAGTTTGATGCCGGGTTCTTACAGGCAGTCAAGTATTCCAAATGGGTAGCCAATATCGTTCCAGTCCCTAAAAAGGATGGGAAAGTATAAATGTGTGTGGATTACAGGGACCTGAACAAGGCCACCCCAAAAGATAATTTCCCATTGCCTCATATTGGCACTTTGGTGGATAATACAGCTGGCTACTCTCTGTTTTCCTTTATAGATGGGTTCTCCAGATACAATTAGATAAAGATGCATCCTGAAGATATGGGAAAGACCACATTCATCACCTTGTGGGGAACGTTTTGCTATAAAGTGATGCCATTTGTTTTAAAGAATGCAGGAGCAACATATCAAAGAGTCATGGTAGCCTTGTTCCATGACATGATGCACATCGACAATATGATTGCAAAATTCAAAACAGAAAAGGAACATGTTCAAGTCTTGAGGAAATTGTTCTTAAGATTGAGGAAGTTCCAGCTCAAGCTCAATCCAACAAAGTGCACTTTTGGTGCTAGGTCAGGAAAGCTGTTGGGTTTTATGGTCAGTGAAAAAGGAATCGAGATCGACCTAGACAAAGTCAAGGCGATACGAGATTTACCTCTGCCACGTACTCAGAAGAAAGTTTGAGGTTTCTTATGAAGATTGAATTACCTTACTCGATACATTTCACAGCTAACAGAGAAATGTGACCCCATATTCTGTCTTTTGAAGAAACATAATCCAGGAGAGTGGGATGAGGAATGCCAGGAAGCTTTTGATAGGATAAAACAGTACTTGTCCAATACTCTAGTACTACCACCACATAGTCCGGATAGGCCACTAATACTGTATTTAACGGTGTTTGACAATTCCATAGGATTGTGCTAGGCCAACATGATGAGAAAGGAAAGAAAGAAAGGGCGATATATTATCTCAGAAAGAAATTCACTGACTGTGAAATGAGATACTCGCCTATTGAGAAATTATGTTTTGCCCTAATTTGGACAACTCAGAGATGAAGGCAGTACATGTTATACCATACGACTTGGCTGATTTCAAAGTTAGACCCCTTAAAGTATATGATGGAGTCGACTGCTTTGAATGGGAGGATGGCCAGATGACAGATTTTGCTTTCCGAATTTGACATAGTTTATGTGAGTCAGAAGGCCGTGAAAGGGAGTGCGATAGCTGACTTTCTAGCTAGTAGAGTCTTGGTGGATTACTTACAAGCCTTTGAATTTTGATTTCCCGAATAAGGATTTGATGTATGTCGCAACCACTAAAGTGTTGGAATGCCGGCACCCCTACGGCGCAGTAGAAAAATATAACACCTGGCGATCCTAACCATGGATCCATGTGTGAAGAACGAATCGGGGTGAAAAAGGGTTTCGAAATTACCAAATGGTGATTCTGAGTAGATAGTGACGCCTAGGCAATGAGTAATCTGATCTACTATCGAACCAAACTGCAATCTTTGATGACTCCGACCTCTACGTAATCCACCCAGTTGACTATGAACGAAAGGAATCCCCAAACAGTTTTGGAGAAGACTTTACTTTGACGACTGCTAGACTCACTAAGCAAAGAAAAACAAGATTTTATATCTTATTATTTTTTTAGGGTTTCTTAAAATTAAATAAATATAATAATGTTTAAAAAATTGAAAATTATAATTACATTAATTATAATAAAGATTTCGATAAACTATATTTGTAACACCCATTACCCGTATCCAACATCGGAATAGGGTACGAGGCATTACCAAAACACATACACTTGTAAACGTATTAAACAGAGTTATAAAATTTCATCTAAATTAAAACTTTCAAAATAATTAACATGCTTCTATAACTTTTCACAATATATCCTCAAAATATTATAATCATAATAATTAGGGCCTACGAGATCCGATACATACTCATGCAATTCAATGCTTCATTTCCATTTCATTCAATTCGCAATTTCTCATGCTCATAATTTAAATCATATCACTAGCAATTTCCATTTAATTCACGTACAATTCAATGACATTAAGTTCAACACTAATACGTATTTACCATTTATCTCAACATTTATCAATTATACCATTCAATAACACATTTATGAAATTCTCAATTTTTCAATGAAAATATCACTTTAGCTTAAATAACGACATCATCCTGTTAAAAATACACAACCACTTATCCATTTGCTTTAATTCTTTTGGGCCTATTTGTCACTTACCATCCTTAATCAAATTAGGGAACGGTTACGGAAAATTGAGTACTTCACTTCCTATTGGCCATAGTATAACTATGGTCTTACATATGATCACTTATCACTTGTCCCTGATCAGATAAGTGTAGCTAGGCTACCACTTATCACTTTGTCACTTGATCAGATAAGTGTAGCTAGGCTACCACTTATCACTTTGTCACTTGATCAGATAAGTGTAGCTAGGCTACCACTTATCATTTTGTCACTTGATCAGATAAGTGTAGCTAGGCTACCACTTATCACTTTGTCACTTGATCAGATAAGTGTAGTTAGGCTACCACTTATCACTTTGTCACTTGATCAGATAAGTGTAGCTAAAGCTACCACTTATCACTTTGTCACTTGATCAGATAAGTGTAGCTAGGCTACCACTTATCACTTTGTCACTTGATCAGATAAGTGTAGCTAAAGCTACCACTTATCACTTTGTCACTTGATCAGAAGTACTCAAATCCGGCGTTCCGCTCAATTTGATCATTTATTCAGTTTTTGCATTTTTATTTTAGTCTCATTTCATCAATAAATATATATTTCATCATACATTATATAATTCATGAAATTAATATTTAATTATTAAATTTCAGCCATATGAACTTTCTATTTCATTATCTTTCCACACTTGTTCCTATGCACATCACACAAGATATAAACATATCATTCAACCATAGTTGCAAGCTAGTGTATTTAAACATGACTCTTTTTGGAACTAACCACATGATAAACCATTCATGACATTATTTTATGCCAAATCATATACCGAATATACGATACACACATACTATGAAACTTTATTTTCACACATGAGCTTAAACCATGACCAATAATGCACAAATATAAGCATCATTCATATTTCATCGTTTATCAGTTATAATCAAACATATGACCAATTATACACAAATCATTCATATATTTCCCAATTTTCCTCCACCTCCTCTCTATTCCTCATCCTTAATGTGTATAACACATTTAAACAACATTATTTGTACTTTCACTATTTTCTTGTATGTAAAATTCAAGCTGTCCGTCTGAGTTAGAGTCACTAAATTATTTTCCCCTAGAGCTACAGAACTCTAAATTAAGATCCGTAAATTTTTCCCAAAACTGGATTCATATATCTTCTTACCATAAAAATTTTAGAATTTTTGGTTAGCCAAATAGTACAGTTTATTCTTTAAAGTTTCCCCTGTTTCAATATCTGACAGTTCTAACCTCTCTTCAGTAAAAATTAATTATCTCATTATACAGAATTCGGATGATGTTTCCGTTTATTTGTTTTGAAAATAGACTCATTAAGGATTCTAATAATATAAACTATAACTCATAATTATTTTTTTAAAATTTTTAACAATTTTCCAAAGTCAAAATAGGGGATTCTGAACTCATTCTGACTCGGTCTAACTAAACTTCAAATATCTCAAAATTTACAATTCCATTACTTACACCGTTTCTTCTATGAGAAACTAGACTTAACAAGCTTTAATTTCATATTTTATTTATCCTCTAATTCAATTTCCACAATTTTGGTGATTTTTCAAAGTTATACTACTGCTGTTCTCCAAAACTGCTTTAGTGCAAAATGTTGATTTCCATTTTGCCCCAAATTTCACAGTTTATACAATTCGGTCCTTTCTCAATTAATCCCTCAATTAATCTAATTTTCTCAATTAATACTTTACCTAGACATTATAAGTTGTTACACAACTATTGAAATTCAGAATTTCCACATATAACTCTATCTTCTAACTATTTTACTATTAGGTCCCAAACATTCACTTTCTATTCAATTCTTTCAATAAAACTAGCATATGGACAATTTAAAGCTCTAATTCCATGCTAAATCATCATATACTTCCAGCACATATTCATAGCAACTTTCAAATTCTTTCATAGAATCAAAAACTAATGAATTCAACAAGTGGGCCTGGTTGTAAAAGTCACGAAAACATAAAATTTTCAAGAAATAATCAAAAATTGAACTTACCTGCAGAAAAAATAGGAAGAACAAGCTTAAGGAAACCCTTATATGGTGTTTTTGCTTATGAGAATGCAGAAAAATAAAGAGAAATCTAGATAATTCCACTTTGGTCCTAACTTTATTAAGTAAATTTTGCAATATTCCAATTTTACCCTCAATTCTCCTTACTTTGTTGCTGATTTCATGCCTTTTCCGTCCAGCCCAAATAGACCTTGCGTCTATTTTCCTTTTAAGCCCTCTTCCTTTTATCATTTAGGCTATTTAATCATTTCCCATAATTTTACATTTATTACAATTTAGTCCTTTTTGTTCAATTAGTTATCGGAAATTTAAAATTTCTTAACGAAACTTTAATACTAGCTTTTTAACACTACATAAATATTTATAAAAATATTTATGGCTCGGTTTAAAATCCCCGAGGTCTCGATACCTCATTTTTTATTCTAATTATTTTAATATTTATTTCTAGTGTATTATTCACTATTTCAAAAATTTTCCTAACTTCACATTTAACTTATACTCACTAAATTAATAATATTTTTTTACGCATTTGTCAAATTTAGTGATCTCAAATCACCGTTCCGACACCTCTGAAAATTCAGGCCATTACATTTTTCCTCGTCAGATTTGTGGTCCCAAAACCACTATTCCGACTAGACCCAAAATTGGGCTGTTACAATATTTATTTATATACGAACCAAAATCATATTCTCATTATGTGTACAACAACCTTGTACATATAATGTGTTCGATATTTGATTACCCAATTAAATTAATTCTATAATTAATTTAATTCATGCGACAACCAAACACAATAACAATTATATTTTATTCCGTTCATTTCAACTATAGGGTGTGACCCTGTAGGTTCTTGTAACGTTAGCACTAATGTTAGAACGATTCTAATGTTACAAACAATGAGTGGCACCTAGCAATGCATCATTGCTACCTAAGTCACAAGAAATCATGATTCGACATAACCTTTTTATTATTAATCTTTTCATGCACTAATCCTTAAGTCCTTTATCTCTGGATTGAACACAAGTCATGGAATAGTCACACTTGTATAGTCCATTCCATGTTCCTTGATATCTTAAATAGACTATGATATACAAATAAGTATGACATCTCATATCAGCTTATTTGAGCATGGCCATGCATTTCTAGTCTCACTCAATCAAGTGGCCTAAGATATTACTCCCATTATGTAGGAGGGACTTATCCTATATCAATCAACCATATCCCTCTACATAGATTGTGGTATATCCAACATCAGCCTTTATAGAACAACCAGTTACGGTGTACGTTTGCCTGTATCAAAATATACAACTCACGATGTTGGGATTATGATGATCTCAAGTCTGATGATCATATACATATTAATCACTATGAGTAATGTCGTGACAATTACATAATAATCTAAGAAACATACTCATAACGGGTCAATCCAATATGTTGTTCTCTAACACACATATTCATGCATCGATTCTGACACTCCATATCAATGACAACTCTTTATCATCAATCAACTACATGTTAGTCTTAATGCGTTATCGTTGTCTTATCCAACAATAATACTTGACTAAGGACCTTTTAAGAATAATCATATTATTCTCAAGACATTATTGTAAAACAGTTTATGTATACACACAGAAAAGAAATTTAAATAATAATGGTAACGCCTTATATTAATAAACATGATAAATCAAGTATGTTATTACAACCATCTGATGATTGATCTTTGGGCATACTCTAACATGAAAAAATTCCCAAATGGGTCACATTTGGAAGCTAAACTTTGATGGACTGGAATCGGGGCAGTCTTAGTATCCTCAAATGGAGATCATTATCCTTTTACTTGCAAATTGGATTTTGATTGCACAAACAACATGGCAGAATATGAAGCTTGCATCATGGGCATTCGTACTGCTAAAAAACATTAAATCAAAGTACTAGAGGTATATGGGGATTCAGCATTAGTGATATACCAGCTCAAAGGTGAATGGGAAATAAGAGAACCCAAATTAATCAGTTATTCAAAGCTGGTTCTCGAATTGCTTGAAGAGTTTGATGACATTACTTTCTACTATCTTCCACGAGATGAAAACCAGATAGCTGACGCGTTGGCTACTCTAGACTCCATGATCAAAGTGAATAGACAAGAGGACATGAAGCCTATCCAGATGAGTATCTATGAAACCCCAGCTCATTGTTACAATATCGAAGAGGGAGAAAAGGATGATAGCCCTTGGTATCAAGATATATTATGATATCTAAAGAATCGTGAGTATCCTGACCAAGCAGCTGAGAATGATAAGAGGACTCTGAGAAGACTAGCCATTGATTATGTCTTAGATGGGGAGATCTTATATAAAAGAGGAAAGAATCAGGTACTATTAAGATGTGTGGATGCTGTGGAGGCTAAGAAGATCTTGAAGGAGGTCCATGAGGGTATTTGCGGAACGTATGCTAGTGGTTTCACAATGGCTAGACAGATTATGATATTCGAATACTACTGGTCCATCATAGAAGGAGATTGCATCAATTATACCAAGAGGTACCATAGATGCCAATTTTATGGAGACAAAATGCACGCACCATCTTTACCTCTTCATGTTATGACTTCTCCATGGCCTTTCGCTATAAGGGGTATGGATGTCATCGGGCCAATATCGCTGAAGGCTTCTAATGGGCATCGTTTCATCTTTGTGGTTATTGATTACTTCACTAAATGGCTAGAAGCTGCTTCGTATGCTAATGTCACAAAGTCAGCAGTCAGTAAGTTCTTGAAAAAGGAGATTATATGTCGATATGGAATGCCTGAAAGAATCATATCTGACAATGCGTTGAATTTGAACAATAGCTCGATAGCGGAGGTCTGTAGTCAATTCAAGATCAGACACCATAATTCGTTACCGTACCGTCCAAAAATGACTAGTGTAGTGGAGGCGGCCGACAATAATATCAAGAAAATTGTGGGAAAAATGACTGAGACTTACAAGGACTGGCATAAGAAATTACCATTTACCCTCCTTGCTTATCGAACATCAATCAGGACTTCCACCGGAGCAACGCCTTTCTCCTTAGTTTATGGTGTGGAGGCAGTTTTACCCATTGAAGTTGAAATTCCTTCTCTCCGGGTATTGGTTGAGCTAAAGTTGGATGAAGCAGAATGGATCCAATCTCGATATGATCAGTTGAACCTTATAGAAGGAAAAAGGCTAAAATTTATTCACCACGGTCAGATGTACCAGAAACAAATGATGCGAGCCTACAACAAAAAGATTCGTCCCAGAGAATTCCACAAAGGAGACCTAGTGTTGAAAAAGATTCTTCCTCTATAAAAGGATTTTAGAGGCAAATGGATGCCAAATTAGGAAGGACCTTATGTTGTAAAAAAGGCCTTTTGTGGAGGAGCATTGATTTTGAGTGAAATGGATGGTAAAAACATGCCTAATCCTATAAATTCAGATTCAGCCAAGAAGTACTTCACTTGCAGAAAGAGAAGAGACCAAGGTGAAAACCCGCAAAGGGCACTTTGAGTCCTTAAAGAAAAAGGGAGAGGCCAACGTGAAAACTCGCAAAGGGCGCTTTGATACCAAAGGGGATTTGAGTTGAAAACCTAAAAGGGGAGGCTCAAATATTGATCAAAATAGGGCATGTGGTGATCTTGCTATACCTGAATTAACAGAAAAAGGGGGCATGTGACGTCTGGGGCATCGAAAAAGTACTGTAGATCTCCTAAACACATGACAAACTCAAAAAAGTTCTTAGAAGTTTGTACGGAGAAGTTCAAGCTGCGAAATCTAGGCACCTAGTCTTCATATTACTTGTATTGGATTTTCCATTCTTGGAATACTTTATTCTTTTCAAGATGCGTGTGCTCGATCAATTCCTTTTTATTTCTTTTATATATTATCCTTGATAATTTATTCATTCCGAGCTATGCTCCAAATCAATTTTATTCTTATCCAGTGTTATGATCTTTTGACAAGCATGTTGCATTGGAATAATGATTAATGGACTAACAACACTTTCATAAAAGAAGTTTTACATATTACTCTGGAAGTTTCTAAATAATACAAGAACTTGAAGTAGGACTATTTTTTAGAATGCACCAAGTTGGGAATATCTGAGAGGGAAAAGTCTAAATTAGGACTATCCCTACGGATTTTGTTGTCAAAATATTGATTGAACAAAACGACAAAATGTTGCATTGGTGATAGAGCTTAAATGAACAGACAAGCAATGATTGTCGAGCAGTAAAAAGAGGTTTTCTTAGAAGAGAAAATTCTACATTGGTACGACACCCTAGGAGTGGTATAAAGGACCAAAGTGATTATGTCCCAAAATTACAATGGATTAAACCTTGAAGATTACAGTGGATTGAACCTTGAAGATTACAGTGGGGGAAATCCGGTTAAGATATGAGTGTTACCACCCGAACAAGATGGTGTTCTGATGTGTTGGTAATAAAGCCTTAATGAATAACCAGCTATAAGAACTCAAGCATTAAGGGATCATTTTCATGACATTTTGCATTCATGCATGCACATTTAGTTAGGGGATCTTGATTCATTCCGATCATAACAACCTAATCACTAGGCATAAATAGGCCCATGAAATGGATTCTACAGGTCATATTCCCTGGAGAACAGATCGGTGAAACCACAAATCCTATACCGCTAAAGTTGCAGTGGAGCAGATTAAAGTTGAAGGCAGCGAATCTTATTTCCCTGGTGTCGCAGTAGATTAAATTTGAAGGCAGCAAATCTCATTTCCTTGGCGTTGCAGTGGAATAGATTAAAGCTAAAGGCAGCAAATCTTATTTCCCTAGCGTTGCAGTAGATTAAAGCTGAAGGCAGCGAATCTCATTTCCTTGGCGTTGCAGTGGAATAGATTAAAGCTGAAGGCAGTGAATCTTTTTTCCCTGGCGTTGCAGTAGATTAAAGCTGAAGGCAGCAAATCTTATTTCCCTAGCGTTGCAGTGGAACAGATTAAAGCTGAAGGCAGCGGATCTTATTTCCCTAGCGTTGCAGTGGAATAGATTAAAGCTACAAATTATGGGGAATCTTATCTTCCTGAAGTTGCAGTGAAGCAGATTGAAGCCACCAATCCTATCTCCCTGAAGTTGCAGTGGAGCGGATTAAAACGACAAATCATATACCTTTGAAGTTGAAGTAGGTCAGATCAAATCTACCATAACAAGTCTTATCTCCCTGAAGTTGCAGTGGAGCAGACTAAAACGACAAATTTCATTCCCTTTGAAGTCGTGGCAGAGTAGACGAAAGCTACAAGTCATATCTCTCTGACGTTGCAGTGGAGTAGACTAAAAATAGCAAATCTCGTTTCCCCTAAAGATACAGTGGGTTGGAGTAAAACTATTCACCAAAAGAAATCAAGACTCGACAAGACCGGGAAAATTTGGCCCTGTTAAAGTCTTTGCTTCATTCCTGCTACACGACAATCACCAAAGAGGGGTAGCTGTTACAGGCCCAATTAGCCCGGGCCCGCATACAAAATAATAAAACCAATAACCAAAAAAATCAGTCCAATAAATGTCCATTTACAAATTTCAACAAGCCCAAAACCCCTAGCCCAAATTACCAGTAAGCCTAAACCTAATATTTTCAATAGCAAAAAAACCCTAGGCAGCAACCAAGCCACAGCTGCCGCATGCCCCAATGGCAGCCCCCCGGACGCCGCTTTCTCCACGTGTGCCGCCACGTCCTTGTACCTGCAAAACAAAAAAGGAGAGTCCAAAAGCAAAAAATAGTGTAAAAAATAGAAAAAAATAGAAAGATAAGTAGTATTTTCGGGCTATAAAAAGAGTCACAAGTTTGTATTTTTTTACTTACGAATGAATCAAAAGAAAATAGAGAAAAATCAATTTAAGTAAAACCATTTTCAAAGGTAGTAGTCCCGTTTTTATTTTTTTATTTTTATTTATTTATTTACATTTTTTAAGAAATGAAAATGAGAAAGGAAAAAATAAAAATCATATATTTTTTGTGAAAGAGGTGCCGATTCCGATGAAAATATGGGACTTTTGAGTTAGGAAGTCGAAAGGGCCAAAAAATAGGTATTTTTGGTTTTTTTGCCACCGTGAGCGGCCATAGGGAAATGTATTCCCCTGAACTAAACTCAGTCCTTATGAGCCTATAATGGGTGAGGATCGAGGAATCTGTTGGTTTGGGTACCTTTGCTCTAGAAACTAAACCTCATGTAGTGAGCTTTAGGAACTTACCCTAGGTAGAACTATACCAAACCCTAGTAGATTCCTAAATAGGTGCTATATTATTTCCTATTTGTGTTGAATTCTATTTTTATACATGATACTAACATTTGTGTGTTTTGCTTTGATTGCATGGCATTTTGACTACATAGCATTTCATCCTAAAAGGTGTTAGTTTATATTCAGTTACTAGATAGAGAGCTTATCATGGAAAATGGATTTCTTGATAAGGAGAAGGATAATGTGGCTGTCAAGGCCTGGTCTGAGACAACACAACGAGGAAAAGGTGATAGTTTGGCCGAAGGATATGTATTAGAGTTGTGGGACTTCACTTGTATTAGTGTAACCCAGAATAGTCTGCAAGAATTGAAGGAAATCTGGGATCAGTGGAATGATGAGGTCAAGTAGCTTTTTTACTCTAGCTATAGAGATCTGCCTTATTTGCTTGACATAAAGGTGGATAAACACTTGTTTCGTGCCCTCCCCACTTTTGGAATCCTGCTTATTGTTGTTTCACTTTTGGGAGAGGTAATCTGGTACCTACAGTGGAGGAATACATGGCCTTACTTCGTTGCTCGAAGATTCTAGCAAATAGAGCTTACTCGAGAGCTGTTAATGTCCCAACCTTTTTGAAGAAATTTATAAATATTACCGGGATGAGTGAGCAATGGGTTGCAGCATGGATCAAGCAGAAGGGGGATAGTAAATGCATTCCTTGGAAAAATTTGAAGGATCTAATTCTAGCCCATCCTGATACAAAGAAGAAAGTTGATGTCTTGGCCTTGAGTGTCTACGGCTTAGTTGTATTTCCCAAAGCCTTGGGACACGTTGATGAAGCGGTCACCGATCTCTTTGACTAACTTAATAAGAGGGTTACACCAGTCCCGATAATTTTGGCAGAAACCTTCAGATCGCTGAACAAATGCCAGAGAGTGGGTGGGGGTAGATTCATCGAATGTGCGCAGCTCCTTTTAGCATGGGTCCAGAGTCACTTTTGGAAAGTTGATAAGGTTTCTTATCAGGTCTTCTCCGAAAATTATTCACCTCTAAAGGAGATAGTGGTTATACCGAGGCGGGATGATATCTCGGAGCGAAAAATGGATGGCAATTCTTCAGAATCTTCAAGAGAAGGATATCGAATGGAGAGCTCCTTGGATGCTTCCAGATGAGATCTTATATAGATGTGGTAATTTTGATTGGGTCCCCCTACTTAGAATTTGGGGAGCTGTTGGCTATGCACCGTTGCTAGTGCTAAGATAGTATATGTCAAGGCAGTTCGTACCCGCAACCCAAGGGCTAGCTTAGTGCAAATTTTCATATAAAGGCGATGGTTACAAGAAGAAGATTCGAGAGAAGTACAATGCCTGGAATCAAACTCGACGGATAAAGAGATTGGCAGTAGGTCTGATAATGACCCTTGAATATATCAAGTGGTAGGGTAGGAGGATTAATGATAACATCCTCAGGCCAAGTCAGGGAGACAGTCAGCCGATACGAAAATATTTGCAAGTTGTCCCCACCGAGTTAGAAATTATAAGGCAAGATTTTAAAAGAAGGGATTCAGAGTTAAAAGAGAAGATAGAACAAATGGAAGAAGAGAAGATGAACTTGAGACTAGACATGGATGTTCAGAAGCTAGAAATCGAAAAATTAAGAAAAGGGAAGAATAAAGCTGAGAGAGATTCGGATAGTTTGAAAATAGACTATAAGAGGTTGCGCTGTTCGATGAAAGCTACAAGGTTGGGGAAAACTTCAGAGCAGTGGTGTCCATAAATTCAAGAGGAAAAGATCAAGGCTGATAGGTAGGAAAGGAAATTCCAGGAGGCCCAGATGCGGAATGAGACCCTAGAGAAGAGTTTGTTAGAAAGCCAGAATGAAAAGGGTGAGCTAAAAGCTAGAGTGGCTGAACTTGAGAAAACTCTTCATCAGTATCAAAACCGTAATTTTGCAATGGAGCTAAGAGCGAGCCTAGACAAGATTGAGTAAATGAAAAGAAGAGTGGAAGAATTAGAAGTGGCATTACAAAACTGTGAAATACGGATTGAATTCCTTGAAGCCAGTGAAGAGCGTCAAAAAGAACAGCACCTTTGTTGTCAGAACCAAGTCAGAAACAGAGATTAAATTATGGGAGAGGCTGTGGCTCAGATTTGAGAGGTAGCCAATTACTTACAGACTTTGGCGGTACAAGCTGATATACTAAGTGTAAAGTACGAGCTGGAATTAGACTAGGGGCAGGAGTTAGCTTCTTTGCTTAGGAAAATTAAAGCTTTGAGTGTTAGGGCTAAGCCATATATGTAATTTATTTTATGTAACGAATTTTGTTTTCTGGTAAAGTTTTCTAAATGGGATTGAATCAAAATTGACCCCTTTGTTGCATTCACTTCATGCATTTGCATTACATTACATCATATGCATTAAAGTCCACCAAAAGGACCTAATTGGTTAAAATCATTTCAGTTTATTTGGCAACCAGCAAAAAACCTACCAACCAAATATCATTACGGTACCCGAGCTAAGGCAAAAGACATGGACCAAAGATTAGAAAAACTCGAGCAGCTTCAAAGGGAGATAGAAGACCAGCTACAAGCGCAAAGGCGAGAGCAGCTAGCTAAGATCCAACAAGACATGATGGACAAAATGCTAGAATCTCAAAGAAACATGATGACCCAGTTGACCCACTTATTGACTGGGGGAATAGATAAAGGAAAAGGCCCCATGACCGACCCTAGTGAGGATAATAAGGAGGCACTCTATCCTCTAGGTTTTACTCCACCAAATATACAGGCCCAAGTTGAGATGTACTTGCGGAGACCATCCGTCACAATTAGGCCTCAGCAATCTCAGGCTGGTGCTTCGATGCCAATGAACTTCCAGGTTGGATTAGGTTCAAATCAAGGAAATAAACCAACTGATCTAGTTATCCCCGATTTTGATGAAGTGACAGAAAAGGAAAAGGCAAAGGCAGAATTGTCAAAACAGCTAGAGGACAAGTGTAGATGGCTAGAGGAAAAATTCAAAGCGATGAAAAGTGCTGATAGTCATCAGGGAATTGAGGCAAAAGATTTGAGCCTGGTTCTAGATTTAGTTCTTCCTTACAAGTTCAAAATGTCAGAATTTGAAAAGTGCAACGGGACCAGTTGCCCTGAATCTCATATCACCATGTTTTACATATGAATGGCTGGATACGTTAACAATGACCAACTACTAATACACTATTTCCAGGACAGGCTGGTGGGGGCAGCATCCAAGTGGTACAACCAATTGTGTTGCACCAAGATTAGTTTGTGGAGGGACCTAGCACAAGAATTCATGAAGCAGTATAGTCATGTCACAGATATGACTCCTGATAGAATTACTTTACAAAACATGGCTAGCGAGAGTTTTAGGCTATATGCACAGAGATGGAGGGATGTTGTCATCCAAGTTCAGCCGCCGTTCCCAGAAAAGGAAACTAATACTCTTTATCAACACGTTAAAAGCCCTATTCATCACACACATGCTAGGAAGTGCCACAAAGAGTTTTTTAGATATAGTCATGAATGGCGAGATGATTGAGAACGCCATAAGATGTGGGAAGATAGATACCGAAGAAAGTAACAAAACGTCAGCCTCGAGGAAAAAAAAGAGGTGAACAACACGAGTACATACAACAAAGGTTACTCAAAATCGATCATGGTAAATCAACCAGGAAAGGGGGTTGCCAATCAGCAAGGTTCATCAAGGCAGGAATCTGGTGCAAGACAACACAATGAGAAGCTCCAGTTCACACCAATTCTAATGTTGTATAAGGAGCTATATCAAAGTTTGTTCGATGCACACATTGTTTCCCCTTTCTATTTAAAGCCCTTGCAGCCTCCGTACCCAAAATGGTATGATACAAACGCACAATGAGATTATCATGCAGGAATTACGGGGCATTCTATAAAAAATTGCACTACTTTTAAACAATTGGTTGAAATGTTCATCAATATGGGTATTCTCAAATTTTACGATTCATCCAATACAGAAAATTCACTACCAAATCATGCTGTTAATAGAATAAACATGATGAGCGAAACTATGGAGAGAAGAATTAAGACAGACATTGCAAAAATAAAAACTCCTCTGAGAAGGGTTTGGAAGGAGATGAACAAAACGGGGTTAATTGATTCAGATTTAGGGAAAAGATGTAAAGAGACGATGAATTACTGTGAGTTCCACCATGAGAAAGGGCACGAAATTCAAAAGTGCAAAGATTTCAAGTCCTAGTTCAAGGCATGATGGATGATAAGAAAGTGGAATTCTATGAAGAAATCAGAGAGAAAGGAAGTATATGTGCATCTGAGTCTACGATGAAGGTTTCGAAGGTAAATCATCCTATGGTTATCTTTTCAAGACCAAAAAATAATGATGCTGGGTACTAGTAGCACCAAAAATCACAATTCAAAAACCCACAGCCTTCTTTTATAAGGGTAGCAAGAAGGTCTCATGGAACTATGAGTGCAATGTAACCATCCCAAGAATGGACACTTTAGTCAGTGCTTCAAAATAAGATCAGGGTATAGGTTCTCGTACACATAGTGAGAGACGTTACAACGTGATAAGTCCCCAAGTAGAACCTATAAAAGGATAGTAGATGACAGAACAAAGGAAAGAGGAAGCAGTCGAGCCTATCAACGAGCCAGTAGGAGAGGAAGAAGCTAAAGAATTCCTCAAATTCTTAAAGTACAGCGAGTACAGTGCTGTGGAACAGTTGCATAAACAACCAGCTCGCATATCTTGGGTTCAGAAGTACATCGAAGCGCATTAATAAAAGTGTTGAAGGAAACATATGTGGCGAATAATATCTCTGTCAATAAATTAGATCGGTTGGTTAGCAATATAGGTGCCGATAACTTCATCTTCTTCAATGATGATGAAATATCACCTGGAAGTATGGGGTCTACTAAAGATCTGCTCATTACTACCCGATGCAAAGGGTACACCTTACCTGGGGTTTTGATTGACAACGGATCAGCATTAAATGTACTACCCTTGTCCACATTTAATAGGTTGCAAGTGGATAACTCGCATATGAAGTCGTGCCAGAATATAGTGAGAGCATTTGATGGTACTGAAAGGAGGGTTATGGGGAGAATTGAAATACCCTTATTGATTGGTCCAACTATCTATAAGGTAGACTTTCTTGTGATGGACATCTAGCCTTCCTACAATTGTTTGTTAGGAAGACCATAGATACATTCGGCAGGGGCTGTACCTTCGTCATTTCATCAAAAGTTGAATTTGATATTAGAGGGTCGATTGGTGACGATAAATGCCGAAGATGATATTATTGTGGCCGTAACCAGTGATGCGCCGTACTTAGAGACGAATGATCAGGCAGACGAATGTTCTTTCTGGTCTTTGGAGTTTGTGAATGCAACATTTATTACTGAGGGGAGCAGAATTCTGGTCCCAAGAATGTCTAAAACTACAAGAATAGGTTTACAATTGATGGTGGGAAGAGGAGCCTTACCAGGAAAAGGAATGGGGAGACGTCTTCAAGGAAGAGTTGAGGCTCCAATACTGAAAGACAAGCATGATCGTTTTGGCTTAAGGTACAAGCCAAGTACAAGACAAAGGAGGAAGGAGTTAGAGAAGAGGTAAGAGAGAAGAAGGGCGCGCATGAGTGGGGAGGAAATCAAGTGGGAACCAATGATATTCCCCCGCATATCCAAAATTTTTGTGTCAGGAGGGATTATTCATCCCGAGCGAAAGACGCTGATGAGAGAAAGTATTGAAGAAATGTTGGGAAGCATTCATTTCAGTGCCATTCATGAAGAAACAACTAAAGGAGGGACCATGTTAGATATCTACCCTTATGAACTTAGGAGCGTGCTAAGCAATTGGACTGTAGAAAAGATCCTTGTAGTATTTAGAGCTTACTAAGAGTAATGTTCAGAATACTCTTGTTGCTTTTAGCCTAGAAGTGATAGGAGCCCCTCTGTGAAACAGGCTCATGTCCAAACATCATTATTTTAATGAAGTACATTTTAATGAACAGGGCCAGCCCAAAAGACAATTTCCCATTGCCTCATATTGACACTTTGGTGGATAATACAGCTGGCTACTCTCTGTTTTCCTTTATGGACGGCTTCTCCTGATACAATCAGATAAAGATGTATCCTGAAGTGGGAAAGACCACATTCATCACCTTGTGGGGAACATTTTGCTATAAAGTGATGCCATTTGGTTTAAAGAATGTAGGAGCAACGTATCAAAGAGCCATGGTAGCCTTGTTCCACGACATGATGCACAAGGAAATTGAGGTTTACGTTGACAATATGATTGCAAAATCCAGAACAGAAGAGGAACATGTTCAAGTCTTGAGAAAATTATTCTTAAGATTGAGGAAGTTCTAGCTCAAGCTCAATCCAGCAAAGTGTACTTTTGGTGCTAGGTCAGAAAAGCTACTGGGGTTTATGGTCAGCGAAAAAGGAATTGAGATCGACCCAGACAAAGTCAAGGCGATACGAGATTTACCTCCGCCACGTACTAAGAAGGAAGTTAGAGGTTTCTTTGGAAGATTGAATTACCTTGCTCGATTCATTTCACAGCTAACCGAGAAATGTGACCCCATATTCCGTCTTTTGAAGAAACATAATCCAAGAGAGTGGGATGAGGAATGCCAGGAAGCTTTTGACAGGATAAAATAGTACTTGTCCAATACTCTAGTACTGTCACAACCTAGTCTGGATAGGCCACTAATACTATATTTAACGGTGTTTGACAATTCCATGGGATGTGTGCTAGGCCAACATGATGAGACAGGAAGGAAAGAAAGGGCGATATATTACCTCAGTAAGAAATTCACTAACTGTGAAATGAGATACTCACCTATTGATAAATTATGTTGTGCCCTGATTTGGACAACTCGGAGATTAAAGTAGTACATGTTGTACCATACGACTTGGCTGATTTCAAAGTTAGACCCCTTAATGTATATGATGGGGTCGACTGCTTTAAATGGGAGCATGGCCAGATGGCAGATTTTGCTTTCTGAATTTGACATAGTCTATGTGAGTCAGAAGGCCGTGAAAGGGAGTGCGATAGCTGACTTTCTAGCTAGTAGATCCTTGGAGGATTACGAGCCTTTGAATTTTGATTTCCTGAATGAGGATTTGATGTATGTGAAACCACTGATGAAATTTCCCAAGTGGGTCACATTTGGAAGCTAAACTTTGATGGAGCCTCGAACGCTGTAGGCAATGGAATCGGGGCAGTCTTAGTATCGCCAAATGGAGATCATTATCCTTTTACTTGCAAATTGGATTTTGATTGCACAAAAAACATGTCAGAATATGAAGCTTGCATCATGGACATTCGTGCAGCTATAAAATGTGAAATCAAAGTACTAGAGGTATGTGGGGATTCAACATTAGTGATATATCAGCACAAAGGTGAATGGGAAACAAGAGAACCCAAATTAATCAGTTATTGAAACCTGGTTCTCGAATTGATTGAAGAGTTTGATGACATTACTTTCTACTATCTCTCATGAAATGAAAACCAGATAGCTGACACGTTGGCTACTCTAACCTCCATGAGCAAAGTGAACAGAATAGAGGACATGAAGCCTATCCAGATGAGTATCTATGAAACTCCAGCTCCTTGTTACAATATCGAAGAGGGAGAAAAGGATGACAGCCATTGGTATCAAGATATATTATGATATGTGAAGAATCGTGAGTATCTTGACCAAGCAGCTGAGAATGATAAGAGGACTCTAAGAAGACTAGATCTTAGATAGGGAGATCTTATATAAAAGAGGAAAGGATCAGGTACTATTAAGATGTGTGGATGCTATAGAGGCTAAGAAGATCTTGGAGGAGGTCCATGAGGGTATTTGCGGAACGCATGCCAGTGGTTTCACAATGGCTAGACAGATTATGATATTCAGATACAACTGGTCCATCATAGAAGGAGATTGCATCAATTATGCCAAGAGGTGCCATAAATGCCAAATTTATGGAGACAAAATGCACGCACCGCCTTTACCTCTTCATGTTATGACTTCTCCATGGCCTTTCTCCATGTGGGGTATGGATGTCATCGGTCCAATATCACCGAAGGCTTCTAATGGGAATCATTTCATCTTTGTGGTTATTGATTACTTCCACCGGAGCAACGCCTTTCTCCTTAGTTTATGGTATGGAGGCAGTTTTACCCATTGAAGTTGAAATTCCTTCTCTCCGGGTATTGGTTGAGCTAAAGTTGGATGAAGCAGAATGAATCCAATCTCGATATGATCAGTTGAACCTAATAGAAGGAAAAAGGCTAAAATTTATTCACCACGGTCAGATGTACCAGAAACGAATGATGCGAGCCTACAACAAAAAGATTCGTCCCAGAGAATTCCACAAAGGAGACCTGGTGTTGAAAAAGATTCTTCCTCTATAAAAGGATTTTAGAGGGAAATGGATGCCAAATTGGGAAGGACCTTATGTTGTAAAAAAGGCCTTTTCTGGAAGAGCATTGATTTTGAGCGAAATGGATGGTAAAAACTTGCCTAATCTTGTAAATTCAGATTCAGTCAAGAAGTACTTCACTTGAAGAAAGAGAAGACACCAATGTGAAAACCTGCAAAGGGCACTTTCAGTCCTTAAAAAAAAAGGGAGAGGCCAAGGTGAAAGCCCGTAAAGGGTGCATTGAGACCAAAGGGGATTTGAGTTGAAAATTTGAAAAGGGCGGCTCAAATATTGATCAAAATAGGGCATGCGGTGATCTTGCTATACCTAAATTAACAGAAAAAAGGGGGCATGTGACGTCTAAGGCATCGACAAAGTACTGTAGATCTCCTAAACACATGTCAAACTCAAAACAGTTCTTGGAGGTTTGTACGAAGAAGTTCAAGCTACGATATCCAGGGCACCTAGTCTTCATATTACTTGTATTGGATTTACCATACTTTATTCTTTTCAAGATGCGTGTGCTCGATCAATTCCATTTTATTTTATTTATATATTATCCTTGATAATTTATTTATTCCAAGCTATGCTCCAAATCAATTATTCTTATCCAGTGTTATGATCTTTTGACAAGCATGTTGCATTGGAATAATGATTAATGGACTAACAGCACTTTCATAAAAGAAGTTCTGCATATTACTCTGAAAGTTTCTAAATAATACATGAACATGAAGTAGGACTATTTTTTAGAACGCACCAAGTTGGGAATATCTAAGAGGGAAAAGTCTAAATTAGGATTATTCCTACGGATTTTGTTGTCAAAATATTGATTGAATAAAACGACAAAATGTCGCGTTGGTGATAGAGCTTATATGAACAGACAAGCAATGATTACCGAGCAGTAAAAAGATGTTTTCTTGGAAAAGAAAATTCTACATTGGTACAACACCCTAGGAGTGGTATAAATGACCAAAATGATTATGTCCCAAAATTACAATAGATTGAACCTTGAAGATTACAGTGGGGGCAATCCGGTTAAGATATGAGTGTTACCAGCCGAACAAGATGGCGTTCTGACGTGTTGGTAATAAAGCCTTAATGAATAACGAGCTATAACAACTCAAGCATTAAGGGATCATTTTCATGACATTTTGCAGTCATGCATGCACATTTAGTTAGGGGATCTTGATTTATTCCGATCATAACATCCTAATCACTAGGCATAAATAGGCCCATGAAATGGATTCTACAGGTCATGTTCCCCGGAGAATAGATCGGTGAAACCACAAATCCTATACTGCTAAAGTTACAGTGGAGCAAATTAAAGCTGAAGGCAGTGAATCTTATTTCCCCAGCGTCGGAGTAGATTAAAACTGAAGGCAGCGAATCTCATTTCCTTGGCATTACAGTGGAATAGATTAAAGCTGAAGGTAGCAAATCTTATTTCCCCGGCGTTGCAGTAGATTAAAGCTGAAGGCAGCGAATCTTATTTCCCTAGCATTGCAGTGGAACAGATTAAAGCTGAAGGCAGCGAATCTTATTTCCCTAGCGTTGCAGCGAAACAGATTGAAACCACCAATCCTATCTCTCTGAAGTTACAGTAGAGCGGATTAACACGACAAATCCTATACCTTTGAAATTGCAGTAGGTCGGATCAAATCTACCATAACAATTCTTATCTCCCTGAAGTTGCAATGGAGCAGACTAAAATGACAAATCTCATCCCCTTTAAAGTCGCGGTAGAGTAGATTAAAGCTACAAGTCGTATCTCCCTAAAGTTGCAGTGGAGTAGACTGAAAATAGCAAATCACGTTTCCCCTAAAGATACAGTGGGTTGGAGTAAAACTATTTACCAAAAGAAATCAAGACTCGACAAGACCGGACAAATTTGTCTCTGTTAAAGTCTTTGCTTCATTCCTATTACACGACAATGAGCAAAGAGGGCCAGCTGTTACAGGCCCAATTAGTTCGGGCCCGCATACAAAATAATAAAACCAGTAACCAAAAAAATCAATCCAATAAATGTCCATTTACAAATTTCAATAAGCCCAAAACCCCTAGCCCAAATTACCAGTAAGCCTAAACCCAATATTTTCAATAGCAAAGAAAACCCTAGGCAGCAACCAAGCCTCAGTCGCCGCACGCCCCAACGGTAGCCCCTGCGCCTGCCGCTTTCTCCGCGTGTGCCGCCACGTCCTTGTACCTACAAAACAAACTAGGAGAGTCCAAAAGCAAAAAATAGTGTAAAAAATAGAAAAAATAGGAAGATAAATAGTATTTTCGGGCTATAAAAAGAGTCCCAAGTTTGTATTTTTTACTTACGAATGAATCAAAGGAAAATAGAGAAAAATCAATTTAAGTACAAACCATTTTCAAAGGTAGTAGTCCGTTTTTTATTTTTTTATTTTTATTTATTTATTTACATTTTTTTAAGACACGAAAATGAGAAAGGGAAAAATAAAAATCATACCTTTTTTTGTGAAAGAGGTGCCGATTCTGATGAAAGTCGGGGACTTTCACGTTTATTATTTATTTTAATTTTTTTTACGTATAAGTTATTATTCATGCATTGATGATTTCAAATGTTCTATCTTTCATGCTATTTTTTTTTTATTTTGTTTGGTGTTTTTGTAATTAACTTTCAATTCATTTAGTTTTCTAATGTTGATACTGATATTTGCATAATGTATAATTGAGATTATTTTTGTTATGCTTGTTTATGTTTTATTTATTAATCATTCATTATTCATTAGTGTACATTTTATCCTCAAATTATCCTTTTGCATTGTACATAATCACTCTATCGCATTTTATTCGTTTAAAAGGTTACGTCTAATATCGTTCAAGTATCAAAATTATCTTATTCAAAAGTTTTCAAAATAATACTATATGTCGTTTTTGGAACTTCGAGGATCCGAGCCCTAACTTATGGGGTTTTTGATATTCTCGTCAAACTAAAACAGTTAAACATTTTTAGTTTTCATATACACCAAGTTTCAATAAAGATTTTTAAAATGTTAGCTTATACTCGGGAATTCAAGTGTTGCATCCTAACTTACGGGATATGACATTTTGTGACTCGGGATGAGAAGACCTTTTTACATCCAGGTTTATCCAAGTATAATATTTAAAAATATATCATTAATAAAAGGGGGGATCGTTTTTAATATTTTTGAATTTTTGACGTTCGACTTTAAGACATTAAATAATCAATTCGGTACCAATTTTGGGCGTCTCGAGGGTGCTAACCCTTCCTCGTACATAATCACTCCCGAACCCATCTTTAATTCATAGACTAAAATCGTTTTCAAGGTGATCCGATCACATGCATCATAACAAAAGATCGGTGGCGACTCCAATTTTCATTTTTTAAGTCGACCCCGTTTTTTCAAAATAAAAAAATGGTTACGACATATATAATACATCAAAAATACTAAAAACATTAAAATAAATATTTCCCAACAAATTGAAAATAAATTTTAAAAAATATGTATACTTAAATAAGACTAATATAGATACAACTTAACAAGCAAATGTCTCTAAAATAATAACAAAATTAACAATAAAACAAGTGTTATACAATATCCAAACAATAATAACAAAATAGTAGTCACATAATAGTAAAATGTTAGCTATCGAAACCATTTCTTTTTTGAAAAAAAACAAAAATTAGTTGTCGACTTTATAAAAACAACAATTGGGAGTCGCCACCAATCTTTTATTGAGGTGTGATTGGATCACCTAAAAAATAGCTTTGGTCTACAAGTTTTAGAAAAATGGATCCGGGAGTCGGTTACGTACGAGGAAGGATTAGCACCCTCGTAACGCCCAAAATTGGTACCTAGTTAATTAATTAGTGTCTTAATGTCGAAAATTTAAAAATATGATCCTTAATAAAAACTTAAAAACGTTACT
Organism: Gossypium turneri; assembly: GCA_008044935.1. NCBI lineage: Eukaryota > Viridiplantae > Streptophyta > Magnoliopsida > Malvales > Malvaceae > Gossypium > Gossypium turneri. Next base: position 21,268,152 of record CP032576.1, on the reverse strand, counting down.
TATTAAGACTCTTATCATTTCGGAGAAAGAAAATGTCACACCTAATGCGTTAGGGCACAACATTCTAATTTCTCAAAAATGAATTAGTTCAAAATACTCGTGTGATAAAATTTAAAAGAATATTCATTTGTTTAAGATTTATAAAGAAATTACGGCCCAATACGTTAGGGCACAATTTCTCAAAATCCTAAACTTGGAATATTTCTTTTGTTATTATTTTTTTAAAAAAAATATTTGTCTAGAGAAATCAATACGTCACATCCAATACGTTAGGATACAACATATTAAATTCCCGACAACAAGCTTTTCATTTTATTTTTTGATTAATGAGCAATTCTCGATTGTTAGATTTAACGAAGAAAATTGGAACCCAATACGTTAGGGCTCAATTTCCTTGAAAATCCTAAATACGAGTATTATCTCAATTTTGAAAATTTTAAAATCGAGTAAAAAAAATGATGTAATGCTACATTAAGTGTAAAATACAATAATAAATACAACAATGGCATAGGAATAAATGAAATTAATGTACATAAAAAACAACGACATGTAAAGTATCAAATGAACAAAATATAAATGAAAACATAAATCAACAAGCAAATGAAGGAAATAAACAAAAAATATAAAGAGAAAAAAAGGTACAAAATATATACATGTACATATATAAAAAAAGTATATACATATATATAGATTATAAAAAAGATAATTACATATATATATAAAAACAAATAATATTATTTACATATAAAATTTTGGATTATAGAATTTATAACAACATATATAATGCATTTATGAGAATAAAGAAAAAAATATATATATATACATGTTTATAAAAACTATGAAAATAAAATATATAAAAATATATGTATTTAAAGGGAAAAAAAGAATTAAAATATATACATATATATTATAAAGTATTTATGCGTGTGAATATGTATAGGAATTTGGAATAAAATGTGATAATAATAATAATAATAATAAATAATAATGATGCAAGATTAATGATGCCACATAATAGTATTAATAATATTAAAATAATTAATTTAATAATAAAAAAACTAAAATAACAAATAGAGGATTAAATAGCATCAATAATCAAAGACCAATGAATTTAAAACAAAGAGTATAAAATAAAAAAAAGATATAAGGCCAAATAAAATGTAAACAAATTTGAAAATAATGAATTTGAAAATGAATAATAAGAGAAAAAGAGATTTGAAATCAACAATATACAAATCAATAAATAAATTATACACAAATCCAATGAAGGGAGAGGCCTCTATTTATAGTTGAGCCTCCCCAAATCCAACGGTACAGATCAATTACATCAACGGCTAAGATTAAAGGGTATCTACAAATTAAATCTCTAAGATTACAAAATCATATCTTCTAAGATTGCGTATCATATCTAAGATTGCATATATCATATCTAAGATTGCATATCATATCTAAGATTGCACATCCTTGAAGATTATGTTTCCATAAACTTGTAGATGGACCTTCAACCTTTTCAAGTAATGGACCATTCTGATCGGGCCAAATGATATAATTTTGTACTAGACTTAGACATTTTTTATTATTCTGGGTTTATTATTTTTTGTGAGCCCGGGCTAAAATTGGGTATTACAGCTGCCCCTCTTTGCACGTTGTCGTGTAACAGGAACGGAGCAAAGACTTTAGAAATGCCCAATTTTACCCGGTCATGCTGGACCTTGGTACTCTTCTTCTTCAAGTAGCCTCATTCCTTCCTACTGCATCTTCAGAGGTATAGGAACTAGTGCTTCAATCTACTCCACTGCAACTTCAGGGAGATAAGACTTATAGCTTCAACTTGATCTGCTGTCACTTAAAGATGAATTTGACGCGATCTGCTCTTTTCTAATTTCAGAGAGATAAAATCTATCACTTTAATCTGCTCCATTGCAACTTTATGGAGACAGGATTTGCCATCTTTAATCTGCCCCTGCAACTTCAGGGGGATAAGATTTGCTTTCTCAGTCTGCTCCTCTGTAACTTCAGGGAGATAAGACTAGAGTCTGCTCCACTGTAATGCCAAAGAGATAGGATTCGCTGCCCACAGCTTCAATCTGCTCCACTTCAGCTAATCCAAGCCTTAACGCCAAGGAGATAAGATTCATCGTTGTGGCTTCAATCTACTCCGCCATAATGCCAGGGAAATAAGATTCGCCATTGTGGCTTCAATCTTTTCCATTGCTACATCAAGGAGATAAGACTGATGTCTTCGATCTGCTTCACTGCCAGTACAGGAAGGCAAGATCTGCTATTTTCAACCTACTCCACTGCTGTTCAGGGAGATAGGATTCACAATCTTCAACCTATTCTACTGCTGACCAGGGAGATAGGGCTGGGGTCATCGATCTGCTTCGCTATCGGTGCAGGAAGGCAAGATCTACTATTTTTAACCTACTCCGCTGCAACCCAGGGAGGCAAGGCTGGTGTCTTCGATCTGCTTCGCTGTCGGTGCAGGAAGGCAAGATCTGCTATTTTTAGCCTGCTCCGCTGTAACCTAGGGAGGCAAGGCTGGTGTCATCGATCCACTTCGCTGTCGGTGCAGGAATGCAAGATCTGCTATTTTTAGCCTACTCCGCTACAACCCAGGGAGGCAAGGCTAGTGTCTTCAATCTGCTTCGCTGTCAGTACAGGAAGGCAAGATCTGCTATCTTTGATCTACTTCACGCCAATACATGAAGACAAGATCTGCTTTCTTCGATCTACTTCGCCACCAGTATGGGAAGACAAGATCTGCATCTTCGATCCACTTCGCTACCAATATAGGAAGACAGGATCTGCCATCTTCGATCTACTTCACGTCAATAATGAAGACATGATCTGCTTTCTTCGATCTACTTCGCCACCAGTATAGGAAGACAAGATCTGCATCTTCGATCCACTTCGTACCAATATAGGAAGATAGGATCTGTTATCTTCGATCTACTTCACGCCAATACATGAAGACAAGATCTACTTTCTTCGATCTACTTTGCCACCAATATGGGAAGACAAGATCTGCATCTTCGATCCACTTCCTACTAATATAGGAAGACAGGACCTGCTGTCTTCACTGATCTACTCTGGGGAACATGACCTGTATAATGAACCTAATTATGCCTAATGATTATGATGGCATAAAACGAATCAAATGCTCCTAACTAAACATGTGTGAATGGTGCTTGAATGCATAATTTTTTTTCGAGAATGATCCCACTTAGGTTGTCATTGCTCGAAGTTTATTAAGGCTTTAACACTGATGTGCTACAACGCCTTCTTGCTTGGCTGGCTTTTCTGAAGAAACATTTAGTCAGGTTGCCCCCCTGTAAACCTCAAAGTTCAATCCATTGGGGTGCAAAATTTGTACCATCATTCTCCCACTGTAACCCAAAGGTAGGAATATATGGCTTTTTCTCGATCATCTCCTATCACAATTAAAGGATACATGATCTAAATCTCTCTGGTCCCTTACACCATTCCCAAGGTATCATACCAAAGGCTCATGCATGAAGGCTTTCTTCTCTGAGGAAACCTCTTCCTACTGTCTGGTGATCATTGCTCACTTGTTTATTTAAGCTTTGTCATTTTGTTCAATTAATGTTTTTAACAACAAAATCCAAAGAGAAAGTCCTAATTTAGACTCTTCCTTTTCAGATTTCCATCCTTTAAACATGGTGCGTTCTAAACAATAGTCCTGTTTCAGGTTCCTGTATTATTTAGAAACTTTTAGAGTAATATGCCAAACTTCCCATGTGAAAGTTTTATTAGTCCATTAATCATTATTCCAATGCAACATGCTTGCAAAAAGGGTATAACAATGGATGAGAATACAATTGGTTCTGAGCATAGCTCGAAAGGAATAGATTATAAAAAAATAGTAAATAAGGATAACAAAGAAATTGATTGGGAATGTGTATCTTGGAAAAGAATGAAGTATTCCAAGAATAGCAAATTTAATATAAAAATTAGATGCCCCAGATATCGCAGATTGAACTTCTCTATACAAACTTTCTGAGTTTGACATGTGTTTGGGAGATCTACAGTACTCTATCGATGTCCCAAGATGTTGTCTACCCTTTCCTGTTGTTTCAAGATCATCATATGCCCCAATCTGATCAAAATTTGAACTGCTATGATCACCTCATGTCTCATTCTGATCAATATTTGAGTCGCCCTTTTTGGGTTTTCAACTCAAATCCCCTTTGGTCTCAAGGCGCCCTTTGCGGGTTTTCACCTTGGCCTCTCCATTTTCTTTCTTCTTTTCTCTTTTTTTTTGAAATATTTTTGATTAAATCTGAACTCATAAGATTAGGCATGTCCTTGTTATCCCTTTCGACGCTTTTCCAAATAAGGCCTTCCACATAAGATCCTTCCCAGCTTGGGATGAAGTTCTTTTTGTATAAGAAGAATCTTCTTCAATACCAGGTCCCTCTCAAGGAATTCTCTAGGACGAACCTTTTTTGTGAACTTGCATCATTTGCTTTTGGCGCATTTGACCATGATGGACAACTTTGAACATTCCTCTTCAATCGGAATTGGATTCAAAAACTCAGAAAGAATTTTGTCTTCAATAGGCAAAACCGCGATGGGCCCAAGAGAAAGGCATTGCCCTGGCATAGTTTTTTTTTTTGGGCGATATGGCATTAATCGTGAACAGACTGCAAACTTTTGATATTATGCTGTTGTTCAAATTTAGTACATTGTCAGATATGATCCTTTTGGCGTTCCATACTGATATATGATTTTTCACGAATTTGCTAACTGTCTTCTTTGTGACATTGGCATATGAAGCAGCTTCCATTCATTTAGTAAAGTAACTGACGATCACAAAGATGAATCAATGACCGTCAAACTCTTTTGGCGAGATCGACCAAATGACCTTCATGCCCCATATAAGGAGAAGTCATGTATCCCAATGACTCTTTGTAGGGTAAGATCCGTTTCTGGATTTGTTCTACCATCCTTAACAAATCTGAAAATAGGCTACAATCTATGTCATCTTCAAAGTCATGAAATCCCTCTAAACACATGCCTCACTCAAAAGGAAATTCTAAACCTGTAGCAGCGTCACTCATGTTATTGATATCTGGAGACCCAATATAAAAGAATATACAAAAGAATATATTTATGAATAACTATTTGTACAATATAATTATGAATGAAAGAATGATGTGGAAGAAAATCCAAAAGAATGAAAGAATAATTATTTCAAAAAGAATGAAAAAATATTGGCTCAAAAATAAATGCAAAGATGTATTTTATTATAATAATGACGTTCAGACATGAGCCTATTTCACAAAGGAATTTCTATCATTTTTAGGCTAAAAACAACAAAAATGTTCTGAACATTACTCTAAATAAGCTCTAAAAATTACAGGGATTTCTTCTGCAGTTCAATTACTTAGAACACTCCCAGATTTATAAGGGCGGATACCTAACAAGGTCCCCCTTTCAATTGTGTCTCCCTATATGTCATTGATGTGAACACTTCCCAACATCTCCTCATATATTGTATTCACCCCATTGTTCATGATTGGGTAACGAATTTTCTGCATTAAATGAGCCATCCAACTTGACAATACCCCTGTTAATGAATTTTTCAACTAGCTTTTTGAAGGTAATGCAATTCTCTATTGAGTGTCCCGTAATTCTCGCATGATAATCGCATTGTGCACTTGCATCATACCATTTGGGATACGGAGGCTGTGGAGGCTTCACATGTAAAGGAGAAACAACATGCGCATCGAATAAGCTTTGATACAGCTCCTTGTACGACATTGGAATTGGCGTGAACTGAAGTTTTTCAGTACCTTGCTTCACATATGATTCTTGTCTTGATGAACCCTACTGATTAGCAATCGATTTGCTATACGTATTCACGCTGTTCACCTCATTTTCTTTTTCTTTTGAGGCTTGCCTTCTATTATTTCCTCCAGCATCAATCTTTCCACTTCTGATAGCATTTTCTATCATTTCACCATTCATAACTATGTCAAAAAAGCTTTTTGTGGCACTTCCTAACATATGTGTGATAAATGGGACCTTCAATGTGTTAACGAAAAGCATGGTCATCTCTCTTTCTAGAAGAGATGGCTGAACTTGGACGGCAACCTCCCTCCACCTCTGTGCGTATTGCCTAAAACCTTCACTAGGCTTCTTTTCCATGTTCTGTAGAGTGATTCTATCAGGTACCATGTCAGTTACATGATTGTACTACTTTATGAATGCATGTGCTAAATCTCTCCATGAATTAACCTTGGTACGACTCAGTTGATTGTACCATTTGGATGCTGCCCCGGTGAGGCTATCTTGGAAACAATGTATCAGCAGCTGATCATTATTAACATGCCCAGTCATCCACCTACAAAACATAGTTATATGAGCTTCGGGGCTACTAGTTCCATTATACTTCTCAAACTCAGGCATTTTGAACTTGTAAGGGAGTACCTAATTAGGAACCAAGCTCAATTCTTTAGCATCAATCCCATGGTAGCTCTCGGCACTTTCCATCGCTCTAAATTTCTCTTCCAGCCATTTGTACTTTTCCTCTAGCTGTTTTGGCAATTCATCCTTCACTTTTTCTTTTCCCGCTTTCATCGAAGTCAGGAATAGCAGGATTAGCAAGGTTGTCTCCGGGGGTTAGAGCCTGATCTAGCTTGAAAATTTATTGGTGTTACAGCACCGTTTGAAACTGCTGAGGATTGATGGTGACAGAGGATTTGTGCGAATATATCTCCACTTGGGTTTGCCCATGCTGAGGGGTAAAGGCTGGGGGATGAAGAAGTCCCTCACTGTCTCCTTCTTCCACATTGAGCACAGAGCCCTTTCCTTTATCAGTTCTTCCGGTCAACAACTGAGTTAATTGAGCCATCATATTCCCCTGAGATTCCATCATTTTGTCCATCAAATTCTGCTAAGTCTTCTCGAGCTGCTCCTTCATTTGCTGCTGAAGCTGATCTTGCATTTCTTTTTGGAATTGTTCGAGCTTTTCTAATCTTTGGTCCATACTTCTTGATTTCGCCCGAGTACCGTAACGGTGTTTAGTTGATTGGTTGGTTAACTGAGGAATGATTTTAATCAATTAGGCTCTTTTAGTGGATTTTAATGCGTATAATGTCATGTAATGCGAATGCATGCAATGAATGCATAAAGAGACGTTGATTCTGATTCAATTCCATTTAGACAACTTTACTAGAAAACAAATCTCTTTACATAAAATGGATATTTATACGGCCCTGCCCTCATAGGCGGAAACATTCGATCCTCTTCTTCGAGCGTTAAGATAAATCTCACGAACTCTTCAAAAAAGCGTCTCTTCTATCTCCTTTTTGCTCGATCCGGGCCGCAACTCGTTGCTCACTCATCCTCGTGATGCTCGTTGGCTTCTCTTTAAGAAAGTTCAGTGGCTCTTGAATAATCTTTGTCATCTTGAATCCATAGTTGTGTAGTCCTCCATTAAACTATCATCCTTCTCTTACCACGTTTTCTTGGACCATATTCGGACAACCATATTGTCTTCCATTTTATCAAGAAACTCATTTTCTTATGACAAACTCTCTATTTCGCAATTGAACATGAATCAACACCTCTTTTTTATGATGAAAATGTAATGCAATCATAACAAAAAAAGAAACAGGTTAGTACAAAGCAAAAGCAAGCAAGAATAAATAGAACATCTAGACCACTAGGGGTTTGAAGTGGCTTTACCTAGGTTGAGCTCCTAAGGTCTTCTATATGCGGTTCGGTTCTGAAGTAAGGGTACCTGAACCAGCAGATTCCTCGATCCTCACCCATTATAGGCTCATACAGACCGAGTTCAATTCAAGGGGATACATTTCCCTATGGCTACATGGAGATGAAAATCTCACGAAGACATAGGTACGGATGTATCCTGGAAGCAGTCGACTACCCTACGCAAAGGTGAAAACCTCACGAAGGACTAGTTTCTCGCTTCCACTTAAAAGGGTAAAATTATTCAACTCATGTAATGTGTAATGCAGACAATACTTAAATCCATTAAGCAAGAAATAATGAATGCAACAGGATATCAAGAATTTTTTTAAAAAAACAAAATTTTCTCGACCATAAGACAAGAATTAATCAACTTTGTGGCTCGACTCTCTTATTTTTTTTAAAAAAAAGTCCCCAGTGGAGTCGCAAAGCTGTCGAAACCATTTCTTTTTTGAAAAAAAAACAAAAATTAGTTGTCGACTTTAAAAACACAACAATTGGGAGTCGCCACCAATCTTTTATTAAGGTGTGATTGGATCACCTAAAAAATAGCTTTGGTCTACGAGTTTTAGAAAAATGGATCTGGGAGTCGGTTAAGTACGAGGAAGGATTAGCACCCTCGTAACGCCCAAAATTGGTACCTAGTTAATTAATTAGTGTCTTAATGTCAAAAATTTAAAAATATGATCCTTAATAAAAACTTAAAAACATTACTTATTAAGACTCTTATCATTTCGGAGAAAGAAAATGTCACACCCAATGCATTAGGGCATGACATTCTAATTTCTCAAAAATGAATTAGTCCAAAATACTCATGTAATAAAATTTAAAAGAATATTCATTTGTTTAAGATTTATAAAGAAATCGCGGCCCAATACGTTAGGGCACAATTTCTCAAAATCCTAAACTTGGAATATTTCCTTTGTTATTATTTTTTTAAAAAAATCTTTGTCTCGAGAAATCAATACATCACATTCAATACGTTAGGATACAACATATTAAATTCCCGACAACAAGCTTTTCATTTTAATTTTTGATTAATGAGCAATTCTCGATTGTTAGATTTAACGAAGAAAATTGGAACCCAATACGTTAGGGCTCAATTTTCTTGAAAATCCTAAGTACGAGTATTATCTCAATTTTGAAAATTTTAAAATCGAGTAAAAAAAATGATGTAATGCTACATTAAGTGTAAAATACAATAATAAATACAACAATGGCATAGAAATAAACGAAATTAATGTACATAAAAAACAACGACATGTAAAGTATCAAATGAACAAAATATAAATGAAAACATAAATCAACAAGCAAATGAAGGAAATAAACAAAAAAAATATAAAGAGAAAAAAAGGTACAAAATATATACATGTATATATATAAAAAAATTATATACATATATATAGATTATAAAAAAAATAATTACATATATATATATAAACAAATAATAAAATTTACATATAAAATTTTGGATTATAGAATTTATAACAACATATATAATGCATTTATGAGAATAAAGAAATATATATATATATATATATATACATGTTTATAAAAACTATGAAAATAAAATATATAAAATATATATGTATTTAAAGGGAAAAAAATTAAAATATATACATATATATTATAAAGTATTTATTCGTGTGTATATGTATAGGAATTTGGAATAAAACGTGATAATAATAATAATAATAATAATAATAATAATAATAATAATAATAATAATAATGATACAAGATTAATGATGCCACATAATAGTATTAATAATATTAAAATAATTAATTTAATAATAAAAAAACTAAATAACAAATAGAGGATTAAATAACATCAATAATTAAAGACCAATGAATTTAAAACAAAGAGTATAAAATAAAAAAACATATAAGGCCAAATAAAATGCAAACAAATTTGAAAATAATGAATTTGAAAATGAATAATAAGGGAAAAAGAGATTTGAAATAAACAATATACAAATCAATAAATAAATTATACACAAATCAACAAAATAAGAACGCAAGATAGAGAGAAATTCGAGTAAATACTCTTAAGAATTATTATTACTCCCCACTTACGTCCCTTCTACAATGAAGGGAGAGGCCTCTATTTATAGTTGAGCCTCCCCAAATCCAACGGTACAGATCAATTACATCAACGGCTAAGATTAAAGGGTATCTACAAATTAAATCTCTAAGATTACAAAATCATATCTTCTAAGATTGCGTATCATATCTAAGATTGCATATATCATATCTAAGATTGCATATCATATCTAAGATTGCACATTCTTGAAGATTATGTTTCCATAAACTTGTAGATAGACCTTCAACCTTTTCAAGTAATGGACCATTCCGATCGGGCCAAATGATATAATTTTGTACTGGACTTAGACTTTTTTATTATTTTGGGTTTATTATTTTTTGTGAGCCCGGGATAAAATTGGGTATTATAGTAGCAAAATAAGGAGAAAACAACAAGAAAATAGCATTAAAATAACAAAAAAAAAACTTATCTTTTTTTTCCTTTTGTGAATTCGGGTTGGGCCGGGCCAAGCCTAGGCCAAAATGTCTTACCCAAGGTTCTGCCGTTTTTTAAACAGGTCTTATTTTTTTTGTCCAAGCCTATTTTTCAGATCTATATTTTACTCAAACCCTCCCAGTTTTTTGGAGAGCCTCTATGTGTAAGTAGTATTAAAAAAATATTAGTGATCCTTTACAATTTTGTAATATTTTTTCAGAAAATAAGTAAAATTATCCAAAAATTATATTTATTTTGAATTTTTCGAAAAATTTTTATGATTATTTATCATAATTTTTTTTTGAATTTTTGACTTTTTTTTAACTTTTTTTAAATTCTTTACGTTATAAGATTTTATAAATTTTTTATAATTTAAAAATAAAAATTTATGTTGTAAATTTGAAAAAAAAAATATTTTTATGCACTCTTTACGTTTTCCACATTTTATCAAAATCTGAAGAGATTTTATTTTTTCATTTTTTTAAAATTTAAAAATATAATCTTATTTTTAAAATATTTATTTTAAATTTTGAAAAACGTTAAGATCATTTTGTTTATTTTCTATGTATTTTTCATATTTTTAATTTTAAAAACTTTGAAGATTTTTAAAATTATTATTTTTAGATTTTTATAAATTTTATAAAGCCTTTTGGAATTTTTTTTTTTTAATTTCTTTAGTGAGGTAACATATAATACAAAATAGTGACATATTAGCAATTAAATAAATATATATGGGCTAACATGTGACTTGTCACGTCAAATATAATTTCAAATGGACTCGCTAGATTATAATGAGATTTTGTCTAATTTGACTCAAAATAGAAGGTTGATGACCAATTTGCTCCAAATAAAAAAAGTAGGGATCAAATTGAATAAAGTATAAAAATTTAATGTTTAAATTTATTATTTTACATTGTATATAAAAGACCAAAGTAAGCATTTAATGACAAAATTTTAATGAAGGAACTATTTAGCTTTTTTTTTGTATCATACAAGGAACAAATTACTCATTTTCAAGTAGAGAGACTAAAATGTACTCAAAGGTATAACATAGGAACTATTATACCAAACCCAACCTCAAGTCCATCAATGTGTCCCCACCAACATTAGTGCTCGCCCACTCAAGAATAATATAGGTTTGGTAGCAAAATAGTTCGCTTATTCAAGGCCTTACCAATACAATCTTTCACTTGCCTAGAGAGATTTTTGTTTCCCGCCTAAAGATCTTCAAGTCACATCCATTACACCCAAAGTGTTCTTATCTCCTACCACCTGCAACCCCAATCAAAACTTGTCGTACACAATCAAGATGCTCATAACCCTATTTGATAGCTTACAAAGTAATGGTATGGCATGTTAAACATATATACGAGATTCTCAGGCTCCCTTTAGCTTATAAAAAGGACTACCCTCATTTCCTTAAGAAGGATACATGAACATGACCCATCTTCACCACAACTATCTCTTCTCTCTAAAACAGTAATTACATTAGTAGCTCTCAACACCTTCAAGGTGTGAACCACCCTAAACTATCTACCCCAAAGCATACATCAATAATTGTCATCATCTACCGAAAATGAGACTAAAAGCCATGTCTTTAGTCGATGAGAATATCTACTCATACTGCCTAAAAAAGCAAGAAATGTCTAGCAAGATTGTTTCTCTTTTCCCCTTTGATACAAAGCTATCTTGTTAACCCTTTTGTGTTTAACTACAACTAAAAATATTTTTAGCACACCATAGCTTATTGACCTCCTACCTCACATTCTAAGGCTACATCCAAATCTTAATCCAAGCCCAGGTCTTGAACCAAAGACAAATATGGGAGCAAGTCTCAAGTGCCTACAACATGTGGGACTCAAAAGCAAGGTAGCCTACATTAGGTCCTTGTAAGATACTCATACACCACAATAAGTAACCTATGATGGTAAACAAAATCAAGGGCAATGACATTATGAGCACCCCTTAGTCAAGAGTACGAGCCACAATGGAGGCAACATAAAAAAAGAAAACATGAGGGGGTGACCTGCCATCAAATGTAGTAAATTCGGTCTATTTTCGCACTTAAGGAGCTTGCGTTCTAGGAAATTTAGTATTTATTATTACGTTTTCAGTATTTAGTAGTTAGGATTACATATTAGTAAAATAAGTGTTTTTTAACACATTTTTTAGTGTTGATGACCTATTAGGCTGACACGGGCCTTAAGTAGGTTTAATTGGTGTATTTAAGTGTGCAGGAGGCTTAATTTTAGGCCCAATTGAAGTAGGAACCTGGGACGAGTGCTGCACAAGCTTCTCAAGCCGTGAAAGCACGAAAAAAATCCAAAGCCATAAAATTACTATTATGGCGCGACACACACCCTATGTTGAGCTATAACAACCTATGTTGAGCCATAGCCTGAAACATGGGTCACGTGCAAGGATGATGTCAGCAACCATATTTTAGCAGATTCTCATAGATTTTATTTCTTACTTGCACCCAAAGTATCAGGGGCATATCTGGCATAAAGTGCATATATTTTAGCCTATAAATAAGGGGCTTTTGTACACAAATTTGGGCATCGACTCATCCGTCAAGCACAATTTTATTTAGTTTTTAGCTTTCTTTTTTTTTATGTTCACTTACTTGGAATTTTTCTATTCCAATGTGAAGACAATTTCGAGCAGAGATTGCTCTAGATCCGCACTTTAATGTATTTATCAATGAGCATGCTCTTTACTATTCTATTTTATTCTTTTATTTATATTTCGTGAGCCTGATCAACTAATGTTTGTATGAATATTAGAATAATATTTTGTGCTTTATTCTTATCTTGCATGATTAATTTATTGAACTAATTAATTGATTAAGCTGATTAATTGACAAAAGAATAAGGGTTCATAATAGGACTAGTTGGTATAGATTACGCGTTCTTAAACCCTAGTGTAACAGCCCTAACCTATCTCTATTGTCGGATTAGGGTTACAGAGCATTATCATACAATAAAAAACATTTAACGTCTTAACATTTAAATAAATGAAACATATCATTATTCATTCAATCACATACATTTCATCCCTAAATCGATAACTTAGAAGGAATTCAGGACTAATTTAAAATAAATTGGAAAGTTTAGGAAAAAGTGGCAAAAATTGGAAATAGGGTTCACACAGCTGTGTGACCAGGCCTTGTGACTTTTGAGCAAGGGACACACGGTCGTGTCCCAGCCGATGTCCTCACCCATGTAACTCACTGAGTAGGGCCATATGGCCGTGTGATAGCCCGTGTCTCAGGCCGTGTGGACCGAAAATCCTACCTAAAATCAGGTCATTTCCCAACCAATTTATACATTACTAACCAATCCATTTGAGCATACTTTCAAGGGACTAAAGCACCATTCAAACACACCTAACCATGCCATTTCAAACAACCTAATTCACCTAACCAATATGCCATTCAAAGGCACCACAATTTGCATCCAAACATCACTTACCTAAACATATCAATATGTCTTATTTCATGAATACAAACCTAGTTCATATAGGTACTAAAACATGTCACAATAGGCCATTTCAAGCCAACATCAACATACCAAAAGGACCTTAATAACAAGCACATTAAAGTAACCAAAATGACATAACTTGGTAAGGCATCAAAGTGTACCAAACCAACATAGCTTTCAAAAGATTACACATGCTAAAACAACATATACACATTCATCAAAACACCATTACAAACCACCGTATACATTCCATTATAAACCTTAGCCAAAATACTCAAAAACTACCGAAATGCTTACTGGATAGTGTGATAGGTCTCCGACGAGCTTCCAACCAAATCGAGCTTCCGATGATCTATAAAACAAAGAAAAGAAACTACGTAAGTGACGAGTGCCTAGTAAGCTCATATAAACCTCAAACATAACTTACCATTTCTATAATACAATTCATAAAATAAGTATAAACCAAAACCAATGCCGTAAGCTTAGTATGAGCCTATACAACATCATCAAACTCACTAGTTAGTATACTTGTTCATATATATATATATATATATGAAGTCAACCATAAGATATGTTGTTTACCAAGTATAAACATAAGATTTTACATCATCAATGTTACCATAATGTCATGATTTATTGCATTTTCATACTTACCATTTCCTTTTCCTTTTCTTACCCGTTGAACCATCTAGAATTACATCGGATACTCAGGAGTGCTCACACGAGCTGTGGGTCAGAATGTAAGCTACACGATGCTGCTCACACGTGCTGTGGAGAATCCGTAACAAATGCAGGACCTTATCCATCGGTAAGACATTCAAGACCAGCACTCGAAACATGAAATTCCTAATGACATGTCATTTGTATCCTAAGAATTCTTAAGGTTTAATCGGGACTTGATATCTGTCAAATCATCATAGCATTGATACATTTGTATATTGATTCATTTACATCAAAACAACATAATAAACATTCAATGTAAACAACATTAAAAGTATTACAATTCATACGAACTTACATCGATAATTAGGGGCGCAATAGTTAGATCGAACTAATCCGAAGCACTAGCTTTTCCTCAATCTAAGTCCGAATGTGGTTTATCTTGATCTAATTAGATAATTTCAATTAATTAAGTACTTCTAGAATTCAGTTTAATCCATAGTTCATATTCATGCAAAATTATCAATTTGCCCTTAAAATTTTAACTTTTCACAATTTAGTCCTTAAGCTCATAATTTGAAATTTAACCATTTTAATCCTCCATACTAGCAAGCCGAAATTCATAGAGACTTATACCAACTCACTTAAACCAACATTTCATAATTTTAACATGAACTTTTACTAATTTCACAAATAAATCCCTAAATGCAATTTCATCAAAATCACTTAACAAAACATGTTTATTTTTCAACAAAGACTCATAATCTATTAACTATCATCAAAACCTAACCAAAAAATTCATGGAAAGCCCCTCAACCTTTGACAATTTTACAAATTAACCCCCGCGCTAGCTAGATTAAGCTAAATCAGACTCAAAAACATAAAAATCATTAAAACGAGACTTGAATACACTTACATGCAAGGAAATAAGCTTGAACAAACTTAGCTTTCTCCTTTAATGGTGATTTTTGGCTATGGATTGAATAAATTAAGAAGGATGATAGCTTTTCATCTTTTAACCAATTAACATTTTAACTAATTTATCAAATTACTTAATTAACCTTTAAAAACTATCAAAATTTCATCAAAACCATGTCCATAGCTATCCACTAATTCATTAAATGGTCTAATCACCATTTGAGTCCATTATATTTCTTTTCCATAGTCTTTTAGCCCTTTTAACTAATAGAATTAAACTTTTACACATTTTACGATTTAGTCCTTTTTGCTTAATTAACTATGTAAACTTCAAATTTTCATAACAAAATTTTAATATAATCTTAATATAATCACGTAGACCTTAAATAAATAATAAAATAATAATTTGTTCGTCATAATTATGGTCTCGAAACTACTGTTTCCAACATCATTGAAAACGGGCTATTGCACCTAGACTTAACAACCCTAGGAAGTAATCATTGGTTAAACGAGATCGGGAGATTAGTTTAGCCAAGTAAATCGTAGTTTATCTTGGTTAAGAAAGTGAGGTTGGGAGATAAATGAGTATCTAACAATCTATTAATTTATTAGTACAGGCCGAGAGGTAATACTAGTTAATTAATAGCTAATTTATATTAAAACCCAAATTTTGAAATTATTTAATATTTTGTTTATTAATTAGGGATTTAATCGATCATAAGCTAGAAGCTCGGATTGTTGACACTAGGAATAGGAAATTCCATTAAGTTAATTTAGGTTTGTTTAATTTAATTATTTTAATTAATACTTTAATTTGGATTTGCACTATTAATTCATGACTCGATTTGATTAGTAATTAATTTAATAATAAATTTCTCTAATCTAAAATCCATTGAGTACGATCCTCAGAATACTTACCAGTTTTTCATTGTAAACTTTACTATATTATAATTTGACTCGTACGCTTGCAGACACTACCGATTTAATTTTTTTTTTTTTGGTATGATATTTTTACTATTAGTGATATCATGTTTATAGGCAGGTAAGGGGATTATGCCATGTTTAGTGAATATAATCTACACAATAAAATATTGAGCAAAGAAAGATGCAACGACATTTTTGGGACCTCTTGTAATAGGCCTAACCCGTGTCTTAGGCCGTGTAACATTCGAATTAGGGACACACGGCCGTGTCCCAGCCCATATTCGTGCCCGTGTTACTCTCTGACTTGGGTTACATGACCAAGCCACACGCCCGTGTGTCAGGCTGTGTAACCTTCGGAATAGCCTCACACGCCCGTGTCTCAGGCCGTGTGGACCCAAAATGAACCTTGAACCACAAGTTTACCATTTCAAACTTACTTGAACCTTAAGAAACTCAAATACCAACCAAAACACCTATTCAAAGTGACATTATACAAGCCAAAAACATACCAAATCAACCTAATAAGTGCCTAACCAGTGTACTCTCATTGGTACCACAAGTATATACAATTTTACATCAAAACAAATCTTCAAACACAAATGATCACTTACTCAAACCTAACATCTAATTCAATACCATCTCAAGCATACCATATCTAAGCAATACCATAATCAATTCACCACCTATTAATTTGACCATTCTAAAATGCGTCACATAGCCACTTTAACACATAGTATTAAGAAATCAAAAGTGCCAAATAGGTATCAACCAAAACAACTTATACAACCAAGTTCATACTTAACTATTTACATTTCCAAAACATTAGTATCAACAATCAATCCTATTACATGCCATATAATCTGGAATAAATGTTTCAAAACTACCAAGTTATGCTGGATAGTGTGGCTCGAGTGCCGATCCTATCGTCTAACCTTTCAAATATCTACAAAAACAAAGATTAACACAAGTAAGCTTGAAGAAGTTTAGTAAGTTCGACGTACTAAAACGTTAAATCTTACCAAAGTAAATAAAACAATTCAAACAATAACATTTCAACCACGAAGATTTCCTGTCATCCAAAATCTCAATCGATAAATCACATACGTTCAATTTAATACCGAAATGAATAACAAATTCATCAAATTTATTAAACAAATTACCTTATCGAGATTTCAATTCGAAGAATGATTTACGGATAAGAGTACATCGTCAGTCCAACCATAACACGCCAGATGCTCATACGAGCCAATCCCTCATAAACACACTAAATGCTCACAACATCTAATCCAACCGTAACATACAGTGCTCATAAGATCTAATCCAACCGAAAAACGCCAGTTCTCATAAGGGCTAACCCAACAAAAACACGCCAGACAAAGAGTATAACACGAGAGCTCGCAACAAATGCTAAACCTCGGTATACTCAGAAAATAAATATACACATCTCTCCAAAGTCATCTCTACTCCAATCCCCCACAACACACCATATCACGACTATACTCTATCCCGCTTTCAATCCAATCCGCACATCAAATCAACAACATATCTCAAATAATCATTCATTATCAACAATTAAATATATATTGTATCATGTTATACCATTCAATAATTCATATAGAATGTTAAATTTTGAAACCGTACGAACTTACCTGGACTTAATTATAGTAGTTGCAGAAGTTCAGGGACTAATCTGTTATTTTTCCTTTTCCACAAATATCTACGGGATCTTGATCTAAAATGTAAAATTTCTCAATTATTAGTTTACATTTCACATTCCAATCCATTTCACAATTAATACCCTTTTATTTTCCAAATTTACACAATTACCCTAATTTTTTATAATTTTTGTAATTTAGTCTTTAACCCCAAATTCATCAAATTAACTATTTTTCCTAAGTTAAAATTCTATCTAATTAAACTAGGTCCTTCAATAGTCTCTAATTAACATTAAATTCACTATCAAACCCTAAAATTTTGATATTTTCACAATTTAATCCTAAAATCAAAATCTAACAAAAAATCACTTTACAAAATCATCAAACAACACAATCAAAGCTCCAAATACATGGTATTCATAAAAAAATCCAATATTGATCAATGGCAACTTCCAAAATTTTTAACAGAATAAAAAACAAAGGTACGGGCTAGTTGGACCTAGTTGCAACAATCTCAAAAACATAAAAATTACAAGAAACGAAATCAAAATGGACTTACATGCAAAGTTTTTATGTTATCCGAATGTGAAGCTTAAAAAATGGAGGTTTCTCCTTTGATTTTCGATGGAACATCCAAAAAGATGATGAATTTGGTTTTATTTTTATTAAACTTTAATTTTACTTACTAAATTACATAATCACCCTTAAAGAAAACTTTATAAAACCACAATTTAAAAGCTTATTATGGTCCATTAATATCAATGGACTAATTATTATTTGACTCCCTTTTCATTTCATTTTTAAACTATAAAATCAATGGAAAATCAAGATTTACTTAATTTTGCACCTTGTTCAGTTTAGTCTTTTTTCATAAATTAATTATCTAAACGTTAAAATTTCTAAACCAATTTTTAATATGACCTTAATGACTCTATACATATTCGAAATACATTATTTATGAGTCGACACGATAAAAATTTGTGGTCCCGAACCACTGTTCCGTTACCACTAAAAATAAGGTTGTTACACCTCCCTTGCCACTTTTGAGACCAAACCCCCATAAAAGGAAATCCTCAATGCGGTGTTGCTTACACAGGCAAGTTGTGTATAAAAATAAAATATTATTTTTACTTTAAAGATTCCACTGAGAACACCATTCAATAGGACATCTCTTGTCACCCAGTTTTTGTTTAAGTCCCGAACTTTAGGAAAGGTAAGGAGTTAATTGAATAAAATAGTAAGTTGGTAGGATCTACTGGAAAACATGGGAAATTATGTGGTTGATTTGTAATTAGTTAAGTTTCAATTCTAGTTCGATTAGGTTGGAATCAGTTGGTCCATTAGTGAAAGACATAATGATTATCGATGGATGGCTTAATTGGGGCATTGACAGTTGTGCGTGAGGGTTATATATGTGGGAAGCCTTAACCAGTTGGGGGAATTATCCTCAATTTTTTTCTACATTGTCTTCTTTGGTTGTACCAAAGGGAAGAAAGTTGAGAAAAGCTTTGCATGGGGCTTTGATCGTGAGGATTGAGGCCAGAAAGTAGAGAATCTGGGAATTGGTAAGCTTTTCTATCTTTCTGCATTTGTGAGATTGGGGAAAAGAGAAGTAAGGATTTCTGAAATCGTTGAAAAACTTCTTAAGACACTAGATTTTTAGGTTTTAAAGTTAAATACCTTTTGTTTGACTGGAATATGGGTAGTTGTGTTTAGCTGCTTCCAGGACAAAGGAGGCTCTAGCATTTGGGCAAGCTAAGTTGGCGAGGATGGAGGATTTCAGGTTAGCTTTTGTACTCTAGCTTTGGGTGATTGATGATGTTATGCTGCTTGTATGAATTTTTTTTGTGCCTACTCTGAGTTTGTTTGAATCCACAATTGTGTATGAAGATGGTGAATGAGTATATTGCATATGGATGAATATTCAAAAGTATTTTTACACTTGCTACTATGTTCACTGGATTTCAAATGGTTGTGAGTTGGTGTATTAGTCAATAGCGTATTGTATGTTATAGTAATATGTACAACGACTTACATGACATGCATGTTTATGTTATGCAAAGTACGGAGGGAGTTTGACAGCATTGTATGTTAATTTGACGGGGTAGATGAAGATAGTAAAATTTGGCGTAATGGAGGAATGGGCAAAATTAGAAGGGATACAAGGGAGTTTGGCAACATTATGGGATGGTTACCACTAGTCCTTCGAGGCGACACCGTGACGACGATTATCTACTGGTCCTTCGGGACAACTATTGGATCTGGTGTCCTAGGTGTAGTATATTTGTTTGTAATCTTGTATTTTTTTTTGAAAAGACTAATTAACAAAACAAATTCATTTATTACAATTTATATACTTTATATTATTATCCTCAAATGGTTTTTGCACGAAAAGCAAAATGGAAAAAAATGTTGCTCATTGGTTGTCTAATGTTTAACTAATACTAAGTGGTATTACGTGGTTGGATCGTAATATAAAAAGACAACTTGTATTTGTAGACAAACGAAAACATGTCCTTAGTCTAATAAAAAAATGAGCAAACTGATTGAAAGACTAATATCTCATCTGTCAAGTCCAATTGGGGAGATGCCTTGTCTTAGGCATCAGAGCGGATGACTCCTAGAAGATAGAGAAATAGATGTAACTGACTGGACTGACAGTACATCGAACTAGACTCAAGTAGAATAGACCCTGAATCCATTTATGGATTTATTTGCTTGTGATGTTCACAGTGTGGCATCCCTAAATCCTAAGTGGATGACAAAATATGTATGTATGACCTGTACACTTTGATGTAATAAAAGTATGAGTTCAAATAGATAAGGAATCGAAAGCTGGTGCGTTGGGTGTGCAACTTTTGCAGTACATAGCGTCATTTACAATAGTGGAATTCATGGCTCGAGACATGGGTAAATAATATCCTCTCATTAGCATTACATGGTTGATGAAAAGTAAACATGGTCATGAGTCTTTTGTCTTTGTGATGAATGACATAATTACAATTCGATAGTAATTGACTTTTCATGAATGAAGATGTAATAATTACCATGAGATAAAATAGAACTATATTGAGAGAATGGATATTATCCCAAAGAGATCAAGGATATCCTATGAGGGTAACACACTGATGACAATGTCATTGGACAAGCACTGAGTAGTTACTGTCGTAATGGTATGTTGTTAGTGAAAGCTCAATCATGATACTATAGTGTAGTAACTTCGTGACTAAATAAGTTTATAATTAATAGGCAAAAAGCCATAACTTAATTATAAATCATTTGAGCCCTAATTACATATGTCCAACCGATCCTTTTGCTAGCTCGTTGAAACTAAAAATGAATTGCATGTTTGAATAGAAATGAATGAGATGAATAGGAAAAGAGAAATGGTAAACATTCAGGAATAATTATGTTTTTTTCTAAAATGGAAAAATGGAATCATTTGGAAATGAATGTAGGTTTCCAAAATGGAAATAGAAATGATTCATTTGCAATTCTATTTGGATTACTTAAAAATGATCGAAAGAATGAGTTTATGTTTTTGAGCTGTTTTGAAGCCCGAAAATGAAAATAAATCATTCGGCCACAGTGAACATGTTGAGTTGTGAAATATTAAACATATTTTCTTGAAATTTTATCGGGATAAAATCGTCAAAATTTTACTGGGGTAAAATAGAAAAATTGTTTAATATAGAATATTAAAGTTTATTTTGGGAAATAGAAAAATTGAATCGGGTTGGATCACATTATAGAGTACTAGGTCAAAAGGCCCAGGAAGTACTCATAATTGGACACGATGTGAGGGAGGCCCAAAACCCCTCATATAAAATGAAAGGGGTGGGAAACCTAGTAAGAATACTAGGGTGTGTCGTCCACCCCACTCTTACTCTAAGTAGGAAGTTGTTTTTCTATTTGAAATAAACCACTACAACTCAATAAGGGTTCTAACTTCTTTTCTTCTAAATAGATAGCACTAGTAGGGCATAAAACAAAGAATTTTGAGAGATTGTTACTCTACTGAAAAATAGAGAGAATTTATTCTCAACTATTAAATATATTTTTTCAAAATAAAAATTATGTTAGTTTCCATTAAAAAAGAGAGGATTTTAATTTTCACCCCAAATAAAAGAAAGAGCTTTTTCTAGTTCTGCATTTCGGTTCAATTGGTTCGAGCTCACACTCAAAGTGGTTTATGGTATGAGAATAGCTGAGAAGATCATTTGGTTGAAATTTGGTTGAAATTTGGGAACAACGAACGTCCTCTAAGCTGGTAACACAGGTATGAATTCGGTTAGGGTTTATTGCTATAAATATCACAAACCCGGTCGATATTTAAAATTTTAATTTTTTATTGTGCAAGAAAGCCGTTTTCAAATCAAATTTTTTCTAATAGCGACACCGTGAAAATGATTATCTACTAGTCCTTCGGGGAGACACTATGACAATAGTTATCTACTGGTCCTCCGGGGTGACACTTTGTAAAAGGTATAAAAGTCCTTCGAGGCAACACCTCGAAAGGGATTTTTTAGACTTTTTGGAATCAAATGCCCATGGATAGTCATTGCATGATCTAGGGACCGATAGGTATACTTATGGAAAATTGGATTCTGTCGGGTTAGCATACAGGGAAACATATCAGATAATAAAATGGGAAGTCATTATGTGTTTTGAATGATGAGTAGTTTGATATATAGATAAAGGCATGTTTGAGAATGCGAGCAAGTGTCTTAATGAGAGGATCCGCCAAATTATAACGGTAGGAAGAACTGGTAGAAGTGAATTGAATGCAGTCATGGGTGAAAGGAAGGGGGTATTTCCTTTAAAGAGTTGGAAAATAGGTATCCGCCATTAGGACTTCACTAGGGATAAAAGGGAATTCTACCATAATATGTTGGTGGGTAGAACGCCAAAAACTAACAGAAGACACAGATGTTTGTTAGGACTTTACAGCAAAGGGTAGCCACTTTAGACTATCAATTATGGAGGTCCGCCAAGGGAGATCCAAGGAGGAGATAATCTATCAGGAACTACCTACTATTGGAAGTGTCTTAGTAAAAGTTTCTAAAGTGGGAAAACCTTACGAGATTGTCTAACGGGTATAGGTTCGCAAGGAAATTTAGAGTTTATGTTATCTACCAAGTCTCTTATTGAAGTTAACAAATGAGAATTTTAGTAAATGTATCTACCTTAGAAGTAGGGTTTAAGTACAGGCTAAGTCATAAGAAGAAAACTTTCGGGTAATATAGTGAGTCTTTATAGAGTTCAATAAGAATCTGTATTGGTAGCGAGAAATCTACTAGTCTGCCATTAGAAGTCACTAATCTATATAGTCATATATATGGTTAACACTATGGAATACAAAGATGATGTTAGCCAGGGACAAATTCCAAAAGAAAATGTTGATTGGAAGAATACCCTCATGAGACTAAATCTATGAACGTGTCCGCTAGTGGTTAACTCAGAGATTGCAAGGCATCAGCTACGCCAAGAAATTTGTGGAGCACTCAGCGATACACAGAGAGTTTAAACTATGTACGTTCTTCTTATTCCCTATCAACATAGAGTCTTAATGAGGCACTGTTATACAAAATCTCACTAAGTTCACCTAGACTTACGATTATACTATCCTGTTGCGGGGTCTATGGATGACTCGAGGTTCGCGTAAAGGGATCAAGTTAGACATCAAAAAGTTATTACGAATGGTGGTAGTTGTTTCATTCATATAGAAGGGCACCCTTAGAGGTCACACCTCAGGGATTTATTAAGTGTATCCGTAAAAAAGTCCTAAGCCTCAGTAATTATTGTAATATTTGTTCATGCCTAATAAGGCTGAAATATTGTAAGAACTTAGTACTTGTATGATATAGAATATAATCAAATTTTAAATTTTGAAATTTGATTTCATCGAAGGGATTGATTAAGGGTTGTATAGTAGAAATAGATGTATAGTTGAATATTAACTAAGGTTGTGAGTAATCAAATTGAAGTCTTGTCAAGTAATTCGAGTTAATTATGACACTAGGCACCCGGACCCGATGATCAGGTTGGGTATAGGGTGTTACATCTCTACTAGTACATCAAGCTTATAATTTAAGTAAAAAATGCCTTGCATTTTATAGGAAAAAATTGACTATGAATTGCCCCTGAATTGTTAAGTTCCTTAGAAATATCGATATCAATGAGCTTCCCTTAGTCAAGGCGGTCAAAAAATGATAATAGTAATAAGCATTTTCTGATATAGTCGATGAAAAGTTAGCAAAAGATATGTTAACATAATCATCACCCCTCGAACAACAAAACATTATTTGAAGAAAAATAAAATGAGGTGCAAAATAGAAAAGTATATATCTATAAGCTTCTATTAATGTTGTCAATAACAATTAGCAATTAGCTCGCCAGGTAAGACCACCATTACAAAGACAACAAGCTAACTAACAAACCAAGTAATCGTGGCTTAAACACTACACAAAGAGAAGCATGCCGTAAAAGTGTAACAGCCTAATTTTTTAGTGGTGCTGGAAAAGGCAATTTCAAAACCCCATTTCTATAAATTGAGTTCATAAATACTACATTAAAATATTTACGGATTTGATATATTAGAGTATTAAAGTTTAATTGTAACGACCCAATAGTCATTAGTTTTGAAAAATGAAATTTTAGGATCTCGTTTTTGTAAGTCAAGCCCGTAATATAAATATTTACGGAGTTATTGTATAGGTGAATTAAATTCTAGATAAGTAATTTTATTGAATTGGGGATTAATTAGGGTACGAGGACTAAATTGTAAAAGTGGTAAAACTTCAATCGTTATATGTTTTTAATTAGTAAAATGATAAGGACTTAAATTGAAATTAAACAAAGATTTAAAATGGAAATTAGACCACCCTAATATACATATTAGTGGACAGTGAAACAAGCGACCATTAAATTGTACAAAATTTATTTAATTAAAATATAAAACAAAGCAAATTGAAGTGGGAAGAAAGAGAGTAGACATTTTCTTCTTCTTCTTCATGCATCAAACCACTAAAAATAGGGAAGAAATATTCAACCTTAAGGCTGTCAAGTTCTAAATATTCAATTGGTTAGTTCAATTTAGTCATTTTCTTGTAATTTTTATGTTTTCGAGATAATAGGAGCTTAATCTAGCTAGCCCATGTGCTAATATGTTAAATATTTAAAGTTTTAGATAGTTATCATTGATTATTTCTTGAAGTTTTAGGTGATAGATTGATAGATTTTAAGCTTGGAGATGAAAAAGAATTGTGAAGTTATTTGATAGTTTCGTACAGTAGGGACTAAACTAAATGTATTGTAAAATTAGATGTACAATTACGAAATAGAAGGTCCCTAATGGATTATAATGAAATTGGATTTCAAATTAGAGTTTTAAATTGAAAGTTATCTAGTCTCGATTTTAGGGACTAAATCGAATAAAATGAAAACTTTGTATAAAATGATGATTGATTGTGAAATTGATTGAATATTGATGATATTGTATGTTTAAGTTAATCTTTAGCCAACATCGACCCGGATTCCTCGAAAGGGAAGGGAAAAGCTAAAGTCGTCGACGAATAACTTGGAGTTTTCAATTTGTATTTCTACAATCTGAATTGCTTAAATTATTGCATAACTGCATTGTATAACATGGTAAGATATTTAGGTAACTTGGGATTATTTAGTTGAATTGTATCGGCATAAAAAATGTTGATTTTCAAAATAAATTACTAAATTGAATAAAAGTGAAAAATAGTGTAAATTGATGAAAATGAGAAATTGAATTGGAATTGGAGTGATTCATGCTATTATAAGATTAAAATGGTTATTTCATTGATGAATTGAATATGATAAATTTTGAAATTATCATAATTGAAAATTGAATGGTTATTACCTAGTAATTGTTCGGGTTACTTCGACTATGGGTCGATGAGTGCTGGGCATATTGGAAAAACGAGTTTGTTTCTGATATCTAAAGTAATAGACACTTAATTAAAATTGTACCTTTTTTATTCATCTAGGATGAACTCTTCGACTGAGTAGTCTTCTCCATTATCCTCAAGCTCACATTTGCTGAGTGTAGGCTCGTTTCGAATTAGAACATTTTTCACAAAAAATACCAATGAGGCCATTTTGTAATTTTTCTAAACTTTAGGGTCAAGTTGTAAATATAAAAATATCTCTATAAATTTTTTGAAATGATTTCTTTAGAAAATTTTCTCTCTACAACTTCCTCTTGGATTCAAGTGTGTGTAAAATAATAACTCAATGCTCTCTTTATATAAGGAGAATTTAGAGAGTTCAACTAAGATCAAACTTAATCACTTTAATATTCAATTAATTTAACACTTATCATGATAAGTATTAGATTAAATTTAATATTAAATCAATTAAATTAAAAGAATATTTATCTACATGATAAATATTAAATTAAATTTAATATTAAATTTATTACAATAATAATTTTTTTTGCAATAGTTATTCTAAAATCAAATTATCTGGTAGAGGCCGAGTAGCAGTGTAATTCTTCCACTGCTCAACCACTAAAGGACCACCCACCGGCCATTGGAATGTTAGCATCGCCGGCACCGTTGTGTCTGGTGCTGCCATCGCAGGTGTGACACTCTCATGGCACCCTGAGCCAGTTTAGCTGTTGCTATTTTGGTTCAGGCCAGCGATGGCCAGACCGATCCGGTCCAATAATCGGTTCGATCATCGGCCCGATTTCACATAGAAAGCCTAGTTCGACTAGTTTTTGGGTCTCGATCTCGATTTTAGGTTCTTGGGCTCAATTTTCGATCTCATGTCCAATTTTCAAGTTCAATTACCCATTGGGTCAATTGTCTGACTTGAAAATTAATTTTAAAAAATATCATATTAATTTTAATTATTTTGATTAACTTAGTTTTACTTTATCAAAATTAATTTTTTAATAAAAATCTTTAATCAAATTCCCTAGTAGAACAACTCTTACGACTGCCTAATTTAATTCCATATCGAATTAATCGACTCAATTAAATTATTTCTAAAGTCGTAGAATTTTCTTATGATGCAAATGCAGTCCGATCAAGCTTTTGTTGAGCTATTGGAGGGACTAATTAGGCATATACAATTAGGCTCGACTAATTGCAATTTTGTCCAAAAGCATCATTTTGATAACTCACAATTTACTTAATCATGGCGTCAATCCACAAGAATTACCATGGTTAAAAACTCCTTATTGTATACTTTTTATGAAAGCAATTCATCCAACTACTTTGTTTAATGACCTCATCATGTGTGTGTTATCCTCATACGATATCTTTGATTCCTTTGAGTTAAATCCACTCACTCAATACAATCATATTTTATCTAATTGTCACCATTGTGTCTTCTTAATGATTAATATGATCACTGTCAGCGAATATTGTGATAAATTGCTAGTTTGAGAACAAGCAACTTGTGGCCACGTTTCATATTTATCAATCCACACAATGCCAATGAGAGGATATCGTTAACTCTTTAATCGAGTTATGAATTCCATTGTTGCTAGTAAATTCATGCCATAGACAAGTCATATACCCAACACTACCGGCTATGAGTTCAATCATTTTTAGAGCATAAGTCTCCACTTATATCAGAGCACATGAGTTACATACGTATGGTCAGTGACTAACTCAGGATTTAGGTAAATCACACCATGAACATCACAAGTGAATTAATTCACAAAAGGATTCAAAATTAATTCATCTTGGGTCCAGTTCCATGTATCATTCTTCCAATGAATACATCTCTGTCTCTACCCGTGGAGTCAACTGCTCTGATAGCCTAGACTAGTCATCTCCCCAATTAGAATTGTAAACGACATAATAATCTTTCTAAGTATTTGAATCAAATGCTTACTTTGATTCTTTTATGGGATTACGTACTCGTTTAGATTATCTACTAAAGTAATTTGTCTTTCTCGCAATGTAAATGTTCTTACAATGCCACTTCTCATCAGTTTGAACTATGACAATAAATGAACTAATATTTGCTTGTCACAATTTTGCTATGTATGCAAAACAAGAAAGACAAAAACACAAAAGATATAATAGTGAAATGTGAAATTAACTTTATTTATTTATTCATCATTCGAATATATAGAAAATAGTTACATGTTTACTACAATATGAGCATATTTCCCAACAGGGCACATTTGTATTTTGGTTATACTAATGAGCACAGGGTGCAATTTATTTACTTCGAAATTGTCTGATAAGGAACTGGGTGCCAAATTGGTGTGTTGGTTGGATTCGTGTATCCATTCGAGTCTGAGTCGGGTTAACAGGGACTTAAAATGAAAATGTGAAAATGATATTTAAAATGAATTACTACTGTGAAATATTATGTGAACCGAATTAAAAGTCGAAAGATTGGTATGACTGTGGATGAATCAAATGATTCGATTTGGGATTTTATATGTTAATTTTATTTCTCCAAACTTAACCTTTTAATGTGTGGATTGAATCATATGGTATAGATTATGTAATTGATAACATGATTTGCTTATGATATCTTAATTAGCATTGATCTTTGAATTTTTGAAACGCCACTGAGCTTATTACTCAGCATATGATTTTTTTTCCATGCGGATGTTAGGTTATTATGAGCTCCTGAGTATCGACATTAGCATCCAAACATAATCCAAGACTCAATAAAGTTGGTGAAGTTCTTTTCTTGGTTAATTGGCATGTACCTAATGGAGTCCTTTATATTTTGCTATGTTTGTGATGTTTAATTTAGAATTTGTTAATGGTATGCAATTGTGTTTTGCAAGTTTGGTATTTGTAGTTGGTATGTCTTGATCATACACTAAGTGTTAATAGATGATAAATTAGAAATATCCAAGATTGAAATGGGAGTATTGCATAAATGATTTAGAGCCTTGTTCATATAAGTATGCATTCGCTATGTTGAAATGCTTGGGTGAATAAGTTAGTATGTTTAAAATGATAAAATTTAATAATTGTATATATATGAATGGTTTGAGAATTTTTACAAGTTAAAAATGGTGTGAATTAGGTGCTTATTTAATGAATGAATGTTTTGGTTGATTAAGAAATGGTTAGGTTGATTGTGAGGTACATTTTAAATTGGTTTGTGCAGGTTTTAAGTGTGCATATAGGCACCAAATTGTATAGGTTTGGTTTGAACATAAAATGGGCACCAAAATGGAAGATTTTGACATTTTTTGGCACTAAGGTATTGATACTCAAGCAAATGTATTGATACTTATCAGTTTTTAAGCAATTATTCAAGAAACAAAATCTCAAAATGGTATTGATACAAGACTAAAGTGTCGATACTTTGTATTAGAGTATTGATACTTTACAAGGGTATCGATACGATTGGTTTTTATTTTATTTTTTGACAAAACATTAAACCCTAAAATGGTACCAAGGTATTGGTATCGATATCGGTACTTAGAGGTAAGTATTGATACCTTCTGATTTAAGTTGATTTTTCTGAACATCCAAACTAAAAATTGTATTGGTACCTATCAAGGGTATCGATACCGATTTTAAAACTTTAAAATTTTTGCAAATTGATCCCATTTGATGTTCGAATTAGTAATTGAGTTTTCGTAGGCTTGATTAAATATTAGGAAAGTTTGTTTAATGTATATGATTGAGATTGGTTTTGAAACTGAAGCTATGAGGAAATACTAAGATATCAGGAAATCTCTAAAACTTGCCTTATGCACACCAAACCAAAGTTATCTCCTCAACAAAATTGCTTAACATCTATATCCATGTCATCAACAAAGCATAACTTGAAGGCATTTCAAAGGTAGTTTCATTGGTAGTCATCACCATAACTTGAAGCTTTTCAACTTTTCAAAGCACCCTTAGAAGCTTACCAAGTGTTCTTTAGGAAAATAAAGCTCCAACAAAGGATATCTTCATAAAAAAAAATAAATGAGTTGCCTCCTCCTTGATTCTAAAGGAGTACTTAATTTTACCTCAATGCCCTTATAGAACACTCCAAGATCCCATGAGGGTTGCTTGACCAAGATTAGAAGATAACAAAGGTGGACTTAGTTCTACCCTAATGCCCTGACAGTACACTCCAATAGCCCCTAAAAGATTTAGTAAGATATGAGGAAATTTCCAAACCTTGCCTTATGCAAGCCAAACCAAAGTTATCTCCTCAACAAAATTGCTTGACATCTATAGCCATGCCATCAACAAAGCAGTTCACCATTATAATTTCTCATTTCTATCAACAAAGTGGCTCGCCATTATAATTTCTCCTCGCCAATAATGAAGTGCCTAAATATTATTAGGATTTCCTATCAATGAAAAGACCCTCCACTTTAGTTCTCCATACTAGATGCAAATGCAAAACCAAGAACAAAAACTATGCAATCTCTATCCCAAGCACATTCAGTAGAAGACTTTTTAGGTGAAAAATGGGAAGATTTCCAATTAATGGCAGTAAGGATATCCTACACTCAATCTTCGATAAGAATTTAGTCAAAGAACTACCTTAAATAACACATATCATGCAATGTACAAATAATCAAAAGTAAAAATGCCTCAAGAGCACAAAGCATCTTTATAGGTGAAATCACCAAGATTAAAGGAACAAGAAAAAAGCATGATATTTACAAAATAAATAAAGCTAAGGAAAAAAGTTTTCCTCCCAAGAAATGGACAAAGCATATATGTAAGAAATAAAGGAATCACAAACTTCACTTGTTATTAGCACAAAACATGTATAAATAAACTAAACCAAAGGTAGGAGCACTAATATGAAAAATAAAAGACTATTATTTACTTATAAATTGCAAAGAATTTAAAAAAAACTAATGGTGAGTACAAAAATTGGGATTAAAAGGGAATTCGTCATATCTACAATATTTTCAGGTTGTTTGCTAGCATTCTCTTCAATAGAGGTGTAACACCTTGATTTATTTAAATTTATTTTTGTGAATTTTGTCATAAATAAGTATCTGCTTCAGTGGTTAAGTGATGTGGGTATGTGTTTGAGGTATTGGTTTCAAGTCCCACTTTTGGAAATTCTGCTATTTTTGTTCTAAACATTATCCTTATTGGTTGGGCTTATATTATATTTTCAACCAACTTATATTAGAATGAGCCAGTTGGTTCAAGTGGTAAGATGCTAGCTTGCCTTAAGGTCTTGTGCTCAAACCCCTATGTGAGCAAATGATGTTAATTTTTGCTTCTGTGAGTGTGTAACGGTTGTGTAGTAGAAGTTGGGTGGAATTCAAACTCTGTGGTAGTGGATGAGTGTTAATGGGTCAGTTTTGGTGAGATTTGTTAGTTAGTGGGATTGTGGAAGTTGGGATGTTATATTATATTATTTTATTTTTATTTTTATTTTGTCCCCCCCAAAATTCTTTTTCCCCTTTTGACTTTTTTTCTGTTTCGTTTCTCTACCTTCTCATTTTTCTGCTTCAATTGATTTTGGTCACAATTCTCGTCCTTCGTTGTGTTTTGAATCCCTGGGTTCTTCGTATGGCTTCGTAGGTACGAGTTCGTTGAGGTTGTGGAAGGAATATTGGTTAATGTCTTAGTATTCAGCTTGATGTATAAGTCGATTCTGCGTATCATTTTGCTAGGTGATATCCAGGAAATCTGAGACTCTCTAGTTGTGCAGTAAAGTTTTGGCACTATCGTTGACATGGGTAAGCTTTTGAAACGATTATGAGTGCAATCTTTTAGTTGATATTATATATAGTTGCATTGTAGTCGAGTGGTAACTCGATTGAAATTGGGGATTTAAGACTGATTTTGGGCATTTATTGACAAATTTTAGGTTTTTGTTGTCTTGTGAGAGCGTTCGCACCAATTTTGAGCTAGGTGTGTAATGAGAAACTCGAAAAAACGATGATTAGTGAAAGTCAAAAATTGGATTTGCTTTGAGTTCTCTTGCGAAGTTCGACAAAACAATTTACAAAAACAACTGTTTTATGCAACCAATCGATTTCGAGAAAAACATACTCGATTTTCAAAATATAATGACTTTAAAACTTTCGCTACAAATTGTTGCTTTATTTGAAAGAGTAAACAATCGACGATTTTTACTAATGAGTGTAACAACATGTTTTTAAATAAGGGGAATCTTTTGGTAACAAAATATACGAGGTCTTCGATATGATAAGGTTGGATTTATAATTCTTCCTCGTAACATTCCCAGATTCGACCATAACGTCTAGGTCATGTTTGGGGTGTTACATTTAGTGGTATCAGAGTCGGGTTACAAAACTCGGGCTATAAAACTTTGGGTTCAAAATTTTATTTGTAAAAATTGGTTTTCAAGCAAGTTGATTTCTTGCAATTTGAAAAATAAGTATGTGGTACACCGTCTCCAGCATCAATCCTGTAAGTACTTCTAACTTAGAAATACTTTAGTTAGAAAACTTTGAAATGACTGAAACTGCACTAAGTTAGTTAGGGACTGAAACTTCTAAAATTTTCGAAACTTCTGATAAATATTTGAGGATCAAAATACTTGCTAATAAACGTTGAAACTGATACATAAAAAATTATAATGTAGATAAAACTGTGATTACGATGGGTGCTCTTGGAATGCGTGACCGTGGAACTTGTGGGCGCGGCAGGCGCCGTAGAGGGACTTGAGTTGAGTCGTCTCCAATGGGCAGTATGCCTAATCTGGATATGAGTGAGACACTAGCTACACCTACTGTTGAGACCGAGTCTCAAAGCTGCTCGGTTTGGGATGACGCATTGTCTCAAGTCATGCTGGGAGTGTTGAAGAGGGTCGTTGGGCCCCATTCTAGTTCTGGCAGCCGTGGGTTAGTAACTAAACGACTCCAATTTAATAGTGCTGAGCTGTTTAGGGGCATCATTGGAGTCGTTCCAACTGTGGTCGAATGCTGGTTGGAGGCCATAGAGAGGATAATGAGTGATATTGACTGCACTCCTGAGCAGAAACTGAAGGTTGCAGTGTCTTTGCTTCGCGACAAGGCGTACATGTTGGTTATCGATTGAGGAGGGTACTCATCCAGATTGGGTTAATTGGGAATATTTTAAGACTGCTTTCCAAAGGAAATATTTAGTAGCGAGTTATGTGGATGCTCGCAGATGTGAGTTCATGAACCACACTCAGAGGGATAGGACTGTGGCCGAGTATGAGGATGAATTTTTTAGATTAAGCCGTTATGCTCGGGGAATGCTGGCGTCTGTATATGAAAAATGTGTCCATTTTGAGGATGGTTTGAGAGACAATTTGAGAGTTCTAATAGCTCCACAGATGGAGCGAGAGTTTACCATTTTGGTGGACAAAGCGAAGATCATCGAAGAGGTTAAGCGCGTTGAGTGCCAGAACAGGGATTGTGAGAGAGGTAAGAGTAAGAGGGATTCAGAGCCCTCTATTTCTATTTAGAGGCCTAAAAAATAGGCCAAACCTGATGGGCCTTCTAGTGTGGCTCAGCTATGCAGTGACTATGGTAGCCACCTAAGGGATGTGGTCTGGCCAAGCGTGTTAATAGTATGGGTAGAGGACAGAGAGCACTAGACAGAGGTACTAATTTAACTGAGGCAAAACAGCTTGCGCTGGTATATGCTGCTTGACGCCGTGAGGATAGGGTCGCCACTGACGTGATTACGGGTACGTTCCTTATTTATGATGTTCTTTGTATTGCACTGATAGACATAGGGTTAACACACTCCTAGGTAGCTAATTCTGTCTCTGATAACTTGGGGATTCCTGTTGAAAGTACTTCTGGTGAGATTTTTTTACTGAGTCTATTGGGTCAATCTGTTCGGATAAATAGACTGTATAAGAAGATACCATTAGAAGTGCAAGGGGTTGTGTTTCTGGCTAATCTGATTGAGCTATCGTTCAGAGAATTTGATTTGATTCTGGGTATGGACTGGCTTGTAGAGCATCGAGTCAGTTTGGATTGTACTAGTAAGTGGGTAGTTTTGAGATCTAGAAATGAAGTGGAGGTGATTATGATCGGCAAAAGTCAAGATTACTTATCCAATGTGATCTCCGCTCTTGTGGCCAAAAAACTGGTTCAAAAAGGGTGTGAAGCGTATCTA
The DNA here is from genome assembly GCA_008044935.1 of Gossypium turneri. Taxonomy (NCBI): domain Eukaryota; kingdom Viridiplantae; phylum Streptophyta; class Magnoliopsida; order Malvales; family Malvaceae; genus Gossypium; species Gossypium turneri. The sequence goes on along the minus strand of CP032576.1, from coordinate 21,234,204 downwards.
GCCCATGTAATTGTTTCAGCTTCTGAAGACTCTTTTGTTGAGAACATCAAAATAGTTAGGGAATTTTTAGATGTTTTTCCCAAAAAGTTACAAGGTTTACCTCCAAATCGAGAAGTGGAGTTCGGTATTGAGCTTCTACAGGGTATAGCTCTGGTGTCTATCGCTCCTTAGCGCATGGCATCGAAGGAGCTTATAGAGCTAAAGGCTTAGCTTCAGGAGATTTTGGAAAGTGGATTTATCCGTCCTAGTGTGTCTCCATAGGGGGAACTAGTGTTGTTTGTAAAGAAAAAGGATGGTACCATGAGAATGTGGATCAACTACCGACAGTTGAATAAGCTGACTGTGAAGAATAAGTACCCACTTCTGAGGATCGACGACCTGTTTAATCAGTTTCATGGGGCTTCAATATTTTCTAAGATAGATCTTCGTTCTGGGTACCATCAACTTAAGGTTAAGAAATTTGATGTCCATAAGACTTTTTTTAAGACTCGTTATGGGCATTACGAGTTCCTAGTCATGCCCTTTGGTTTGATGAATGCTCCGGCTGCATTCATAGATCTGATGAATCAGGTTTTCCAATCGTATTTGGATCAGTTCATCGTGGTTTTTATCGACGACATTCTGGTATACTCTAAGACCAAAGATGATAATGATGAGCATCTTAGAGTAGTTCTTCAGATACATCGAGAGAAACAACTCTACGCTAAGTTGAGCAAGTGTGAATTCTAGTTAAGGGAAGTAACATTTCTGGGGCATGTGGTTTTTGCTGAGTGGATTTGAGCTAATCCTAAAAAGATTGAGGCTGTACTTGATTGGAAATAGCCTAAGAATGTTTCGAATATTCGTAGTTTTCTGGATCTTGCGGCTGTTATTGGAGGTTTGTCGAGGGGTTCTCGTTAATTGCAACTCCTCTAACTAAGCTATTATGTAAGAACTCCCCTTTTTTCTAAACTGATGAGAAGTAATGAAGCTTTGAGAAGCTCAAGTCTGTTTTGACTCAGGCTCCTGTTTTGATACAGGTTGAATCTGGTAAGGAGTTCGTACTATATAGTGATACGTCGCATGTCGGGTTGGGATGCGTTCTGATGCAAGATGGTAAGGTTGTGGCTTATGCGTCCCGATAACTAAGTCACACGAGGGGAATTATCCCACACACGATCTCGAGTTAGCTACCGTGGTTTTTACCTTAAAGATTTAGAGGCATTATCTGTATGGTGAGAGGTGTATCATTTACACCAATCACAAGAGCCTTCAGTACCTCCTTACCCAAAAGGAGTTGAACCTTAGGCAGTGAAAATGGATTGAACTACTCAAGGATTACAACTACACTATAAGTATCATCCCGGTAAGGCCAATGTGGTGGCCAAGGCTCTTAGTCATAGAATAATGTCTGATTTGAGGGCGATGTTTGCTCGCCTAAGACTATTTGATGATGGGAGTCTTCTAGTTGAGTTGCAAGTTAAGTCGACTTGGATTGATCAGATTTGGTATAAACAGTTAGGGGATGAGTCTCTGGTTCTACATCTTCGTCAAATAAAGGATGGTAGTACATCTATTTTTGGGTTGAATAGTGATGAGGTTCTGTGTTTCCAACGATGGGTTTGTGTACCAAAAGACTCTGATTTGAGACAGTAAGGGAAGCGTATAGTAGCCCTTATGCTATGCATCCCGATGGAAATAAAATGTATCAGGATCTTCGTGAACTGTATTAGTGGCTAGGGTCGAAATGAGAGGTAACAAATTTTGTTTCTCGTTGTCTGGCATGCCAACAAGTTAAGGCTGAACATTAGTTGCCTTTAGGTTTGCTCCAACACATTAAGATTCCCTTATGAAAATAGAAGCGTGTGACTATGGACTTCTTTAGTTAGTTGCCCTTAACATCTACTAAGAAGGATTCTGTATAGGTCATTGTGGATCGGTTGACCAAGTCAGCCCACTTCATTCCTGTTCGGACAAATTATTCTCTTCAAAAGTTGGCCAAGCTGTACATTTCTGAGATCGTGAGACTTCATGGGGTTCCATTTTCAATAATTTCGAACAAAGATCCTCGTTTTACTTCTTAGTTTTGGAGAAAGCTTCATGAGGCTCTGGGTTCAAGATTGGACTTCAGTACTGCATTCCATCCTCAGACCGATGGTCAATCTGAGAGGACGATTTAGATATTGGAGGATATGCTTCAGAGTTGTGTAATTGATTTTCGACGGAGTTAGGAGGATTTTCTGTCGTTAGCCAAGTTTGCCTACAATAATAGTTTTCAGTCTAGTATTCAGATGGCATCTTATGAGGCTCTGTACGGTCGTAATTGTCTTACCCCCTGTGTTGGATTGAGTTGGGTGAACGATGAGTTTTGGGTCCTAAGTTGGTTTCTGAGACTAACGACAAAGTCCTATGCAGATCCAAAAAGGAGGGATATTGAGTACTCTGTGGGTGATACATGTATATAAAACTTAATCAACTAATGTGCTCATCCATGACTATTGGTGTATATATGTATTTACATGGCTAACATGGTTGATGTATATGTGCTTAGGCATTTGGCCAAATTATGTTAGGATATGCTATGTTTACTTACCTATTATGTGACCATTTGGTAAGTTTTATTCTATGTTATACGAACTTACTAATTACTCTGTGTTATTTTTCATGTTTTATAGTGAATCGGAAGCTCATTCGGATTGGAAGCTTGTCAAAGCTATATCACACTATCCATCGGCTCTTTTGGTACATTCGGTTGTTTAATTTTGGTTATAATGGCATGAATAGGTATTTTGGCTAATGTTGGCCTATGTGTTTTGGTTGTTGAAATAGCCAATTGGTTTGGCTTGTGTTATGGCATTTTGGTGATGAAATGAACTTAGTTTTGGCATGTAAATGATAGCCTTTATATGGATGATGTTTGGCTTGATATGCTTGAATTATGGAAGATGAAGTTATGGCTTAAATATGCATATTATATATGGCTTGTAACATGTTGAAAATGTTGAGAATTAGTACTTTGTTTTAAATGGTTTATATGGTTATTGATGTTATTTGTTGAATGGTATATTTGGCACCATTTGGTAAGTTTTGGTTAGTAAATTCAATGGTATGTATTGATACAAATATGCCTAAAAGTTAGTTGATTATTTGACCAAAATGAGTACATGATTTTACATGTTTACATATTGTTATTTGAGGTGCCTAAGGGCATATTGATTGTATGATATTATACCACATGTATATAACTTGTTTATGCATGATTTTGATGCTTTTGTATGGCTTGTGTATATGTGCAAATTTTGGCTGTAGGTATATGCCTAGTTGGGTGAGAAAAATGGCTTGTAAAATGGTCTATTTTCGTCCATGCTGGCAGAGACACGAGCATGTGTCTTAGCCGTGTGTGACACATGGCCAGGTGACACGGCCGTGTGTCCCCTATAGCTTTCGAAGGGTTGCAAGTCAGACTGTTACATGGCCTACTACACGACCTGGTACACGGGCATGTGGGGTTACTTCGAAGGGTACACGGCCTGGCACACGGGCGTGTGGCTTGGCCGTGTGACTCAAGTTAGTGAGTTACATGGGCACGAACACAGGCTGGGACACGGTCGTGTGTCCCTACTTTGAATACCCACATGGCCTGAGGCACGGGCATATCTCTTGGCCGTGTGAGTCACACGATCTAGCCACATGGCTGTGTAACCCCTACAATATTGAAAATTTTTCTTGTTTCCTGAAAAATTCTCTGAGTTTCCGATTTAGTCCCGACTTGTTTCTAACGCGTATTTAGGGCCTCGATGGCTCATATAAGGGACAATATGTATGTTTTGAACTGGTTTTAATATGTTTATTGATATGATTTGAAAAGTTTGAAATTTATGTCCGTTTTATTTGAAAACTCTGGTAATGCTCCGTAACCCTGTTTCGACGACGAATACGAGTTAAGGGTGTTACATAATCCATCTTGGCCACATTATAAACATACCAAAACATGGTCATTCCAAACATGCATCAATTTAACTATATTAACAACCACCAACAAAGCATCAAAATACCATAAGTACCACAAATCCAAAGCAACAATACATGCCATAAACATCAACGAAACATTAGACATAAGTCCACCTATACATGCCATTATAACCATGACCAAAACATCAAAATCTACCGATATAATTGCTGGATAGTGTGATAGATTTCCAACTAGATTTCAACTCGATCGAGCTTCCGATAATCTGTAAAGTAAGAGAAAGATAAACACATAAGCAATGAATGCTTAGAAAGCTTGTATAAACTTTAATCATAATATTCCATTTTAAATATGAACTTTGTACGTCATAAATAAACCTATACCAATGCATCAAGATTTATCAAACTATATAACTATCAACTCACAAATGAATAGGTTCATTAACATCTCGAATATTTTCTATTTAAAATATAATAAGGTCTTATAAGCTGAATTACATAATCATCAATCTTTTCTTAAAACGGTGAACCATTTCATTTACTTACTTATCATTTCATTTACTTAGCATAAGCTTAATTACGTTATCAATTCACGAAGTAGTGTATTTATTCATGACATAAGTAAACTCGCATATATCATAAGTAAACTCCTTCCTTACAAGAAAGTCCTTTAACTTGAAAATCATTTTTATTAAGTCCTTTAACTTAAAAATCCTTTTTATTTCATTATATTTTGTCTCAACTATGAACTTATCATTTCATTATCTATTCTCATATGTTTCATTTGCATAACACACAAGACATAAGCATAAACAACAACCATAACCACAAGCTAGTGCATTTAAACATAACTCTTTTGAAATCAACTATATGATAAACCATTTCATAAGAAATTACATCTTTTGATTTTTACCATCTTTTCATAAACATAAGCATGTTACCATTTGAACGCTTACCACTTCAATGTATTTCATTAAGATTAAGCATGATATAATCCAATCATAAGCTTGGCACAAGTCTAAGCATCATCCACAACACATGTTAGAGCATCAACTCATAAATCATTTGAAATAACATAAGGTAAGTCATACACATGAACAACATAATTTGAAATCATCAATTTAATGAAAATAAACATACTTTCATTGCACATTACCTTATCGAGATTTTCAATTCGAAGAATGACTTACGGATAGGAGCACATCATCAGCCCAACCATAACACATCAGATGCTCATACGAGCCAATCCTTCCAAAACACATCAAATGCTCACAAGAGCTAGTCCAACCGTAACACACCAATGCTCATAAGAGCTAGTCCAAGCGAAACACGCCAATGCTCATAAAAGCTAGTCCAACCGAAACAAACCAAACAGAGAGTATAACACGAGAGTTCGCAACAAATGTTGAACCTTGATTTAATCGAGAAATAAATATATACATCCCTCCAAACCATCTCCACTCCAATCCCCCACAACACAGCATATTACAACTATACTCTATCCTGCGTTCAATCCAATTCGAATATCAAATTCAATAACATATCTTAAATATTTTTTCATCAACAACAATTAAACATATCATTTGTACCATCTAAATTATTCAACAATTCATATAAATGTTAAATTTTAAATCGTACGAACTTAACTTCCTAAATTGCAAAAATATATAGAGGTTAGTTGGTAATTTTCTCTTCTCCTCGATTTTTCACTCGTTCTTGATCTAAATTAATAATTTCATTAAATTCCTTAATTCAGACAGCAAAGCTAATTCATTTTATGCAATTTAGACCTTTTTGACATTTTTACAAAAATTGCCCCCTAACATTTTCCTTTTATTCAATTTAGTCCCTAAGCCTAAAACATGCAAGTTAACCATTTTATTGTAAGCCCATGCCAACCGAATGTTAATAGCATCCATTTCAGCCAATTTTTGCAATAATTTCACATCAAGTCCTTGAACTATTTCTATTTCAACAATTTAGTCCCTAATCGGCAAATCCATCAAAAATTACTTAACAAAATACTTTAAATACCAACTAACACTTCAAATTCATCAATGACAATTCAAAATATTTAACAATTTCAAGAACGATGGTACAAACTAATTGGACTTAGTTGCAACGATCTCAAAAACATAAAAATTATTAGAAACAGAGCCAAAATGACATACCATGCAACTTCAAAAAGAAGACCGAATACTCAACCCCTTCCATGGCTTCCTTCTTTCTCAATTTCAGAAAAAACATAAGAAGAGAAAGCTGATTGTGCTTTGTTTTGTTTTATTACATTTTAATTAGTTTTATTTTAATTAATAAAACATATATATTCATAATAAAACAAAGCCAACCGCCCACTCAAGTATAATATGGTATATTTACCATATTAGTCCATGAATTTACTTTTCCATAGCTATTAAACATCTTTAGTTAATAGAATTTAATTTTTACATTTTTACGGTTTAGTCCTTATTAATAAATTAACTATTGAAACATTAAAATTTTTTAACGAAACTTTAATACAACCTTAATAACACTCCATAAATATTTATAACAATATTTATGACTCGGTTTTTTGAAACGAGGTCCCAACACCTCATTTTCTAAAACCATTTGACCTTAGGGTCTTACCACTTGAACTTAATTAATCATTCGAATAGCATAAATTGTCATATCAAAAATCTTTTTAAAACTATATTTAACTCGTAAATATTAAAAAAATAATATTTATGAACTTACTCGTCGAATTTGTAACCCCAAAATCATTATTTTCAACACCACTAAAAAATGAACCGTTATATTATCAATACAATCGTCCGCCTGACTAGAAAGCTTTTCATATCTCATTTAAAGATATTCAGGTCACATCCATCACACCTAACCTCAACCACCCTTATCAAAACTCATACTCCATGGCCAAGTCACCCATAACCTTATTTGATAGCGTGCAAAGTAAAGGTATGGCATGTTAAATGTGTATACAGGACCCTTAAGCTCCCTTTGGCCTAAAAGGGACTGACCTCCTTTCTTTAAGGGATATGAGAACACAACCCATCTCCATCATAACTCTCTCATCTGCCCAAAAAATAACTCTATTAGTGACTATCGACACCTTTACAATGTGAACAATCTTGAATCATCAACCCCAAACTACGTATCAAAATATTTTTATAGTACTTTTACCCCTCACTCATAATTCACCTTTAGTTTTTTTATATAAAAAATTATTCTAATTTAATTGATGTGAAATCTGTAAATTGGATTGTGTCATCTTAGATTCATGCATTTGTTTTCAAGCATGGTAACCTGTGCTATAAGAACATGATAGGTTGTCCAACCGATCAGATCAACAATTTCTATTTCAACCATCAATTCAATCATTACAAAATATTTTTTTTAATTTCTAAAAAATAATAAAAATAAGAGAAAAAGTTAATAAACATAAATAAATAATAATACGAGCATAAACATTCATTTTATAAATTATAACAACAAAATCAAAATTTTAAACTATCTTACATCTGGTTCAGCTATTTTTTTACCAGTTCAATCTTCCTCCAATTTTATAATACTGGTTGAACCTCCCATTTCCAGTTCAACCAACTGATCCAGTCTGATTCTAACAACCCTAATTTTGATAAAAGGATAATTGCAAAATAACTTAATCCAAAAGAATATATGCCACTGTCCCTAATATTATAACAACATTGAGGTAGTTTTCAAGCATTTCATAACCCTTGTCTCGGAAGACCGTTACCTAAAAAGGGAGTTCAAATCCTGTTCTTTACCCTGTTTTTCTTTTTTCTTGTATTGGTTAAAATATGAACTTTTTACTTGTGAAGATTAAATCAAGCAAAATTTGCAGAGAAATCAACATCTGATATGCTTTCTTTCCTATTCTTAAGATTAAAACTTTGAAATGACAAAGTTCAAGCTCAACCAATTTAAAAACTAACTAAAGACTACACGCCAAGCTGACCAGTTTGACATTACAATAAGATTTTCGTCACTGATAAGATCCAAAAGGGCTCTAGTTTTCTCTTTGGACGGCGGAAAGGACCAAAATTAGAACTCAAACTGTCTCTTCAATGCTTTAAATTACCTAATAATAAATTAACAACTCAAATCCGAATAGTTTATAGAATTTAGAATTAGAGTTAATGGATAACATAAAGAAGTAGTGATTAAGGCTCTTTATTGATACCCTAATGATCAAGATTTAAACCATGTTGATACTTTGAGAGAAATGTTCTTAAGACTAATATTTTTTAAACTAGACCAATAGTTGAACCGGTAACTTGATCGATTTGTCAATTAAATTAATCTAACCAACTTGATTAAAAACTATTAAAACTTAAAAATGAAAAATAAAAAAACATGATTCAACCATTGGTTGAATTAATTTTTTAATTGATTCAATTGGTCCATACCAATTTCCAATCTAATCAATTCGTAACGACTACCCAAAGTAATACCCCAGTTAGTTCTCAATCTAATCTGCGATCCGAATTTAAACAGCGTTACTTAGTACCATAATTATTACAAAATTGCCTACATGAATTAATGGTTTAAGTTATTTACACAACGGCAAATTTAGGCAACACTTTTGATGATTAAAAGTTTGAATCTCTTGTTTTCATAGGCATCTTAAAGAAGTGAAACAAATAATGACAAGTTCAACAGGTGATAAGAAATTTGTTATCCCTTAAAAGGTGTATACCAAGACAAATTCTCCAAGTTTTCTCGATTTGAAATTGGGGTGTTAATGTTGTTTTCAAATCAACAACCCATTCAGGCAAAAACCAAACAGCTACTTAATTCAGTGATTATAGATGATGGAGATGGTAAATATGCGAGAGCGTAACGAAGAAGTAAGGCATCTTTATACATAAAGGCATCTTTATACATAAATTAGAAAAGGGAAAGGCGTTTGTCAAGGCTTTACGGTTGGCTAAATAAAAAGATATTTACACGCTCAAGATAGTGTAGTGTAGAAATAGCCTATAAAACTTGGGGAGACTCAATAGGTCAAGGTAGGCTTTGGCGGCACCCATCTGCCCTGCCGCCCTATTACCAATCAAAGCAACGAGGGCCCCCGAGTTGTCCCTCCCGGCTAGAGGTGATCATGGGTTGGGCGGCTCAGCCCGGCCCGACGGCTTGCCTGAAATATGGGAGGGCTCGGGTAAAAATATAGGCCTAAAATATGAGTTTGAACAAAAAAAACGAGGCCCGTTTAAAAAATAAGCCGAGCCTCGAGCAAAACTTTTTTAGCCCGGGCCTGGCTTGGCCCGGTCCAAATATATAATAAATATATATTTTTTATTTTTAAACTACATTTCCCATTTCTCCATTTTCCATTAGACATTTAGTATTTATATAATAAATATATTTTTTATTTTAAAGTATTTTTAAAATACTTTTTTATTTTTTATTTTTAAAATACATTTTCGAATATAATAAATTGGTTGCAAAAAGGACGATGAGGACGATGAGGATGATGTTTCTTCGGTTACTTTTTAGGATACTTCCTTTATAATTGTTGAACATTTAATTTAGCTTACAATTTATATTTTGTTATAAAATTAAATATGTTGATTGGTTAATGTATGGATATTCTGGTTGGTTGATTATATTTTGCAGGTTTTTTATACAATTTTGGTGTTTACTAAAAAAAGCAGGCCGAGCTCGGGCTTAGGAGTTTTTTCCCGGGCAAGGCCTGGACAAATTTCAGGCCCAAATCCGACCCGACCCGGCCCATGATCACCTCTACTCCCGGCCTTTCCTACCTCATTTTTTTTCCTATTTATTCATACCAATAGCTAAGCCAAACCCGCCGGTAAAGATTAAATTGAAACAATCAAACCCAAAATGACATGAGACTACCCTCGATTTTTTCCAACCTATTTAATAATGGATAAACTATTAAAATAGTCGCTTTTATTTACTTCAAGTCACATTTAATCATTTATATTTTAAGTGTTACGTTTTAGTCATTTACGTTACCATGTTGTAACATTTTAGTCACTGAGCCGTTAATTATCATTAATGGTGTAACAGTAAGCTGACGTAATAATTTAAATCATTTCAAACAAAAATTTTAGGTTAAGTTCTACAATTAATCCTCATATTTTTTTCATTTTGAGCAATTTATTTTTTTTCTTTTATTTTCTATTAACTTTTCTTTTTTCTGTTTTTTTATTCTCTTTTGCTTCTCTGTCTATTTTCTTCCCTTCTTCATTTATATTTTAACGTGGTGTTTCTATGTTTTCCATCTATCAAAACTAGTTCACAAGCTCACCTCACTCGAAAAAATTAAATTGTTTTAAAAAATAAAGTATATGGACTAGTTTTAACAAATGGAAAACATAGAAAAATTATGTTAAAAAAAAAATAAGGAAAACAAAGAGAGAAAAAGAGATTGAAAAAAAAGTTAAAAAAACATAAAAAAAATTAAATTACTCAAAACGAATAAATATGGAGATCAATTGTATAAATTAACTTAAATTTTTTGCTTAAAATAATTATTTAATATGTCATATCAACGTCAACTTACAGTTACACTGTGAATGAAAATTAACGATTCAATAACTAAAACATAACATTTCAAACATAAATAACTAAAATATAACTTAAGATAAACAAAAATAACTTTTTTAATAGTTTACCCTTTAATTTCCATGACCTGACACAGTCTTAAAAGTCCCCACTTCCTAATCTGAATCAGGTTCCTTAACGGCGAAGAGGGTGAAAAATAAAATATGGAAGTCTAATATAGGCAAATTGGTTGTTAGAGATAGATGATGACTAGGATCCACTTGTATAATCAAATGAAATCAAAGCTACTTTTGGGCATGGGCAAAGGTGGATTTTCATGTCCAACAGGACTTAAAAAACAAAAAAAAAAAACAAATTCTGACTTGACCTCTTCCTTCATAGACTGGAGTTGATTCTTCGATTTTCTAAAAAGTAGATTAAAGACATGAGGAAAAAGAAAGACTACGCTTTTCGTTATTACTACTCATCACATTGCCAATTAGCATGCATAGCCTCTCAACACACCTCGTCCCACAGGAAGGCAAGCAATTTACATTTTATTTTCAACCAATCGATAGATTTATTGATGATTGAGCTAACAAGTTGCGATTATAACTGATTTCCACCTCTATTGTAACGAGTATGTCGAATCAGAAATGGGAAAATAACAGTACTGGCACTCATTCTACAGATAAAAATGCAACCCAACACCTTTCGAGGCTTCGACGAGTTATATAACATAGGACAATCGGTCGGCAAAACTCCCAGTCGTCAAAAAGCGTAGGAAGCAGTGCCAGGGGAAATCACATGTATCATCATGACAGATTGGCATATATCTTTATATATTAGTTATACAGCATACAAGTTAATACGGGTAATCGGATCAAGTACAACACATCTAGCACAAACGTTAAAAAGGACCTCATTCTCCATGGAAAATGGCAAGTCAGCTGCCGCTTCATGTTGACACCACCAACAGAATCTTGCGTGCTCAAAATTTGAAATCCTTTTTCTTCGATTTTCCCTCTTTCTCCTGCATCTTTCGCTTCCTTTTCTTCTCATTCTGCAGTAATTACATGTAATTAACAATTCTTCGAGGCATAACATCATACAAGCCCAACCATATATTATTCATTGCATCTCATTATCCCAAGTTAAATCAATATTTGACCCAAATCAACTCCAAAATATCAAGTGTTTTCAAGAAACATACATACATAAATATATATATATATCTTCCATTGCTAAATCAAATAACTAAATCAGAAAATCAGTTGCAAGCACATCAAATGTTTTACAAACAGACTGGAAGTTCAAGTACGCTTAATTAATCCAACATAGTCAAACAAAACGACATATTAAGAGATCTAAATGACTGAGAAGGCTGCAAAGGTTGAACACTATAATTGCTTATACTTGCCAAGGAATCAGTAGTGGGTTTTGGCCAAAAATCACATAAGCTATTTCTTAGATAATATCATATTTGAAGCAGACAAATTTTTGTTATTGTTATTATTATGATGATGATGGATGAATTTGGAGACACCCCATATTTCATCAAAAAGACTCCACTAAGGCTTACCTCAGCCACCATATCACTAAAGTCCTCACGCTGACTGCGTAGCTTCTCCTCCTCCCTAGCTTCTTCATACCTGCGAAATCAACCGAAGTGAGTGAACTAGATTGAACTTTGGGTTGTACCCCAAAAAAAAAACTTTGGGTACAACATATACTTAGATGGTAAAATTTCAAGACTCCCACTGACTTTGCAGGCAACACATTGTCCATAACTTCCAACTCCTCTGGCTGTAAACTGACTTCCACCCTGTCAGATTTTTGACCCTTCAGAAGATCAACCTGCAAAATGAGATTTTACAATTAAATGCCAAACTGTTTTCAACAACTTCAGGCTAAAAACACATCTGATTTGGGCATTGAGTAACATTCCATCAACCCAAATGATTGGGAGTTAAAAAATCCCTAACTGCTGCTACTTTATCTCTATGTCTGGTGATGAAACTCTAGCAAATGCCAAGCGTTATCATAGCAGGAAAAATTGCAAATGGCCCAAAAGTTTTTCAAAAGAGACAGCCTAAAGTAGCAAACCGGGATATTATTCCAAGTCTAAGCACAACTTTAGTCAGAAAAGAACTACAAAATCAAAAAATAGGAATTTCTCTTACCCTTTTGGCTGCTGACTTGTCTTGGGTGCCAGTGTTCACCACATATCTGTACAGAAAAAAACAAGTTTCATGATAACAGTCAAAGATTTGAAGCTATAGGAACAAATAAAAAACACCAAATCAGATTCTTACGTGTGAGTTGTGCCAAGTAAAGTCCCAGGAGCAATCCTCTCTTCTTTTTCTTCAAGCACCTTCAAACACGAAGCAATGTGAAGAAAATCAATTGAATAATATACAGGAGATATGAATAACAATTGCAGACGGCAAAGTTTCAAATACAATACTCACTTGGTAAAGAGGCCTCTCAGGCTCCTTTCTCTGCTGTTTACGAAGGTCAATAACATCAGGTGTCTCAACTCCAGTGGGGGTACTGAAGTCAAAAAGGAAAAAATTAGTCATCAATAAAATAGTTAATACAACTCCAGTGGGGGTACTGAAGTCAAAAGGGAAAAATTAGTCATCAATAAAATAGTTAATACTCCACTAACAACATAGAACAATCACAGCTATTAATCAGTAAAAACCAAACAGATAAAGCACCCAGCCTGATTATTTTGGCAGTAAAACATATTACAATCCTAAACAGAAAGATATGGTAGAATGTTGTTACCTTGAAAGGCTATCGACAGATTGGATTCCATCCTCCAACTCCTCTTCTTCAATCTGCTCTTCCTCTTCCTCTTCCTCTTCTTCTTCCTCCTCCTCCTCTTCCTCCAAATCACCCCAATGCTTAGACTTATCAACAGGCTCCTCCTGGATTTTATCATCAGATACAAAGGAATAACAAAGTGCAAAATTAAATCATAGGCTCAAGAAATAAAAGTTCAATCCAAAAAATTTGAAGCTATCAATACCGAGTACACAACCCACACCAAGAAAGGTTTTGAAAAATGTTCCTAGTGGAATATTGCCAGCAAAGTCTATTTGCTTCAAAGAATTTGACAAAAATTTAGAGATTGCCATGTAGAATGCAATATAACAATCTTTTGAAGCGGCTCAACCCCTAGAGCGAGAAATTAAAGGTAAGGGTACTTATGTGAATCAAGTTTAATGTTAAGATGCTACTTCTCCCTTAATAGTTATTTTTACCCCATTTCAGTAAAATTTAATCGCACGAGACTAATACCAATGATGGAACATAACACAAGCTAAAAGCCTAAGAGTTAGCATATTAGTCAAGCTATAAAATAGAATATCCAAAATAAAAAAATAAAAAACTGCATTAAAACCTTGGACGTACCTCATAGTTAGGTTGTTCTTGCTGATGAACTCCAAATACATCTCCATACAAAGGCCGTCCATACTATTGACAATAAGTTGGAAAAAGCAAGGAAGTTAAATAAAGAGATATATTAAATAGCATACCTCATCTAAAGATAGCTTTCAAGCTTCGTAGAACACACAGAACACAGAAATTTTCAAAGAGGCTTACCTCATCTACTGGAGGCTTGCCCCAACCACCAGGGTGATAACCAAAGCTTGCTCCAGGAGGAATAGGTGCATTTAGCCCTGGTATTTTCAAGTGTGGGTATGATGGTGGAGGACCATACCTCTGAAAGCAAAAATTGCCGTTCAATAACACCAATAATATTCAGACACCAGATGAAAAAATAAACTGACATTAACCAAACTAACCTGCATATTGATAAGCCATGGGGGTGGAGCACCCTCTGGCATACCAAGAGCTTCTTTTAACTCGTGTGATAAAGAGCCTGGCTTCATCTCCCTCAACTTTACCTGTATTCCAAACAAACAATATTAATCTAAGACAACAGAAAAAAAAACTGAAAGACATTAATCATTAGACATTAATCATTAGACACGAATCATTCAAGATTAATTACAAAAGTATCAAAATCATTTCATTCAGGTATATCACAATAGCCAGTTGCAACTCGTAATACATCTAAAGGTTGATTGTTTCAGCAAAACAACAAGCTACTGTGTCAACTAGATGACCATTGAATTTACACACAAGACTGGAATAGCAACAGAAGACTACATAAAAATAATGATGTGTATTCTCTCGAGCATTTATTCCACAAAAATGTCAAGACAAGTTCACTGTGAAATCCAGTTTATGTAACCCAAAGGTTTTATGAAACAAAATTTCTTGGTTTAAATTAAGCTTAGACTGTATCCTTAGGGTCCAGTATAAAATCCTATCATCAGCAAAATTTGAAGTATATTGTTATTCTATAATGCCCCTATTAATCTTAAGAATTCAGCGTACAGCCTTGTGTTGTACAATGGCATATCAATCTAAAGTTAATTGGAACGTACACATTCTTTATGTTGAGGAAATATAAGATAAAACCTAATGTCGATGTAGAAATAGCATGAGAGTACCTCAAATTCCTTCCCTTCATAATAGAGATCTCCATGAGTTGTCAGCTTTGGCTTTGTCTGATATTTAAAGAATGCATCATGAAGAACCTAAAAACATAAGCCAGAACATCATTAGTACAAGAGCAAAACAATATAATTTCAGAAAGGAATGACAAGATTAGAAGTAACCTTTCATGACAGCTTAAAATGGATTGAAACAAAATTCAAACCTCCAAAAATAAAAGAAAGAATCAATGAACCAAGAAACCTGATAGTCGATATCCATTTTCCCCATCTTTGGCTGCATTCGCTCACGTTGCTTTTGCTTCAACTTCTTGCTATCCTCTTTTTCAATGTAAGCCTAAATGAGAAAAAGAGAAGTAGAAGAGACAAGTTGAGAACAAGAGTGAATCATTCAGTTAAAGAAAAAAGGTCATTATCCATTCAAAACGATTTATTACTTTATAGCAATAGATAGATTTTCCTGACATTAACTCCAAGACATTACACAATTGCTATTATAATGAATTAAATTTACCTGTCTAATTTTTTCAATCCCTGTTGCAGCAATGAAGTCAGGAAGCTGAAAAGGTTGCTTCTCAATACCGCGCTTCCCCTACAGAGGATCCACAAGGTGATGAGTTACAGAAGTTAACAAACCCAAATAATAACAATTATTAACAATAACAGGTAGGAAGCTTCATTATCCAACTCAGATCACTTAAAATAAATAAATCTTAGATGGATCTAGCCGGAGCATTTAGCACAAATGGAAAGGCATCTGAAAATCCAAAACAGATTAATTAGCACCTTAACAATGAACAAATACCCCCCCACCATCTAGCATGCAAGTTATGCTACTACCAGAAGACCCTATTAAATAACTATATCCCAACCCAAAAAGCAGTCATAATATAAGAGAAATCAATCAAGAGTCCTTTCTGCAAAACACCTATAAGTCCAGGCTCCAGGGTTGTCTCAGCTGTTCCCCTGCAAGAAGCACATATATGCATATAAGAGAAGCCTTATCGACTTGATCTTCCCTCACCGTCTTCCTAGATCACTCACTAAAGATTATGCCTATGAACCATGAACACATATTTGACCCATATAAATCGTCATGGATGCAAGAAGTACTAACCTGCAAATATTTCCTTTTCTGAGACCAGTGCCTTGGCACAGGAACAGTGTTTCGATATGCCTTCAAAAACACCAGCAACTTGGGATCAGCAGCAGTTGCATCCCAAACCTGACAAAATAATCATATCTATCATGAGCTATTGAGTTATAAAAACAGAAGTGAACATTATTCTCCATTTGAGTCGCAGTATTCTAACAGTATTGCATGACAAAATTCATAACAAAGATTAGAAAAATAAGATACCTTAATAGCCATGAAAAAAAAACTTCATTTCAAAAAATAAAAATAAAAAATTCATAGCAAATGTGCTCTGATTCAACATTGGAATATAAATTTGTTTTAACACTGGTTTAAAAATAAACAAGAGAGGAACAAGAAAAGAAGCAAACATCAAATAAACAGCAAGAGAAAACATACTTCTACAACATCAGGCCTTGAGCAAATCTGTTTTAACTCAGCAATTTTCATCCGCCTTTGCAGCTGTCAACAATATCAAAACAAGTATTTTCAGTTTCAGTCTCATCAAAATGAACTACATATAATAACACAAATAATCTCAGAAAATACAAGGAGAAGCCAAAAACCTTCTTCTTCTTATTTGATAGGCCACCTTTCTCTTTCTGTGGATTATCCTGCTCCTCCTCTCCTGAATCAGAATCAGCCCCCTTCTTTGCATCAGCATCTTGAGTAGACTCGTCCTTCTTGTCAGTCTCCTGTAAAAATAGAATTACAAGTTTCTTTAGAGAACTAACAAGGAAATTCGAAAATTAATTGATCATATAAAACTGAATTTCATTTTACCTCAGAACCAGCAGCTTCCCAGAAGCTGAATTTTTCAAAAACCTTCCTAAATTCCTCATCAATGCCATCATCTAACTCAGCTTTTTCAGGAACGTACTCTACCTGAACTTCTTCCATTACCTACAGTGTCAAACAAAAGAAAATGCTTAGTTTACTTATAAACAAATGCAATTTACATTATGTAAGATTAGAGTGAAATATGCTGAATTTAAGAAAACAATAATAACAAAATAGCCATAAGAAAATTTTCAAACTACAGTTAAACCCAAAAATAAAAACTCAATTCTATTCCATATAAAGAAAATCGAAAATTCTTAAGTCACTATACAACTTGTATTATGCACAAAGACATGCAAAAACCAGACGAAACAATCGATATTCACTAAAAACATAGAAAACTCAACACAAAAAAGAAAGGGGGGAACAGTTGGATACCTGCTGCTGATCGGAATTCTTCTTTCCATCTTCGGCAGCGTCGCTGTCACCGGCTTCGGAAACGGTACCGTCTGCGGCGTCATTTTCTTGGTGGGAGGTATTCTTACTCTTATTCTTCTTCTGCTTGCGCCTTCTACGACGTCGTTCGCTCTCGCGGGACTTCTTGGAGGCGGCGGAAGGGTTAGAGATGGGGTTAGGGTTAGAGTTAGACTTATTCAGATCTCCGTTGTAAACGACGGAGCCATTCTGGTTGGGGAGGATCTCAGCGGTCATCTCTATTTGTTTAATCCGAGGAATAGATTGGCGAGGGTTTTTGATTTCGAGAGCGAGTGGGAAATGGGGAAGATGAAAGGGAGGCCTAAATATAGAGAGGGATACCCACGTGTGGATATAATCGCACGTGACAAAAGCTGGGCCTTTATATAGTTATGGTTGGACGTGAGAGAAGTTGGGCTTTGAAGTTGTCTATTTTATTCCGCCTAATTTTTAATGGACCTTTGTATTTACCGAAATATAAGTTCCAGATTTTCCTAGGCCCGGTTGGGCCGCTATTTAAAAAGAAAGAAATCAAACTCTTCAACAAGCACTCCAATAATTTATATTTTATGAGTAATAGAGTTCTAACTTTTTTATCACTCTATATATCAACAGGAAATCGGAATTAAATTATAAATTTTTAAGAAGTTAAAATATAATTTTATCATTTATTAATTTTTAATTTCATCATTTTTAAATGGATTTAACAAATTATTTTTTTAGAGATCAAAATGTAATTTCACCATATATTAACTTAAATTTTCATTGTTCATAAAGGTACCATATTGCATTATTTTCATTTTGGGGGACCAAAGCCACTCTGCCTATCCCTTAAATCTGCCCTTAATTATAGGTAGGTTTAAATGTAAACCATTTATATAATTTACTTTGTACTTTTGATGCAAGATGAGCTCAACTATAAATAAAGGCATTCCTTGAATCATTCATCACTTGAATTATCAATGCAATTGAAAAAATTTATTCAAAACTCTCTTGAATATTTTAGAATTCTCAACTTCGAGTAAATTTACTGTCTAACGCCACAAGGCTAGCTCAACTAAAGTCCAAGTTCATAACACAAGCACATTTCATTATCTATTAATTTTAATTTTTTATCTATAATATATATAAAGTACGAGTTTGGGAAGCCCTTTATTTTCTCCAAATCGTTTGTTTCTTTTTGATTTTGCCTAGCGGCGGTGTTAGCCTCCGGGCTAGTTATCGCCTGCCTTTTTCTCCTGCCTATCAACCCTCTTTTTCTTTCTTCTTACATTCACTCCATGCATCTTCTCTCTTTTCAGTTTACAATTCTATTTTGTGGGTATCTTTGTTGTCTTTACAATTTGTGATGGATAGATGACAGTGCCTATAATAGTTGAACACCACCGACCACCGACAATTTCTTTTAGAAAGTGGGTAGCTCTTCGTTGACTTCTTAATCTGTTCCTGTTTTGAGAGTTTCAGAATAATAAATGATTTCATGATTCGGTTTGGACTCGTGTTATCTTAAGTTTTATATATTTTTTTTCCATTATTTAATAAGTCTTCACTTTTAGAAATTTTTGTCTACTCTTATAGTATGCTTTTTAGTATTGCTTATGCATGTAGTCTTACTTTTGCGAGTAATTTTAGGGTTAGTTTTGTCACCGTCCCCTTTAGTTTGGTGGATGTTCAATTCTTTTGCTAATTTATGCCCGCCGCTTTGGACCATCCGAGGTTGTTTCCTTATTGTATTAAGTGCTTGCAATCACTCCTGATATGTTGTGCTTGAGTTGTAATAGAACCTATTGTCAACGTGCCATAATGTTCTATTAATGCTGAAGCTGAAGCTTTTGTTGTGTTGATGGAGCTTGTCCTTTAGCGCGTACTATGGGTGTTTGTTATTTTTTTCCTCGAATTATATGGTCTTATTCATGGAATAAATTAATGAATTTCTCTTCAAAAAATTACAAATTTGGAAAAAAATTTGAATCAACAAAAATACCATTTATTTTATACTATATTAGAGAATTGACATTTAAAAATAATATTTATATAAAATCATAATAATGAAATAAACTAAATTGACATTTACATAATAATTATTTAGATAAAATCTTAATAATAATTTATTTATGAATAATTAAACAAGTGCTTTAGGACGTTAAGGATTAATGTGATGATTAACGTCCCTATTAAAAAACAATAATAATTTAAGAAGTAAAATAACGCCTAATTATTTTGATAAAATCATAATTAATGTGATAATTAACTTCTTAATTTTATCATAATATTAAATTAAAAATAATTAATAATTTAAATATAATAATATCTAACAACTCTTAATACACTTAAGCAAGTTTATTCATTCGATAACTTCATGATTTTATCCTAAATAAAAAATAATTAAATAAATTAATTAGTGATTAAGCTACTCGAGCACAAATATCTTTTTAGATAAAATATGTCAATAATAAATTACAATTATTAATTTTGGGTTAATGAGGGATATATCTCGATTTTACAGAAAATTTAAAGTTTTAGGTCAATATTTAGAAAATTGGGAAAATAAACCCTTTAGGGAGATAGAAGGCAAAATCGCCTCTTGCAATGAGAGGTTTTATCCCAACTGAAACGTGTCTCCCACAACACGTTTTTAAAAATCGTGACCCTAACCCTAAACTCGAGAATCCCAGGATAAAATTTTTGAAATCCAAGAATTCTTGGGATAAAATTCACACATCTCATTTCATCTTTTCCGTGGCCAATAATAATGTTATCTTTAAAAACTTTTTCAAAAAGATGCTTTTTGTTAGAAACATTTTTTTGACTTGTCATATCCAATCTTTTTCAATATTTTGAAATTATGTTTCATTTTTGATGTTAGAGTTTCCTATAAAATGAAGACATTTTGTGGAGAGGTTTTCATAGTTAAATTTCAAGTAGATTGTTTTCATAAGGAGATTGCATAAGGAGAAAATTGTTGATGTTAAAAATCTGAAGTTCAAAAATTGACCCAACAAAGTAAATTAGTTCAAGTAAGTGCCATTGTTCGAATTTGGATAATGAATACTTATTTTTCTATATCATGTTTTTGTTTTAAACATGTGAAACATGTTTTTTGGGCGAAGATGAGTAGATGAATTAGAACTGCTATTTATTATGACGGTTAAATTTGTGACATCGATATTGGGATCATTTGTGTATCAGCCCAATTTACAAAATTAGCTTTCAACCGAAGCATAAAATTAAACTAGTTTCGCTTAAGAATTAGAAAGAAAGTGTTGGCTTCAAGTAATAGGATACTTTCAAGCTTAAAATATAGATATCTAATGTCACTGAACCCTATTAGATATGATATATTTGAGCTCAAAGGCAACATGGATGTCGACATAATTCTCGATATACATTGCTCTAGTGGAAATGCTTTACTAGAGTTATACGTCCACTTTGTCGATGTTGAGGAAGGTGGTCCAAGTTCGACAATAGTTCCAGTAAATTTGTTTCAAGAACAGGAAGTAGAAAGTCCAACCACACGGTTGTACGGTGGTTTCATGGTGTTGTTACAAAGCTCCTATCAAGAAATGTCGTAATCATCAATAGGAAGGCATTCCTTGGTTTTAGCTCTCGATTTCAACTTTGGCATATATTCCGGGTTAGTTGGTAACCCAAACTTGGAGACCCCAACACAACATTCTGTGAGTGCTTTTGATTTCACTTATATTCGGGGTTACTTCTGAACGCCGATGTTCTATGCTGGAAACACTTATGTAGATATGATATTCACCGCTGCCAAACGTGCGAACGTTTGATTGAAAAATACTACCCCAAATATATATGAAATTAAAGCAGCAGTGTCTGCAAGTATACGGGTCAAATTGTATTATAGTATTGTGTTACAATGGAACACATGGAAGTGTTCCAAGGATCGTACCCAAGGGATGATAAATTAAATCTATTGAAAACCTCTTTACAATAATGAGTCTAAATAGTAATAGTTAAATTTTATATTATGATAAATCATAAAAGAGATGAATATAAGAAATTAAATAACTAAAATAAATAAACAAAAAAATAAACAAATGACTAAATTGATTAAATCAATCAGGAATATTAACTCATTTCAAGGGTTGTAATTAACTTCGAATTCAGGTTTTAGGGTGAATTAACTATTAACTAACCAATTATTACCTTTCGGCCTCTAACTAATTAATTGATTGATTAATACTCGTTTATCTCCAGACCTCACTTTCTCAACTAGGATAAATTACGATTTACTTGGCAAACTTATCTCTCAGCCTTGTTTAACCTTTGATTACTTCCTAGGGTTGTCAAGCCTAGGATTTTAAGAAGACGTAATTTATACCAACAAATTTTGTGGGAAAACCCTTATTCCTCCGTTAACCATTTCCCCATCCACTCGTTAATTTCCCCTAAGGGAATTAGCTACTTGTGGTTTTATTCGTCATCTCAACCGCAATTGAAATAAACATGTAAATAAATACAATTAAATCTAAAGAGAAAAGAGATAAAGAAATAATCTTGTTGACATCGATTGAAGCGTGGAGTAAGAAATCTCTCGATTAGGGTAACAAGGATCATCACTTGCAAAGGAAAATAAATCGAATAGCTTCGATTGAATAAAAGACATCTTAGATCAAAATCAATTCCAAGAGAAAAGAACAAAGTGTTTAAGAAAATAAAAGAAAACTAAGTCTAAATCCTACTCCTAATATACGAAGGTTTTTGGATGCATCTAAGACGACTTAATTACATCAAACCCCTAAGGTTTTATTTATAGAAGTATTAGCAGGCTGAATTAGGCCTTCAGTACATCCTAGGTCTTCACATAAAGTTGATTATGCGAAGGAAAATAGTCTTGAAATGCTTGGGCTCCACGTTGGTCCTATGTCGTGCCATACACAAGCTATGGCGTGACACGACATGCATTTTATGGGCTTGGAAATCCTTGTCATGCTTTCACGCCTCAGAAAGTTTATACATCACTCGTCCCAAATCCCCACATTCATTTGGCCCTAAATTTAGTGTCCTACACACTCAATTACACAAATTAAAACTACCTAAGGCCCGTGTCGACCTAATAGGTCACTGACATTCAAAATCGTGTAAAAACACTTGTTTTATTAATATTTAATACTAAACTACTAAATACTAAAAATGCAATAATTAATACTAAAATACTTGGAAAACAAGCTTCTTAAATGTCGAAACGTATCTAAACTACCACTACAATTAGCAGCAGGTCAGCCATCAAGTTACAAGGGTGGGCAATTTGTAGGTAATATTGGTTTTAACATAGGGTTGACAAGAACAAATAATGTACTCTTTACAACTTGTACTAGCGAAGGGACATTCAACCCTAGACATACAACTAGGGTTGATAACGAAGAGGAAGTTGAGAATAAAGAGAGAAAAGAGAACAAAGAGGGAGTTGAGCATAAAGAGGAATCTGAAACCAATGATTCAATCTGGGAATCTGGGTCGAATGGTTCAGAAATTGCATTATTTTTTGAACCAGAGGTCGCTCCTATTGAAAGGAGTGGTTCTGACGGTAAAGGTTCAGACAATACTAGAGGAACCAAATTTTACGATATATGCACCTCCACCCCACATGCTTAATGTCGACCTTGATGTTAAGGGTGGGTTAGGATTTCCAAAACTTCCTTATAAAAGATTAGGTTACCCAAGTTCTTCTACAAAATTCGAAGATTTACAAGTTGGAATGGGGTTTTCCTCCAAAGATCCTTTTGTGGCTACAATGAAGTGGTATAACATAAAGCATGAGGTCAACTTTCATGTTACAAAATCACGAGCCCAAAAATATGAGGCGAAGTGCGCAATGCATGATAATAGATATCCATGGAAAACTATGGCATCAGTGAGAAAGAAGACGAAGTTTTGGACAATTAAGAAATAACGCTCCACATACTTGTGTTGTTACAAGAATTACATACTTGTGTTGTTACAAGAATGATGGCGCATAATGTGGTGCTTGTGTGAAAAACATGAGGCTAGTAAAAGTACTAAAAAAATATGAAGCATGTTGATCGAGAGGAGGTGTACCCATTGATAAAGAATTTGGGGCTAGATTTGATGATGATGATGAACTCGACACATGTAGTCCTGATGGTGGCCTTATGTCGGGTCGTGTTGACCTTCTACGATGAATTTGTCTACTCTTTTCCTTCTCCGGTGATAAATATGACTAACCGTGAAGTCTAAATCATGTCATGTAATCCGAAGACGTCGCCAAATTTAGTTGGACAATTGGTTCGCACATAGGTATGAAAATCATACCTATGTTCCCAAATATAGATATATTGGGCATGAATTTATAACAATCTTCTCCAGTTCTTCCCCGCAAGTCAATCTTGTGAAGTTTATTGAGCATCACTCGATTAGATTCATGCATCTCAACCATTACAAAAACTATCAATGACACTTTGACGTGCCAAATATTGTGATTTATGAAAAATTCGGTTGGGATGCATTCTTGAATTCTCGGATCAGAGTATAACATCCATCCCAACTACAGTACAAAATTATAAATTTTATTACGTACCTAATATTAAATTTCAAATCTTTGTGTAATTATTATATAATTAAAAAAATTTAAAAACTAACCTCAGCGTTTGACTGTTGATCTAACAATAACCGCATATCTTTGAGCTTGTTCAGTATACCCACATGACTCACGTCATTGTTCCACCTATTCAAATAATATGTTATTTCAAAACTATAATAATGAAAAATAATAATATGATAACTATATTGTTAAATAAATCTTACTTTATTATGAGTGGGAATTGATAAAGGAAGTTTACTTGGGGATGTGAAAATGGTAAACGATACCATGTCAATGACTAAAGGAGTATACAACTACCAATTTTAATTTTCTGTGCTTCAATTGCCTGACACATCTTTCGGTAAAATGTGCCAGATTTCAAGATTTATATGGCATTAGATGGCCTCTGATCAACCTTAGTATAAATGCTCGAGCGCATTGTTGTCTTTCAACCGCACTAGAAGAGTTGTCGAGATGAGAGAAATTGTCTTCTAACCATTTCATTT
The DNA here is from genome assembly GCA_008044935.1 of Gossypium turneri. Taxonomy (NCBI): domain Eukaryota; kingdom Viridiplantae; phylum Streptophyta; class Magnoliopsida; order Malvales; family Malvaceae; genus Gossypium; species Gossypium turneri. Next base: position 21,209,730 of record CP032576.1, on the reverse strand, counting down.
CTATCTGGCTACCACTATATATACTTGTTCAACACCTTGCCTAATAGTTGGTGGTGAATTGCGCTCCAATCACCAATGCGCCCTTCATAACAACTAGACCATCAATCAGTAACCTGAGTTGTAATTCACATCCTCGAGTGTAATCGTACACTCACTACACAGAAGATGGAATGTGTGTGTCTAGAGTCTCCATCTTTCTAGCAAAGTACTGATAAGTGTGGGCTCCAATTTAGTCCTGCCGAGCATACAAGACACGTGTAAGAATCCCACCTCTTCTAAGTGTTGTTCAATAACACGTAGTGCCCTCGCACTTAAATTGCGTATATATGTCTTGATAATCCAATCTTTTGGTCTAATTGTATAAACATAATATTTTAAAAAAATATTAATAACTTAATATATATATTAATTAAAATAATAAAATGTAATAATATTTTCTTACCATTTGTAATTGAACATAAAAAATGTGTTTGTGATCTAAACAAAATAGAGGCATTGACATTTTTAAAAATTTTAAAATTATGAAAATCAAATAAAATAAAAGAAATTACAAAATAGAAAATTGAGAGAAGAAGAATTTGAGAAAAAGTGAGAACAAAATAGTTGAGAGAATATGATTGAATGAGATTAAGAGAATTGACAGAATAGGATTGAATGAGAAAAATGAAAATAGGCAAGGTATATATGGAAAAAAAAAGTAACCGTTGGGAAATAATCAAGTTATCGTTGGAACTAGCCGTTATCCAACATATTACAAATAATTTTCTTTTTTTTTTTTTTGAAAAAGTAGACACGCCTAAGGGCACATTTTTGTCACATTTTCAAAAAACAACCTATTTTCTTAAATTTTAGAAAAACTGGCCTAAATTCCTTTTTTTTTTTTAAAAATGACATATTCACCAAATTTACCCTATTAATTTATATCAATTATCACTTATTAGCATTGCAATTATATATAAATTCAAATCAAGATTTGACACTATAAATAACATACAATACTTAAACATTTTCAATCAAGTGACATCTATAAAAATAATATGAAAAAAAATGAGATTATTTCGAAGAGAAAATATTGATTCATATTCAAATGACAATGACACCGGAGAGATATGAAAGATCATTTTAATCAATAATAATAAGGTAATATAACATTATGATGTTAATTTACAACATATTTATTTAATTTATTATATATAATTTTATTTTTTAAAATTCACTCTCATTCACTTTTTCATATAGTTTCAAATTTCTACATTATTTTTAATTGTTTTATTTATTAATTTAATGTATTCAAATAGTGATATTCAATGGTGTCATGATAAAGTTCAAAGTATTTTTTTACATAAAGAAAACAAATTATTATTTTACAAAAATAACTCAACTTTACAATGATAAGTTATATATATAAATTGTGTTTTTTTAGCGTGAGATGTTTTGAATGTGGTCCCATATTTTTCACCTCTTTTCAATATTATAAACTTGAAAATTTATAATATTATAAACTTGAATGATGGTGGAGAAGGTTGGTACTTTAGATCTGTACGATTAGTAATGGTGTGACTGCGAGCCAATGGTGGTGTTTAGTTGAATGCATTGCTCGGTCCGAGCGAACCGTCATTGGAGACGTGGACCTCTATCTCGTTTGTTGTCGGGTGCAACAGCAGGATTTCTCTTTCTCTAGAGTTGGGCATTTTAAAGGTTTTTGATGGGCGTCGAAACCACTAAATATAAATTTCTATGACAAAATAACAGTAATTAGCAGTATAGAGGACTAGGGTCGAATCCACAGGGACTGGCTATCTAATTTCACCTTTTTTCGTGACCAGAATTGCTGTCTCAGTCATAGTTGTGCCCACGACTTGTGCGTAGAAATGCTGAAATTAAAAATAAAAATGGGGGGTTTAAATTAATTAAGATAATAAAATAAAGAAATACGAAAAATAAAATTAAAACATATTCGAAAATGCAAAATTAAATTTAAGAAAATAAAATAAATGGATAAATAAAATAATTTTTAAGCTTAGCCTTAGCCTCGGTGTACTCCAATCTTGAATCGATCCTTGAAATTGATTTTCCCTTCCAAGCAATAAGCTAGTTATAGCGACCAAGAATGTCCCGATCGCCAACTTTTCCTTATGTAGTCAATCTCGGTACGACCTACAAACTGACTCTTGCCAAATTTCTAACTGTGATACACGTGTACGCAATTTAAGATTTCGACAGCCTTGCGATCTGAAAAGCCAAACTCGAATCAACGGCTTCAACCACGTGAGTCGTTTAAATCCGATCTCTATCTCCCTTGACAGAATCCAACTGGCTTTTTCCACCTAGACACGCCAATTTGTTCGCAGGAATTCGAACACAACACGACCGATTCGACTTCCCAACTGTACGCTAAACAACTCCAACCCAACATGCACTTTTTGAATCGAAGTTGAATCAACTCTAAAGGACGAATTTGTACTATCCCATATACCGGAAAAATAGAAAATACTGCGTTGAGAGGTTTTTTGAGCGGGTTTGTATTTCACGATTATTTTGTTGGAGCAAATTTCAGGCTAAAGCTAAAAAATGGTTTATTTAATCATGAAAAGAATTATAATAAATGGTTTAAATGGAATTATGGAAAGTGGAAAGGGAAAGGGAAAGGGTCTTGAAAGGTAATTAAACCAAAAAGGTGTAAAGTAGGAAAAAAAAAAAAGAATGAATGAAACGGTATGGGAATTGACGTTAGAAAGGGAAGAAAAATAAAGAAGTTTTTTATTAATTCAAAAAGCTAAGTGTATGTTCAATTGGTTGTAGTCATTAGGTATTTATACACACTTTATCCAACCACTAAATAATTCTAAATATTATCACTAAATATTATCACTAAATAATTCAAAATTTAAAAATCAAATTTAAATTAGAATTTAAACTAATTATAGAGTTGTAATACTATCAAAAATCATTCAATCTTTATCCAACCACTTTTAAAAAAAAAATCTTCAACTCTTCAATCATTATCCAGTCATTTTTGAATCTTCAGTCTTTGAATCAAGCCCTCCTCTTTGCTTTTTGTTTCAATTTAGCCCCTTTTTGTAAGAGTTTGAATTCAGCACACCAACTTTATTCCTGATAAGAAAAACCCAAATTTAATAGCATTTTATTCGATAATTAGCCAAAAATAAATATATGAAAAATACGAATTTATCTTGCTATCAAAATCCCCCTACTTAGCCGATGCTTGTCCCCAAGCATGATATCTACTAAAAATAATTCGTCAAATCTTTTCAAGATCGAAACCTCCTTTCCTAGTCAAGCATACTACAAACATTTAGGTGAATAAAAAATAAACAACTACTAAACTCAATCAATAAGCATTTTATAAAATCTTGAACAGTATGTCAAATTCAATTATTTTACTAAATTTAGGCTTAATCAAACATGCGAAACGATCATACCTAATATATACTTTTATTTATATCTATATATTTTTTTGTTTTTTTTAAACGTAGTCAAGTTTTTAACGTGAAGTGAGATGACAACCAAGCACCTCTGTAACACCCTTAACCCATATTCGTCGCCGGAACAAGGTTACGGAGCATTACTAAAATTTACAGATCAAAAACAGATATTTAATATCATTTAAATATTCATATCAGAAACTAATCATAACCAATCATTTAGTCCCTTATATGAGCCATTGAGGCCCAAATATGCATTAAAAACAAGTTGGGACTAAATCGGGTACTCAGAGAATTTTTCGCAAAATCTCAAAATTTTTCTAAGGTGCAGAGGACATACACCCGTGTGACCAGGTCGTGTGTCTCACACGGTCAAGAGACACGCCCATGTCTCAGGCCGTGTGGGTATTAGAAATAGGGGCACACGACCGTGTCTCAGCCCGTGTCCAAATTAGGGTGCTCTCTGACTTGAGTCACACGGAAAAGCCACACGCCCGTGTGCTAGGTCGTGTGGATATTTTGAGCATTCTATTTTACAATTTTAAAGATGCAGGGGACACATGGCCAAACCACATACCCATGCGCGAGGCCGTGTGTCACATACGGCTGAGACACACGCCCGTGTCTCTGCCCGTATGGACGAAATAACCCATTTTCAAGCCTTATTTCTCACCCAATTTATTTTCCACCTACATTATCACTTTAACACATTCACAAACCAATACAAGACATTCAAGTCAAGCCAATATCAAGTCTTAAACACAACAGTATATCACACACAACCAAGTATATAAACTTGCCTTATTGATTAAATTATCATATGTATATTCAATTTACATTTCATTTCCATTCATTTACCCACACATATATTAATTTTGTTGCGTCCACATTCATATATATATATATATATATATATGTATATCAAATTGTACCAACACAAGCCATTCCAATGGCTAATCATAAAAAAAATATTTACATGCCAACATTAGCCAAGTTAACCTATACATGCCACTATAACCAAAATAAGTATACTATATACCGAAAAGGCCGATAGATAGTGTGATGTTGCTCTGACCAGCTACCAACCAAATCGAGCTTTCGAATTGCTATAAAACATGGAAAATAAAACTGAGTAAGCTTTTAAGCTTAGTAAGTTCGTATAACGGGAAATTAACTTACCATTCATTTACTTTTAAGGTAAGTATACAAAATACATCCAAAGCAATTTGGCTAATACCCTAAACACATATCCTCATCAAACATGTTAGTCATGTGTTTCATATGAATTTCAAGAAACATGAATGAGCTCATCAAATATCAAATTTCCATGTTCATAAATTTTCCACATCTTGTGTTCACATATATCAATTCCATGTATTTCAGGGATTTATGGGAAATGATTCATTTAGTACTCATATTTTCTCATGTTAGGATTTTTCCTGTTGAATCATTAAAATATTAATGGATACATGGGTAGTACATACAAGGTGTACAAAACTGTAATCTTTCAATTCATATTTGGGAATGCTCATGTGAGCATATAAACGAGAAGCTCATTCGAGCTGTATATTGGGAAGTTCAAGCAAGCCAATATCGAGAAGCTCCGAAGAGCCATTAATCGGGAAGCTCATAAGAGCCAATTATCAGGAAGCTCCGAAGAGCCATATATTGGGACGCTCATAAGAGCTACGCTGTGTCTGCAACACATGCAGGATCACAAACCAAATCGAGATGCTTAGAAGAGCTTTTAATGGGAAACTTGTAACAACCATATAATAGGAAGATCGTGAGAGCCAAATATCGGGATGTTCATGAGAGCTAATAACGGGACGTTCTTTCGAGATGTGGTGTGTCCGCAACACATGCAGGACCACAACTAATTCGGGAACTCTGTATCCATCGAATTTCATTTATTCAAACGAGACTTAATATTTGTCAAATATTGTCGGATATGTGACTGTTTTCATATACATGGCGCTTATACATTTCATATACATAACATTCAATATAAAACATATAAATATACAATTTAGTTACACAAACTTACCTCGACAAGTGTTCGTGTACGCAAAATCTACTAATCCGACACTTTTTATTTTTCACAATCTAACTTCGTATTTGATCTATCTGGATCTATACAAATGAATTTAACGTCAATTTAATACAATTTATATTCAATTCGGTCCAATTTACATATTAGGAAACTTTACAATTTTGCCCTTATACTTTTGATTAATTACAATTTCATCCTTAGGCTCGGAAAATGAAATTCATGCAATTTAATCCTTATTCCAAGCCTAGCTGATTTTTACATATAATATTAGCAGCCCATGCATTTCATAAAATTCAAAAGTTTCCATGAATTTTACCCTAAATCTTAATTTCATCAAAATTTCCTTTACAAAAGTTGTTTATCTATCAACAACCTTTCATTTTCTACCATAAAACTTCATTATTCATGCATAATCATCCATGGAAAAACCCTAATACTTTGATAACTTTGCAAATTAATCTCTGAGATAACTAGATTAAGTTATTACAGAAACATAAAAATCATTAAAAACGGACAAGGATACTCGCCTAATTAAGCCAAATAAGCTTGTCTTTCTTCAAGTCTCCATAGCTAGGGTTTCCATGTTTTCAATTTATGAAAGATGATAATATGATGATATTTTACTTTATTTTATTATTTATAATCTTTTTATCTTTTACTCTCCAATTTCATCCTTTTTTTATCAAATTTTTCATTGATGACTAATCATACTTATCTATTAACTCCTCTAAATGGTCTATTTGCCATATAAGAACCTCAAATTTTGAATTCTATATCTATTTATCCCTTTAGATACTAGATTTCAACTTTTGCATTTTATGCAATTTGGTCCTTTACATCAAATTAAACATGTAACTGGTAAAATTTCTTTACGAAATTTTCATATGATATTTCTATCATAATGCAGACCATGAAATAATATAAAAATAATTATTCTTCTAGACTCAGATTTGTGGTCTCAAAACCACTGTTCTGATTTCACTGAAAACGAGCTGTTATAACCTCACCCCGATTGCTCAACTCGACACATTCTTTTTATTTATTTATAACGAATTCAAAATATAATCAAATCTTTTGACGTGAAACGAGATGACAACCCAAGCACCTCATCCCGATTACTCAATTTCATATGTCCTTAATCAATTTATTTTAAGCCAGCTCGATTAACGGAGTGTTACAAGCTTCGGCTCGCCACCAATCTTTTTGATGCGAAATGAGATGACAACCCAAGTACCTCATCTCGGTTACTCAACTTGGTCACGTTTCCAAATTTTCACTCTTAACCAAGCTATTAAAAACTTATTTAAAACGAGTACTTTCATTAGGCAAGTTCAAAAAAACCTCATTTTAATGAAATATTGACTAAGGTATAATATTTTCAATTCTACAAAATATTCATTGATCAAGCAAACAATAGTTATTCACGATTCACTTAGTTATTTAAGTAAACTAAACATAAGAATTAGAAGTTAATCTCTGAAACGAATTAAAAAAATTATTCTTAAGAAAACACATGTAAAGAAAAATTTATGGCATGATCCTACGAACCCCCTACTTAGCCCATATTGCCCTCAATGTGCAAATTAAAATAATAATATATAGAAGGGTTAAGTGTACTCCCCGTGTATATTCAATGGGTCGGAGGATGGTGGGAGGGATCACTTTGTAGCATGTTGAGGATGCTTGAGATGTTGGCTTGCATTGTTTTGAGGTGAGCTTTAATGAGATGAAGTTGTTCATCTACAATAGAAAGTGGTTGCTCCTCTTGTTCTCTAGTGGCCGGATCGTGCCTTCGTCGAAAGAATTTATCACTTCGAGTGGTTCGTGTACCTAAAGTATAACAATATTTTATTTAATTCTCAAATTAAACTAGAATTCAAAGTTAAATAAAATAAATAAAGATAAATATGGATTGCCTCCCATAAATTACTTTTGTTTAATGTCGTTACCTCGACGACCTGAGTATTATTCATTTGGTTCCTTGAGAATTAATTCTTCCATTACGTGCACTTGAAAGTTCTCATAGAAAGATTTCAACCTTTGCCCTTTGACCTTGAAGCATTTTCCAAATTCCTTCATAATCGATGGATTGAAACGTATTCGAGCTTCTCCGCTCGGGTTTTCCTTTTCCTCTACCTGAATTTTTAAATGTTCCAGTAACGGTTTGAGTTCCAATTCTGGGGCTTGCGAAATGGAAGGCAAAAGTTTAGTTTCAAAAGGAGACAATTCAAATTCTTTACCTTGACTTTTGAGAAACTGTGGTGCCTCCATGAAAATTACAGTTTCACGAATTGGCTCTTTGAATGTCATTAATCCCTCTAGTTTATCCATTGTATTGAGGTCTAAATTCCTACAAAGCACAGTTTGTAACCGATCCTCTTCATCATACTCAAAATGAAATTTCGTTAGTGGTTCAATAATATCAACACTAGAAATATTCGACATTGTATTGAGTTGGCCCATCGCCTTATAAACATTAAATTTTACCACCTCACCATCGAATTCTATAGTGAGAATTCTACTTCGAACATCAATCTTTGTACGTGCGGTACCTAGGAATGGTCTCCCGAGTAGAATATCAGAAGCATTTTTTGAGTGGTCGTCCTCCATATCGATGATGTAAAAGTCTGCAAGAAAAATTAGGTCATTTACCTTTACCTGTCTGCCAATTGAATAATCACCCCTGTTTCTTTCAAAGGACTCGTGTTTAGCAATTTAAAAATAGATAAAGGTATTACATTAATAGATGCTCCCAAATCACACATGACTTTCTTTATGCCAATATTACCTATTTTGCAAGATATAGAAAACATGCCTTAGTCCTTACACTTAGGTGGAATTTTTCTTTGTAGTACTACAAAAATGTTTTCTCCTACATTTACCCATTCGTTTTCTTGGAGCTTTTTTTTGTTGGTGCACAATTCTTTCAAAAATTTTATATAGCGTGGAACCTGTTTAATTATGTCAAGTAAAAGAATATTAATTTCTACCTTTCAGAATATCTCAAGGATTTCTTTTTCCTCTCATTCCTTTTTAACTTGGGCGAGCCTTCCAAGGTATGGGGGAGGTACAAGAAATGGTTTATGAGGTGCTGACTCAGTGAAAGTTGTTGGTTCGACTTCTTGTTCAACGTCGTGGTCATAACTCATGCCAAGCACTAGTTTTGACTCTGTTCCATCTTTTACGGTCACAGCACTTACATTTTGACGTGGGTTTGGCTCGGTTTGAGATGATAATTTCCCTTGGTTCTCCAAATGACTAACCGTAAGTGCTAGCTTACTTATTTGCTGATCCATTTCTTGGAAATGTGTTTCAGTCTTTTGTTAGAACTTTTCGGTGCTAACGGCTAACCTCTCTCCTATGGCTTTAAGAGATGACTTTGGAGGTTGATACTATTGAGGCAGAGGTGATCTTGGTTGATATGGTTGATTATATCAAGGATTCGATCCATAGCTCAAATTTGGGTGATCCCTCCACTCTGCATTGTACGTGTTTGAATATGGATCGTAACGCCTTTGAGGTAGCCTTGGGAAATTCCCAATGGTATTTACTTTTGCAGTTGTACCCCCAAGTTAAATCGGGCACGGGTCGGTAGGATGATCAAGCTTAGCACAAATCCCGTACAACCGAGTTAGGTTCGCCTGTCCTGTAAGCATACTTTCAACCACATTAGTAAGTTCATCAATCTTATTTACTATGGAAGGAGTACTTAGCTCATGAACCCTTCTCATAGTTTCCATAGGTGGTCGATACTATTGGGAATTTGTAGCCATTGTCGAAATTAATTCCCTAGCTCTTTGGGGAGTCATGTTTACAAGCGCCCCTCCACTCGCGGCATCAGTCATCTTTATTTCCATTGGGAGTAACCCCTCGTAGAAATACTGTAAGAGCGACTGTTCAGACATGCCATGTTGTGGGCAACTTGCGCACAACTTATTGTATCACTCCCAATATTCATAGAGTGATTCTGCTTCTTTTTGCTATATTCCGACTATACTTCTCCTTAATTTGACTGCTCGAGTTGCTGAGAAAAACTTGCCAATAAACAATCGGGATATATCAGTCCAAGTATTAATAGATCTCGGAGGTAAATGAAACAACCATTCTTTACTAGAGTCTGCTAATGGAAAAAGAAAAGCTCATAGTTTTATTTAATCTTCAGTTACTCCTTCTGGTTTCATGCTTAGACAAACCATATGAACTCTTTTAGATGAGTATGGGGGTTCTCATTTTTCAAATCATGAAAAGCAGGCAATAAATGTATTAATCATGACTTTAACTCGAACGATGTTTCACCCGCTAGATAAGTTATGCATAATGGTTGTTGTTCATATTGTGTAGCTACAAGTTGGTGTATAGTTTGATCTGCCATGTCGTATGAATCTTTGGATGATTAAATATCTTTAGTGTAATATTCTTCTTCAAAGTCGAGTTATGGTTGTTTACCGGGCAGAATAGCTTCTCTTCGAAGTGTTAAAGCCAACTTTTCTATTTTCGGTTCAAATGCCAGAGTCCCCGATTTTGACCTGGTCATAAAGAAAATAAACAAAAATTAGAAATTTTTACCAATCCTTGGCAATAGCGTCAAAATTTGATGGGCATCGAAACCACCAAATGTAAATTCCTACAACAAAGCAACAATAATTAGCAGTATAGAGCAGTGGGGTCAAATCCACAGGGACTGGCTATCTAATTTCACCTTTTTTCGTGACTAGAATTGCTGTCGCGGTCACAGTCATGCCCATGACCTGTGCATAGAAATGCTGAAAATAAAAATAAAAATGGGGGGTTTAAATTGATTAAGATAATAAAATAAGGAAATACGAAAAATAAAATAAAAATAGATTCAAAAATGCAAAATTAAATTTAAGAAAATAAAATAAAATAAATGGATAGATAAAATATTTTTTAAGCTTAGCTTTAGCTTAGGTGTACTCCAATCTTGAATTGATCATTGAAATAGATTTCCCCTTTCCAACTAATAATCTGGTTATAGTGACCAATAATGTCTCGATTGCCAACTTTTCTTTATGTAGTAAATCCCTGTACGACCTGCAAACTGACTCTTGCCAAATTTCTAACTGCAATACACGTTTACGCAATTTAAGATTTCGATAGCCTTGCGATCTGAAAAGCCCAACTCGAATCAACGGCCTCAACCATGTCAGTTGTTTAAATCCGATCTCTATCTCTATTGACGGAATCCAACTGGCTTTTTTCACCTAGACACGCCAATTTGTTGCGGGAATTCGAACACAGCACGGCCGATTCAACTTCCCAACTGTACGCCAAACAGCTCCAACCCAAGGTGCACTTTATGAATCAAAGCTGAATCAACTTTAAGGAACGAATTTTTACCATCCCATATACCTGAGAGATAGGAAATACTGCGTTAGAGGTTTTTTTAGCGGGTTTGCATCCTAGGATTGTTTCGTTGGAGCAATTTCCAGGCTAAATCTAAAAAAATGTTTAGTTAATCATGAAAGAATTATAATAAATGGTTTAAATGGAATTATAGAAAGTGGAAAAGGAAAGAGCCTTGGAAGGTAATTAAACCAAAAAGGTTGAAAGTACAAAAAAAAAAAAATGAATGAAACACTATGAGAATTTACGTTGGAAAGGGAAGAAAAATAAATGAATTTTTGTATTAATTCCAAAAGCTAAGTGTGTGTTCAATTGGTTGTAGACACTAGGTATTTATACACACTTTTAGTGCTAAAATTTAGCTAGATTTTTCCTAAATATTATCACTAAATAATTCTAAATATTATCACTAAATAATTCAAAAATTAAAAATCAAATTTAAACTAGAATTTAAACTAATTATAGAGTTGTAATACTATAAAAAATCCTTCAATCTTTATCCAGCCACCTTTTAAAAAAAATCTTCAACCCTTCAATCATTATCTAGTCATCTTTGAATCTCCAGTCTTTCAATCAAGCCCTCCTCTTTGATTTTTGTTTCAATTTAGCCCCTTTTTGTAAGAGTTTAAATTCAGCACACCAACTTTATTCTTGATAAGAAAAACCTAAATTTAATAGTATTTTATTCGATAATTAGCCAAAAATAAATATATAAAAAATATATTTTTGTCTTGCTATCAGTTTCATTAATTTATGGAGATGGGGCTCAACAGAGGTGGCTGGGTTTTCATTCGGATTTACTTTAGTTGTGGGTAGAAGGTAGTAGTTGTTATCTTTTTCTTGTTTAGGGTTTTTTATTTTTTGATGTTTTACTTGTAGTCTATCTGTCTTTGTATGATAAGATATCATTTTCATTAATAAATAATCCCAACTTTTATTAAAAAAAAATTATTATAACAACTCCCTTTAAAAATTGATTTTGCACGGAATTTATAAACTTTGATAGGATTGTATTTGATCTAATTAGAATTTATTTTTAAATTATTAAATTAATAATTTTTAATATTAAAAATAATAAATTTTAATTTAATGATTTGACATTAATTTTAAACTTTAAATAACATATTAAAATTATAACTTATTTATTTATTTATTATTAATGTGTAGAAACAAATTAAATTGAATTCCAATTTCAATTCTTTTATATTTTGAAAATATTTTTTAAATATATTCAAATGAATTCTTAAGGTATAGTACCGAATACTTATTAAAAATTAAATGTACGAAATAATTATCATTTATTTAAAGTTAACCGAATTAGATTATATTAAAAAATAATAAAGTAACTTCCAAAAAAATAACCATATTTGGGAACTTAAAATAACAACAACAGCACCTAACAAAAGAAAAAGGAAAGAGTAAAAGAAACAAATCCAGCTATCTAATAGGTCACATTCCTTCTTCTCGAGCATTTAAAACAACAAAAATTCCAAGTGACCCATCATCTATCTCTGCCTTAGCCTGGTCGGAAAGACTTCCTTCTTGCCTACGGTAATGCTCTATTTTAGCTCAAATAATCAAACTGAAATTGTTAAGTGGGGGTGAATTGTCTTTTAAAAAATTTTGTGGATTCTAGAGAGAAATGATAGAAAATTGAACAAAAGATTTACAGTGGTTCGACCCTAATTGTCTACTACACTACCTAAGCTTTCCACTACTAAGGATTTTTTCCAAATTCACTAATTTGGCAACGTTTCAGGATAATGTTTAACCTTACAAACTCCCTTAAGGTTTCTACTTAAACTTTAAGACACAAACCCTCTCAAAGAGATACAAATAAACAAACAAAGATATAATTCTTTAAAAGATCAAAGTGTTTGCAAATTAAGCTCAATTATAAAGAAAAACACTTGAGCTAATAGAATTGCAATGAAGTTCACAAGTGTATGAAAGAAAAATATGGAAATATTGGGCACAAAGGTTCTTTGATTGATCTTTTTGCTTGAATATTCTTTCTTATTGTTGCAGGACCTTTGGAGGCTGGTATTTATACTCTCTAATTCAATTCCAACCGTTGTGGTTGTTGAGAAAATAAGTAGAGCCATTGGGGATGAAAATACCCGATCATTAAATTCACCTGCAACAAAAAGTATTGATACTTTTTTTATTAGTATCTATACTAGTAGCATTTAATGCATGCTACCAAAGACCGTTTATCGTTACCTGGTAAAAGGTATCGATACTTTTTGTAAATGTTTGAAAAATCATTAGGTCAAAATGCCAAAGTTGAATCGATATAAAAAGATTGTATCGATAAAATTCAATAGGTACCGATATATTTTAAAAAGTATCGATAATTTTTGCATTTGTTCAACTTTTGTTTCAAAACAGTATGCAACATTGGTATGGATAAAAAATATGGCATCGATAAAAAATGGTATGGGTATCGATACTTTTTGGAAAATATCGATACTTCTTGTAGGGAACAATTTTTCAATCAATTTAAAATTGTTTCAATTAAGTTCAAGAGTTTAAAACGGGTTTTGAACTTTGTCTAAAATTTTCTAAGTGTTCAAAATATTTTCTAAGATGTTTGGAAGTCTTGAATTGATTTTTATACTTTGAACTTAATAATTTCTTTGTTTAAAAATAAATTTTATTTAAAAATATTTTTGTTTGTTATATCAAAACAATTTATCAAATAAAACTAGTTTAACAGTCTCCCTATTTTTGATATAACAAAACATTTTGGTAAATTTTTTTTTGAATTTGTTACTCCCCCTTGTTAAAATTCAATTTGAATCAATGACTTGATTTTATAAATTTGAAATAAAAACTTGAGAGTGAAAAATTTGGTCACTTAGATGTTGGCATTAAAAGATTAGTCATAAAAATAATCAACCAAATACCAACAATTGAATTTACCTTTTTCTTCTCTTCTCCCCCTTTTGTTATATCAAAAATCAACAAATAAAGCTTAAGAGAGAAACTTTGTTAGTCCAAGAATAGAAATTGAGAAATTTGAAGGCAAAGAACTAACATAAAGATACCAAAATAAACCTTCAAGTATCTACAAACAAGATACCAAAATAAGCATTAATGTTCTAACATAAAGATAGAAAAATGTGCAATGAAAATGATTAAAATGCCTGAGAAAAAAATATATGCACCCTAGTCTTCTTGAGGTGGAGGAGGAGGAGGGAATTGAGACATAAGATATGTTATATTTTCCTCCATCTTAGACATCCTAGAGTTTAGACTACTAAAATTAGAATTAACTCGATCAAGCGCATCATCTACTTGAGTACGAAAACATCTAAACTCCTCACTCAAAGAAGTAACAACACTAAAGATGGCAGCAACCAAGTTGTCAAAGTAAGATAGAGCAGATGATTGAGCGAATGAAGAAGCCAGTGCAGAGGCCTGCTCGGTAGGAGGAATATCATCATGCTCTTCTCCAAGGTTTTCATCATCAACCTCTTGAGGATTAGGATGGTCAACCTTAACCCAATTTTTGGTAAGAGGATTCATTTTAAATCTAGCTCGATGAAGGACAGCAAAGCTAATAGGTTGAATTTTGATAGACAAGGGAGGGTCGACATTGGTTGGGATGTTTAGGCATGTAAAAATATATGAAAAGTACGTTCTGAAAAGCAAGGTGAGAGTGCTATCTAGCTCATTGCCAATTCTCTTGATAATGTCATTAAATAAAATTAAAGCATGACTAGGATGCCTATCACTATGAAAATAATCAATCCACCAATAATTGGTAGATCGAAGAATTTCATGTTTTGAAATGGGACGCAATATCTATGTGATGATAAGGTGCAAAATATGATCATGGACATTGAGCTCGGATGCGTACGAGCGTCGAACGTTCAAGGCCGGATTGTAGAGGCCTTTCTCATTTGACTCACCACTGGGAGGAAGTTTTAAAAATTTGCTAAAGTTTTCCAAAGTGAGACGAATAGGAGTTTTCATAAGAAAAGAGTTAATAACAACTACGGTCTCACCCGTTTCATTATTTATGAGTCTAGCATTTGAATAAAATGCTCGAACATGATTAGCATATGTTGGTGAATGAATTTTAAAAAAGTCGATTCAATTCTATTCGACAAATGTTTCAAGAAATTGAAAATTAATTTTGGCTAGGAATTCAAAATCAAGTGTTCGTGTAACGTTAACTTTGCGTTTTGAAAAATAATGGTCAAAACAATAAGCATCATTGTCATCTCTTAAAAAATCATTGAATGAAATGGTTTGGGCACTAGACAAAGACGTAGGACCGGAACGGGAATGGGAAAAATAAATTTTTACCTCGAAATTTCTTGGAAATGGTGAAATTTGAGAGCAAACTTGTTGAATCCTTGTATAAAAAGGCAATGTAGGTTGTTTTGTGTAAAAATTTTAAAGAAAAAAAATGAAAGATTTGGATATTTAGGGTCGAGAGGTTTTTCAAAAATGGGAATTTTTTTGGGGTTTTCTTAAATCTATTGAAACACGCTACAACAATCTTTAAAATCCAATGAGAATCGATACTTTTTAAATGAGTAATGATATTTTCTAAAAAGTATCGATAAAATAGTACTGGTACTGATACCAAATGTTGAATATGTTTTCCGAAGTGCAGAAAATTTTATAGATACCAAACTTAGAATAACTATTAGGCAAATTCTAATGATTTCATATGCTTAAATATGTCAAATTTGAGTGTGATGCATATGAAACATTGAGCATTATAAGGCATGCAAAAATTGAATATTAACTTCCAACAAAGTCTAATTTAGCACATTCAAAGGCATTCAACAAAAATTAGACAAAATAAGTAAAAAATAGACTAATAATGCAAAATCAACTCCCCCTAATTAATTGCATATGAGAGCCATTTTTTTAAAAAAAAATTTGTTCATGCTTTTTTAAATAATTTAAGTCAAAAAAATATTTTGAAAACAACTAATTGCATAAATTTATTTGAACACAAAATTAAGGTAATGTAGTAATACCTAGTTCTCTTCTAACTGCCCAAAATCTTTTTTTATCTAATGGTTTTGTAAAAATGTCAGCTAATTGATGCAAAGTCTCTACATACTTTAGAATGATATCACCTCTTTGGACATGATCTCTAATGAAATGATGTCTTGTTTCAATATGTTTAGTCCTAGAATGTTGGATAAGATTTTAAAGAGACAAATAGCACTAGTATTGTCACACTTGATAGGAATGGTATCTACATCAATTTCATAGTCCTTAACTTGTTGTTTCATCCATAAAACTTGAACACAACAACTACCGGTGGAAATGTATTCCGCTTCGGTAGTGGACAACGCAACACTATTTTGTTTCCTTGAAAACCATTAGATTAACATCTTGCCTATAAATTGACAAGTATTAGAGGTTCTCCTCCTATCTAGTTTTCAACCTCCAAAATCCGCACCCGAGAAAGCATGGAAGCTAAATGAAGAGTCTTTAGGATACCAAAGTCTTAAATTAGAAGTGTCTCTAAAGTACTTTAAAATTCTTTTAATGGCTTGTAAATGTGATTCCTTAGGGCATGATTGATATTTAGCACACAAGCAAACACTAAATATAATATTCGGTCTACTTACGGTGAAATAAAGCAAAGAGCCAATCATTGACCTATATAATTTTAAATCTATACATTTACCTTCTTCATCTTTGTCAAGCTTTGTAGAAGAGATCATTGGTGTAGCTTATGGTTTGAAATTGTCCATCCTAAACTTCTAGAGCGTTTCCCTTGTGTACTTATCTTTATTGATAAAGATGTTATCTTTTCTTTGCTTGATTTGGAGTCCCAAAAAGAAGTTTAGTTCTCCCATCATGCTTATCTAAAATTTACCTTGCATTAGCTTAGAAAATTCTTGATAAAGAAAATCATTAGTAGCATAAAAAATAATATCATCAACATATATTTGAACTACTAACAAATCCTTGTCTTTTCTTTTAATAAAAAGTGTTGTGTCAACCTTCCCTTTACAAATTGAAAGTCTTTTATATCAAACTATAGTGTCACGGGGCTAGATCTTTAGTCTCACAATCCGTGTGGCCTTAGGCAAATCTGTTCGTTCCAAACTTACCTAAGTCAGCTTAACCACCACAAGTGAGGATTCCGTTAGAATTCCTCCAAGGCACAAATTTATATAGCGTAAGTAATGATGCAAAAAGAAAGCTAAAGACAACAAAAAGCCACAGAAAACTATGATTGAGAAGTTTTTGAGGAAATGCTCTCAACTGTATTACTTTCTTTCAAAGAATACAAGAAACAATGAAAGAATAAAGTGTGTTACAAGTGAGGAGGAGGCTCTTTATCTATAGTTGAGCTCCCCCAAAATTAACGGTCTACATCAAGTTACATCGACGGACGAGATTAGCCTATCCTTTAAATTTAGGGATTTACAAGATTACATAATCAATTTACATAATCAAATCAAATCAAATCTTATAAGATATGATTCCTCTTAGTCTTTTAAGATTAGTTTCCCTATTTACCAAGGTAGCCTATGTTGCCATATCTTCATCATTAGGCCACTTAGGCTTCAATCTGACAAGCTTCTCTAATAGTTCTCTAAATCGGACCAGCTCTCGTGGGCTAAATGATCCCTATGTCAATGATAGACCTCTATGGGATACATTTGGTGTAATGGTCACGGGCTTTGAACTGCGGCCCATGACATTCTCTCTAACCCATTCTCGTAACGCCCTCGTTGTGCCTTCGGAATGACATTGACTTGATTCGTATTGGTCTCGTCTCGACGCCTTAGCTTTTTCCTTCCTTTGTAACTTTTACCTCAACTTATGTTGCCTCTTATCTCGAACCGTCCCACTTGTTGGTACATCTCGTTGGCAAGAAGTCTCTATTTTAACTTGCCTTAATTTTGACTTATCTCGTTCAGAATCCTCTTGATTCATACCACTTGACTTCGAATTTCCCATAGTCCCTCAACCTCCTTGCTTAAGAACTTTGAGAGGGCCCCTACAATCTTGCCAAGCCAACAAGTCACCAAAGTGTTCGAAATGTACCTTACTCGCAACAGTTACTCATCCCGACTGTGTTTGCATTGTTTCTTTTCTATTGAAGTCCGATACACTCCCCACCTTACCCAAGATGGTACCTCCACAGTCGACTCCACAGGCCTCGTGTTAGTCTCATACGCCATTAACATTCCCAAAGGGGCTTTTGTAGCACTCTGTTCTATCGAGTCAATGTTTCTTCCATACGAAACATCTTCGACTAGTTGGATTGAGTACAACACCTTGGTCCCCACTTTTATATCTCGATACACTAGTACAACAATTTGTGATAACGGGCTTGTAACGATATGAATTCGATTGGCCCATGGAAATAGAATTGCCTGAATCCTATCAAGAAAGTTTAAGCCAAGCACAAAATCATAATAATCTAATTGAATTACCTCAAAGTCTTTCTTGCCTTTCCATTTGCCGATTTGTAGCTCGAGCTACTCCTACAGTTGGGGCCTCTTCGAAATTTACTGTCTTGATCTTCTTATTAAATTTCCTAATCGAGAGACTGAATTTCCTAATAGCTTTTTCTGATATAAACAAGTCCGAAGCTCTCGTATCAATAAGAGCACTCATCTTCTGACTTGCAATATTGATGTCGACAAACATCAACCTTTCCCTACCATTCCTCTTTGTAGAAATGAGTACCATCAAATTAATCCTCGTGTCCTTTTCTCAACAGGCTCCGCTTCCTCTGGCTCATCATTCTTCTTGATAGCCGAAAATGAAGATAACTTTAGGCAGTTTTTCTTCATATACAGTCCTTTACAAAGGAAATATCTCATCTTGCTCCCCTTCTCTTTTGGGCTGTTGGGTATCCATTTCCCATTTTGTGGTTTCCCATTACTAACGTTGCTGTTGCTACCATCATCGCTATATCCCTCTTCCTCACGGTCTTCTCCACTATTGCCCTTGGAAGACCAAAGCTTGTTTCTCTTTGGAACAATCTCAAGTAACGACTCCGCTACAATCATGGTTTGTGACAGTTCTTGGACACCTTGACGTTCCAATTCCTATTTAACTCACGGCTTTAACCCATCCATAAAGAAGAAAAATGCCTCATCTTCAGTCAAATTAGTGATTTGCAATATCAACTCACTAAACTATCCCACATACTCCCTTATTGTGCCTTGTTGTGAGAACTAGTGTAACTTTGCGTGAGCCTTCTTCTCGGCATATTCTGGGTAAAACTGTGCTTTGAACTCATTTTGAAACTCTTCCCAAGTCCCAATTTCGGTTCCACCATGTCTCACATTTGTGGACCTACGACGCCACCATAGCAAAGCAACATTAGTGAGATATAAATAAGTAGTATTTACCTTAGCATCATCATCCTTGATGCTTATGACACAAAAGTATTGCTCAATCTCCCATAAGAAGTTGTTCACCTCCCTTGCAGACCTTGTCTCATTGAACTTCTCTTGTTTGGGAGTGTCAATCTTATGGCTTGGTGTTCCACTCAACATTTCTTTGCCCATAGTAGCTCGGCACAAAGCAAGCTCTCCCACGAGCTCCTCCACTTTTGTGCTTAAAGCCCTTATTGTGGCCATTGTTTCCTCCTTCAAAGCCATCGCCATGGCCGCAAGAGCATCATCCCTCTCTTTCAGCTAACCCATAGTGGAATTGAGCACCCATTGCATCTCATCCACATTAAAATTTAGAGACTCCAACACCACTTCTCTGAGTTGCTCTTGCTTTGAGTCCAACTCTGCAGTGCATCCCTCGATCATCTCGATATTGTCCTTCACATCACCCATGGACTCTTCGAGATTGACCACTCATTCTTCTATAGCTAACATCATGTCCCTCGATAAATTTGCTTTTCTGGCCCTTCCACGGATCTCTATTAGCTCGTTTTGATTGGTAATTTCTTTCGACATCCCAACGGTGCCTTCACAACTAATAACTATGATACCACTTGTCACGGGGCTAGATATTTAGTCTCGCAATCTGTATGGCCTTAGGCAATCTGTTCATTCCAAACTCGACTAAGTCAGCCTAACCACCACAAGTGAGGATTCCTTTAGAATTCTTATAAGGCACCAATTTATATAGCGAAAGAAATTATGCTAAAAGAAAGTTAAAGACAATATAAAACCATAGAAAAAAGAAAGCTAAAGACAACAGGAAGCCACATAAAACTATGCACAAGAGATTTTTGAGTAAATGCTCTCAACTGTATTACTTTCTCTCAAAGAATACAAGAAATAATGAAAGAATGAAGTGAGTTACAAGTGAGGGGGAGGCTCTCTATTTATAGTTGAGCTCCCCCAAAACCGCCAATCTAGATCAAGTTACATCGACGGATGAGATTAGCCTATCCTTTAAATCTAGGGATTTATAATATTACATAATCAATTTACATAATCAAATCTAATCTAATCTTATAAGATATGATTCCCCTCAATCTTCTAAGATTAGTTTCTCTATTTACTGAGCTAGCTTATGTTGTCATATCTTCATCTTTGGGCCACTCAGGGTTCAATCTGACAGACTTCTTCAACAACTCTTTAAATTGGGCCAACTCTCGTAGGCTAAATGATCCCCATGTCAATGATAGACTTCCATAGGATACATTTGGTGCGATGGTCACGGGCTTTGAACTGCGGCCCGTGACACTAAGAGCTTGTGTTAAACCATATAAAGCTTTTGATAATTTTAAAACATGGTTTGAAAATTTTGAATCTTTAAAAACGGGAGATTGTTCAACATACACTTCTTCATTTATAAAACCATTTAGAAAATCAATTTTCACATCCATTTGATATAACTTAAAATCATTAAAGTATGCAAAAGCGAAGAGCATTCTAATGGCTTTCATTCTAGCTACGGAAGCATATGTTTCATCATAGTTTATTCCTTCCTCTTAAGTGTAACATTGAGCAATAAGCCTAGCCTTGTTTCTTACTATGTTACCACTCTCTTCTAACTTATTCCTAAAAACTCACTTAGTACCTATAGTAGATTTTTCACATGATCTTTCTATAAGGGTCCATACATTGCTTCTCTCAAATTAATTTAATTCATCTTGCATAGCCAACATCCAATAAACATCATTTAATGCTTCTTTGATATTTTTAGGCTCAATGCATGAAATAAATACACATAATTACATGTATTTCTAATAGGAGATTTAGTAGTTACCCCTTTGGATAGATCTCTTAAAATCATACCATCCTTCACATAGTTGTACTCTCTTGAATGATTGACTTCCCTTTCCTCTATGATGAGCTCCTTTAGAGCTTCTTGTGCTTGTTCTTGAATCTCGTCATTTGATGAATGATCTAATTTATCATCATTGTTTAATATTTCTACATCATCATCATTAACACAAGTATCTTTTCTAGGAAGAGGGTTAGCATAATCGAAAATATCATGTATTGATTCTCCAACTACTAAAGTTATTTTACTAAAGACTCTATAAGCTTTAGAATTTAAAGAATAATTAAGACAAATTCCTTCACCATTTTTTGCATCAAATTTACCAAGATTATCTCTATCATTGTTTAAAATAAAATGCTTGCATCCTAAAGGATGAAAATAGCTAATTTTAGGCTTTTTGTTTTTGAAAAGTTCATATGGAGTTTTCTTTAAAATAGTCCTAACCATTACTCTATTAACAATATAGCAAGAAGTGTTTGTGGTTTTCGCCCAAAAATATTTTGGTAAATTGCTTTTACAGAGCATGGTTTTAGCCATTTCTTCTAAAGTTCTATTTTTTCTCTCAAAAACTCCATTTTGTTGAGGGGTTTTATATGCTGAAAAATTATGGCTAATTCCATTTGAGTTGCAAAAATTTCTAAAATCAAGATTTTGAATTTCGATTCCATGGTCACTTCTAATACTAGCGATAGAGTAACCTTTTTCATTTTGATTAATTTTTGAAAATATGATGAATTTTTCTAAAGCTTTATCTTTATTACTTAAGAAAAGAACCCAAGTAAATTTAGAATAATCATCTACAAGCATAAAAGCATATTGTTTTCCACCCAAGCTAGTAGTCTTAATTGGTAAAAAAAGATCAATGTGAATTAATTGAAGAACTCTACTAGTAGATACATCATTGATAGGTTTAAAAGAAACTCTCTCATGTTTGCCTTTAACACATGCATCACAAACTTTATATAAATCAAAATCAATTTTTGGCAAACCTACTACTAAGTCATTTTTGGCTAGTTTTTGCAATATGCTCATGCTAGCATGTCCTAGTTTTTTTATGCCACAATAAAAAGTTATTTTCATTTTTAGTAACAAACAATATGTATAAATCATGCATGTAATCTAAATGAACCATGTAAGTATTTCCTATCCTATGTCTTACAAGCATAATCTTATTAGACACAATGTCAATTACTTTACATCCATTAGACTCAAAATGACATTGAAACCTTTATCACATAATTGACTAATACTTAATAGATTATTCTTAAGACCATTGACATACAAAACATTTCCAATAAAGATTGAAGAGTTTTTACCAATAGAGTCAATTTTTCTATTTGTTTTGTGGAGTTTTCACAAATGTAACTTCTCCTCCACTTTTTGGCTTCAATTTGATAAAATTGCTCTTGTGACCAGTCATGTGCCTTGAGCATCCACTATCAAGGTACCATGATTTTTTGCTTGAATTTCCCACCTTGAAGCAATGCTCTTCTCCATACAAATATAGAATTAAGTTTTTGTTTTTGATACCCAAATTCTTTTGGGTCCATAAGTATTAGTTACTAAAATTTTTGTCCTTTTGGGAATCTATTTTGAAAGAACCTCTTTATCTTGAGTAACACTAAGTCTTTTAGGGACCCATATTCTCTTAACAAATTTTCCTTTACAAAATCTCGAGGGACCTCTATGTTTATAGAAATTAAAGCTTGTTCCAACAAAGTTTGACCTTGAGCTCTCCCCCTTTTAAAAACTTTTAGAGATACTTTGTTAGATAAAGCTTTTTCTTTTTCAAGCAAATCAAGTTGTTTTTGATAATCATCAGGAACTTTTGAAAGAAAATTATGCAAGTCTTGGTTCTTTTTCTCAAAATAATTTATAATAGCTTGCATATCATGAATTTTACTTTCAAGTTCATAATTGGATTTGGAGAGTGAACTATTTTCATCTTTTAATTTTGAAATTTTTTTCTTATATTTTGAAACCGTAAGTTCAGACTCCAAACCTAACTCATCATAAGCATATTGTAACTCATCAAATGAATAAGAAATTGAATTAGACAAGTTAAAAAATACCTTAGTGTCATCAATGGCTATAAGGTAAAAGTTGGTTACTTATTGATCTTTATCATCGGATGAATCCTCATCACTCCAAGTAGCAACATGAGTCATTTTTTTTGCTTGATCTCTTTTTCTTCTATTAGGGACAATCGAACTTGATATGTCCTTCTCCTTAGAAGATTCAAGCTTGAGTCTTTCTTTCTTTTGGAATTTTCTACCTCTATTCGATCTCATGAATTTCTTAAATCTTCTAGCAAACATAATCATCTCTTTGTCTTCATCCACCTATTCACTTGATTCACTATCTTAAATTTTGGTGCATTTAATAGCAACACCAACCTTTTTCTTCTCAAATTTGGCTTCTTTAACCCCTTCATTGAGCCTAACCTTATGTGTAAGCAAAGAACCGATGAGCTCATCCAAAGTCAATGTTTCTAAATTATTTGCTTCTTCAATTGCAGTCACCTTGGCTTCCCATGATTTAGGCAAGCTATGAAGCATCTTCTTTACCACCTCTTCATTTGGATATGTCTTCCCACAAAGATTTTAATCCATTGGTGATGATAGTAAACTGATCAGACATTGCCTTGATATATTCCTTGGGCTTCATTTTGAATGTTTCATAATTTAGAGTAAGAATTCCAACCTTAGACTTCTTTACTTGGCTGGTACCTTCAAGTATGACTTCTAGCTTATCCCACATCTACTTGGCATTGGAGCAAGATTAAACTCTATTATATTCTTTCGAGCCAAGTGCGCAAAATAAGGTATGCATAGTCTTGGCATTCAATTGAATACTTCTTCTATCTTCATCATTCCACTCTTTATTGCTCTTTGGAATAAAGACCTCTCCTTCTTGCTTGAGAGGTATGGAGGGACCGCCCATGACGATATCCCATATGGCTGTCATGGCCCAATTATTGCCCGGCCCAGTAAACACTATAAATAAATAAAACCAATATAAAAACAAAAAATTAGAATTCCATTTACATAAGTAAGTCCATTAAACAGTTAACAGAAACCAAAAATTACAACCAAACCCAATTAACCCAGACCCAAACCTAACCTAAGCCCAACTAGCCCAATTTCAAAGAACCACCCCCGAAACCCTAGCAACCTGTAGCAAACCTTCAGCCGTCGCTAGCCGCACACGCAGCACCCTCCTCCACGCGTGCCTAGCCTCTGTCCTCACGTGCGCCTCCATAAACGCCACGTCCACCGCCTCCGTCCACCTGCAAATGAGACAAAAATAACGCAGCAAAGAAAGCAAATAGGGAATTTTTTATTTATTATTATTATTTTTGCTTTCATTTTTGAAAAATCTGGCTATAAAAATTGGCCAGAGAGCCTTTGTATTTTTTTACACGCATACTGAATACAAAAAAAAAAAAGAAAAACAAAAATTGAAAAGGTGATTAGAATTTTATTCCTTTTCTTCTGTTTCTTTTTTTCTTTCTTTTTGGTCTTGATTTTCATGCTTTTGTTTTCAATTAACTAGGGGCAAAAATAAAAAGGGAAAAGAAAAGAGGTTCTTACCATCGTGAGCACACAGTCGGGGCTCTGTTCACTTCGTCTAAAATCAGAGTTGGAGGGGCTTTCGGGGTTGCAGCGCTAGAGGGGAAAGGGTTCCCTATTTCGGCTAGGGTTTAAAAGAACAGAAATTGCTGAGGGTTTTAATTGTAGGGCCTTCAACTGGTATTTGTATGGTACGTAAAACGGCACCGTTTGGGGCCTGATTAAATGGCTCTAAAACGGTGCCGTGTTAACATCATAACCCAAAGGCTCGATGACCCGACCCAGATGCGGCTAGATCCGCGCGTTTTGGTATGGGGAGGGATATTTGCATGCCGAGCCCCTCTGCTTTTGTGCCGAGATACAATCTAGTCCTTTTATTATTTTAATTTTGGCTATGTAATTTTTCGTTGGTTTCATTTCGGTCCCTAATAGAACGCAACGTTTTGGAGGGCAGGGATTAATTTCCCTTTTGACCCCTCTTGGTTATTTGCGTGTTCAATGTGGTTCGCACCCTTGTATTATTTTCGAATTTGCTCTTAAATTTCAGTCTTGATTTCAAATTAGTCCTTCTATTGTTTTTGTACTCTAGTTATTATTATTATTATTATTATTATTATTATTATTATTATTACTATTACCATTATATTTTCATATTGATATATTAAACTTTTTATAGACGGGATTTTATTCTATTTTGTATTGTTATTTCTTTTTTATATTATTATATGTTATCATTTAATTTTATAATATACTATTTAATTTAATTTAATTATATATATATATATATATATATAATTCAACATAATATATATTTTTTAAATACCCTTTTTGTATATGTAATATTTCTTAAATTCACTTAAACATATTTCTATGTTTTAAAAGATTTATATGATGATATTTCTTATACAATATTTCATTTTGTATGTACACATGAATTATGTTTAATTATTTTCATTATATAGATACATGCACATGATATATTTTTTAGTTTGATATATTATATTTGTGATAATTAGTTTGGCTTTTCTTTCAAAATGGATTTTAATTCATTAGTTTTTGGGTTTTAGCTTTAGTTTTAACATAATATAATGTGAGGCAATTGCTACGTATATACAAATGTATGCCTTAATTTGCCTTGTTGTATTCACATGTTGTTCATATTCTTGTTATATATCCCTACGCCATACATGTGATTATGCTCGTACTTCTTGATTCGCATCATAAACCAAATCCCAATGCATATGAATGATATTAATTGTTTTTTATGTAAAGTCAATCGACTAATTATTTTTTGAGTCGTTTTGTTTTTTAAAATACGATTCAAAGTGTCGAGAAATCATACCCTAACTTACGAGGTCTCGATTTTCTTTTTAATTCGAAATGACCTTTTATTTTCAAAACACATATGTTACTTTAAAAATTTAAAAGCAAGTTACAAGCCGTCTTTGGAACTTCGAGAGATCGTACCCTAAGTTACGAGGTTTCGATTTTCTCGTCGATCTAAAACGGCTAAAACCTCTCTCGTTTTGCAAAATCACTAAATTTCAATAAAGTTTTGGAAGGTTATCTTATTCTTGAGGATTCAAACGTCGTATTCTAACTTACGGGATATGACATTCTATTGTCTCAAGATGAGAAAGCCTTTCACGCCCGTTCAGATTTATCCAAGTTTTGTTTTGAAATGCGGTATTAATAAAAAGAGAATTATTTTTAATCTTTTCGCATTTTCTATATTCGACTCTAAGACATTAATTAATAAATTCAGAGCCAATTTTAGGCGTTACGAGGGTGCTAATCCTTCCTCATACGTAATAGACTCCCGAACCCATTTTTCTCCTTAAAATTCGTAGACCGAAATTGTTTTCAAGGTGATCTGATCACACCTTAATAAAGGATTGGTGGCGACTCCCAATTTTCATTTTTTAAAGTCGACCCTATATTTTTATTTTCGAAAAATAGTTTCAACAGCTTGGCGACTCCGCTAGGGACAATTAAGAGATTCGAGCCACAAATTGATTATTTGTTGTCTTTTGTCGAAAGTTGAAAACTCGATTTAAATTTATGATCCTCTCATCGCATTTTTCTGGTATGCATCATTTTGATATGTTTGCTTTATTGGTTGAAGTCTTTTAATTTCTGCATATTGCATTGCATAACCGCTCGATGATACCCTTTTAAGTGGGGGTGAGAAACTAGTCCTTCGTGAGGATTTCACCTCTGTGCAAGATAGTGGATCACTTTGGGGATACATCCGTACCTATGTCTTCGTGAGATTTTCATCTCCGTGCAGCCAAAGGGAAATGTATTCCCCTAAACCAAACTCGATTCGTATGAGCTTATAATGGGTGAGGATCGAGGAATCTGCTGGTTCGGGTACCTCAACTTTAGAACCAAACCGTATGTAGAAGACTTTAGGAGCCCACCCTAGGTAGAACTACTCCAAACCCCTAGAGGTCACCTGAATAGGTACTCTGTTTATTTACTTGTTTGCTTTGTACTAACTCGTTGTGTTTTGATTACATAGCATTTTGACTGTATGACATTTCATCTTAAAAAAAAGGGTGTGATTACTAAATTAGAGAGCTTGTCATGGAAAATGAATTTCTGGATAAAGTGGAAGAAATACGGCTGCCCGAATATATTACAAGAAACACAACAAAAGAAGGGTGATAAAGAAGTATATGACTTTACTTCGTGGCCCGAGGATTCAATTTGATTATTCAAAAGCTGTCGACATTCCAACTTCCTTAAAGAAACGGATGAGGATTACGAGGTTGGGCAGATGATGGATCATGCAAAAAGAAGATAGTAGTGGCGTCCATTGAAAATTCGCGTGATTTGTCTTAAACATCCGGATGAAGGAAAGATTGACGTTGTTTCTTAGAGTATGAGGGCGATGCCGTACATGTATCCATTTTATGTAAAGAAATTTGTCTTCTAGTAAAGTTTTCTAAATGAAATTGAATCAAAATTGACGCTTTTTTTTACATTCATATCATGCAATTGCATTACATGACATCATATGCATTAAAATCTATTAAAAGAGCCTAATTAATTAAAATTATTTCAATTAATTTGGAAACCAAGCTACCAACACCCTTACGGTATCCGAGCAAAAACTAAAGGAATGGACCAAAGGTTGGAGAGATTAGAGTAGATGCAAATACAGATGCTAGAACAATTAACCAAAGTTCAACAAAATATGAAGGATCAAATGCTAGAATTCCAAAGAAATATGATGAACCAGTTAACTCAGTTATTGGCGAGAGGGTTAGAAGAAGGAAAAAACCCAATGGTCCACTTTGGCGAAGATAAGGAAGACCTTACATATCCCCTAGGTTCTACCCCGATAAGTGTCCAGGTCCAGCCAAATGCACGTCCACAAGGAGTACCCCTTACTATCAGACCCCAACAATATCAGACCGAAACAAAACAGGCGAAAGTAGAGTTCCTAAAGCAATTTGAAGATCATTACAAACAGAAAAGGCAAGAGTGGAGCTCCCAAGTTAATACTTTAAAAGCTCCGGGGAAGAGGAAGAATGAGGTAAATAACACAAGCATGAATAACAAGGGATACCCAAAACCAATTACTATAGGCTAGCCAAAGACAGAAATCGTTAGCCATCAGGGCCCTTCAAGGCAAGAATCTTACAAGAGGACAAATACAGAAAGGTCTCAGTTTACGCCTATACCAATGACGTATGAAGAGCTATATCAAAACCTGTTTGAAGCACATATAGTATCCCCTTTCTACTTGAAACCCATGTAGCCCCCATTTCCTAAAGGATACGACGCAAACGCCCAGTGCGAATATCATGCAGGAATCACGGCGTATTCGATAGAAAACTGCACCGCTTTCAAAAAGCTAGTTGAAAGGCTCATCAATATGGGTATCATCAAGTTTAATGACTCATCTAATTTGCTACCCAATCATGTTGATAATGAGGTAAACATGAGGGCAAAAAGGGGATTAGTTATTTCTGATTCAGGAGGAAACCATGAAAAGACAAGGAACCATTGTGAGTTCCATCACGAGAAAGGGCACGAAACCCGAGAGTACGTGGAATTCAGAGCCTTGGTTCAAGGCATGATGGACGATAAAGAAGAGAGAAACATATGCATAATATTGGGAAACGTTCACAACTGAAAAAGGGTCCTTGTTAGATATTCGCCCTTATAAACCTGGGAGTGTTCTAAGCGATCGGACTGCAGAAGAAATCTCTGTAGTATTTAGAGCTTATTTAGAGTAATGTTCAGAACATATTTGTTGCTTTTAGCCTAGAGGCAATAAGAATTCTTTTGTGAAATAGGCTCATGTCTGAACGTTATTATTTTAATGAAATACATCATTGCGATCATTTTTTAGCCAATGTTCTTTCATTCTTTACGATTCTTTCATTCTTTTGGATTTTATTCCACATCATTCCTTTATTCATTCATAATCATATTGTACAAATAATTATTCATAAATTCATACATTTTTTGTATATTCACCTACAATAGGTCTCTAGATATCAATGACATGAATGACGCTGCTACAGACTTAGAATCTCCTTTCGAGTGAGACATGTGTTTAGAGGGATTTCATGACTTTGAAAATAACATAGATTGTAGCCTATTTCCAGACTTGTTGAGGATGGTAGAGCAGGAAGGAAAATTTTGCCACATGAGAGAACAATGAATATTGTGACTTTAAAGGAACACGCATAACCGGAGAAACGAAGCAAGACCTTGTTGAGTTCCTTTAAGAGTTCAAGGATGTCTTCGCATGGTCATACCAGGATATGCCTGGGTCAAGCACTGACATCGTAATCTGAACAACAGCACGATGTCAGAAATTTGCAGTATGTTCAAGATTAACATTATGAACGATGCAGTGGAAATTTTTTCTGGGGCAACACCTTTCTCTTTGGCTTATCATAGTTTTACTCATTGAAGTCGAGTTTCTATCTCTCTAAGTTTTTATTGGATTTTATCCCGATTGAAGAGAAAGATCCAAATATTTCCGTCATAGTTAAATTTCGCCCCAGAAGGCTCTATGAGAGAAAAAAAGAATATCTTTCGCATACAAAATGAAAGTGGAAGATCTTGTGTGGAAGACTTTATCTGAAAAGCATTGATTCCGATCGAAAGACTTGCCTAATCCTATAAGTACAGATCCAATCAAAAAAATTTCCAAAAAAAAATCAAAAAATATTTTTCAAAAAAAAGAAAAAATGATGAAAAAAGAAAAGAAAAAGAGAAGAAAAAAAAAGGAGAGACCAAGGTGAAAACCCGTAAAGGATGCCTTAAGTTATAAAATATATATATATATAAACCAAGGTAAAACCCGTAAAGGGCGCCTTAAGACCAAAGGGGATTTGAGTTGAAAACCCGAAAAGGGTGTCTTAAATGTTGATCAGATAGGGGCATGTGGTGATCTTGTTATACTTGAATCAACAGGAAAGGGTATGCGACATCTTGGGGCATCGACAGAGTACCGTAGATCTCCTAAACACATGTCAAACTCAAAATGGTCTTCAGAAAGTTTGTACAGAGTAGTTCAAGCTGGGATATCTGGGGCACCTAGTCTTCATATTATTTATATTGAATTTGTTGTTCTTGGAATACTTCATTCTTTTCCAAGATATGTGTTCCCAATCACCTCCTTTGTTATTTTTATTATCATTGATAATTTATTCATTTTGAGCCATGCTCCCAAATCAACTTTATCTTATCCATTATTATGATCCTTTTTGCAAGCATGTTGTATTAGAATAATGATTAATGGACTAATAATACTTTCACAAAGGAAGTTTTGCATATTACTCTGGAAGTTTCTAAATAATATAGGAACCTGAAACAGGACTATTGTTTAGAACGCACCAAGTTTAAAGGTTGAAATATCTAAGAAGGAAAAGTTTAAATTAAGACTATCCATTCAAATTTTATTGTCAAAATATTGATTGAACAAAATGACAAGATGTCGTAATGGTGACAAAGCTCTAATGAACAAATAAGCAATGATCACCGAGTGATAAGAAGAGGTTTCTTGGAAGAGAAAGTTTTACAATTATGCATAAACATTTGGTACGACACCGTGAGAGTGGTGTAGGAGACCAAAGAGATTCAGATCCTGTATCCTTGGATTGCAGTAGGAGAGGATTGAGAAAGAGCCAGACCTTATACTCCTAAATTACAGTGGGAGGAAGATGATCCAAATTTTTATGTCCCCAAAATTACAGTGGATTGAACCTTGAAGATTACAGTGGATTGAACCTTAAAGATTGCAGTGTTACCAGCCGAACAAGATAACATTCTGACGTGTTGGTAATGAGGCCTTAATAAACAACGAGCAATAACAACTCAAACATTATGATATCATTTTCATGACATTTTGCATTCATGCATACACATCTGGCTAGGAAATTTTGATTTATTCTGATCATAACATTCTAATCACTAGGCATAAATAGGCCCATGAAATGGATTCTACAAGTTATGTTCCCTAGAACAGATTGGTGAAACCACAAATCCTATACCACTGAAGTTACAGTGGAATGGATTGAAGAAGGTAGCAGATCATGTCTTCCTGTATTGGCAACTAAGCAGATCGAAGACACCAGCCTTACTTCTCTGAGTTTGCAGCAGAGTAGACTGAAGATAACAGATCTTGTCTTCATGTATTGGCAGCGAAGTAGATCGAAGATACCAGCCTTGCCTCCTTAAGTTTGCAGCGGAGTAGACTGAAGATAACAGATCTTGTCTTCCAGTATTGACAGCGAAGTAGATCGAAGACACCAGCCTTGCCTCTCTGAGTTTGTAGTGGAGCAGACTGAAGATAACAGATATTGTTTGTCTTCCTGTATTGGCAGCGAAGTAGATCGAAGACACCAGCCTTGCCTCCTTGAGTTTGCAGCGGAGCAGACTGAAGATAACAGATCTTGTCTTCCTGTATTGGCAGCAAAGTAGATCGAAGACACCAGCCTTGCCTCCATGAGTTTACAGCGTAGTAGACTGAAGATAACAGATCTTGTCTTCTTGTACTGGCAGTGAAGCGATCAAAAACACTAGACTTGCCTCTCTAAGTTTGCAGTGGAGTAGGTTAAAGATTGTAGATCCTGTCTCCCTAAGCAGTAGTAGAGCAGATCGAAGACAGCAAATCTTATTTCCCTGGTGTTGCAGTAGAATAGATTAAAGCTGAAGTGGAGTGCATCGACACGTCGATTCCAATACCTCTGAAGATACAGTAGGTTGGAATGAGGCTACTTAAAGAAGAAGAGCACCAAGGTCCAGCATGACCGGGCAAAATCAGCCATTTTAAAGTCTTTGCTCCGTTCCCGTTACTCGACAACACGTAAAGAGGGGCAGCTGTAATGGCCCAATTATTGCTCGGCCCAGTAAACACTATAAATAAATAAAACCAATATAAAAACAAAAAATTAAAAGTCCATTTACATAAGTAAGTCCATTAAGCAGTTAACAGAAACCCAAAATTACAACCAAACCCAATTAACCCAGACCCAAACCTAACCTAAGCCCAACTAGCCCAATCTGAAAGAACCCCCCGAAACCCTAACAACCTGCAACAAACCTTCAGCCGTCGCTAGCCGCACATGCAGGACCCTCCTCCACGCGTGCCTAGCCTCTGTCCTCACGTGCGCCTCCATTCACGTCACGTCCACCACCTCCGTACACCTACAAATGGGACAAAAAGTAGCGCAGCAAAGAGAGCAAATAGGGTATTTTTTATTATTTTTGCTTTCGTTTTTGAAAAATCTGGCTATAAAAATTGGCCAGAGAGCCTTTTTATTTTTTTACACGTATACTGAATACAAAAAAAAAAAAAGAAAAACAAAAATTGAAAAGGTGATTGGAATTTTATTCCTTTTCTTCTGTTTCTTTTTTCTTTCTTTTCGGTCGTGATTTTCATGCTTTTGTTTTCAATTAATCGGGGGCAAAAATAAAAAGGGAAAAGAAAGAGGTTCTTACCATCGTGAGCACACCATCGGGGCTCTGTTCACTCCGTCTGAAATCGGAGTTGGAGGGGCTTTCGGGGTTGCGGCGCCAGAGGGGAAAGGGGTTCCCTATTTCGGCTAGGGTTTAAAAAAAAGAAACTGATGAGGGTTTTAATTTTAGGGCCTTCAAATGGTAATTGTATGGTGCGTGAAACGGCACCATTTGGGGCCGATTAAATGGCTCTAAAACGGTGCCATGTTAACATCATAACCCAGCAACCCGATGACCGAACCCAGATACAGCTAAATCCGCGCGTTTTGGTATGGGGAGGGATATTTGCATGCCGAGCCCCTCTGCTTTTATGCCGAGATACAATCTAGTCCTTTTATTATTTTAATTTTGGCTATGTAATTTTTCGTTGGTTTCATTTCAGTCCCTAATAGAACGCAACATTTTGGAGGGTAGGGATTAATTTCCCTTTTGACCCCTCTTGGTTATTCGCGTGTTCAATGTGGTCCGACCCTTGTATTATTTTCGAATTTGCTCTTAAATTTCAGTCTTGATTTCAAATTAGTCATTCAGTTGTTTTTGTACTCTTATCATCATCATCATCATCATCATCATCATCATCATCATCATCATCATCATCATCATCATCATTATTATTACTATTACTATTACTATTATAATTTCATATCGATATATTAAACTTTTTATATATGGGATTTTATTCTATTTTGTATTGTTATTTCTTTTTTATATTATTATATGTTATCATTTAATTTTATAATATATTATTTAATTTAATTTAATTTTATATATATTAAATCAAAATAATAAATATTTTTTAAATAACCTTTTTGTATATGTAATATTTTTTAAATTCACTTAAACATATTTCTATGTTTTAAAAGATTTTTATGATGATATTTCTTATACAATATTTCTTTTTGTATGTATACATGAATTATATTTAATTATTTTCATTATATATATACATACACATGATATATTTTTTAGTTTGATATATTATATTTGTGATAATTAGTTTGGCTTTTCTTTCAAAATGGATTTTAATTCATTAGTTTTTTGGGTTTTAGCTTTAGTTTTAACATAATATAATGTGAGGTAATTGCTATGTATATACAAATGTATGTCTTAATTTGCCTTGCTGTATTCACATGTTGTTCATATTCTTGTTATATATCCCTACGCCATGCATGCGATTATGCTCGTACTTCTTGATTCGCATCGTAAACCAAATCCCAATGCATGTGAATGATATTAATTGTTTTTTATGTCAAGTCAATCGACTAAATACTTTTTGAGTCGTTTTGTGTTTTAAAATATGTTTCGAAGTGTCAAGAAATCGTACCCTAACTTACGGGATCCCGATTTTCTTGTTAATTTGAAATGACCTTTTATTTTCAAAACACATATGTTACTTTAAAAATTTAAAAGCAGGTTACAAACTATCTTTGGAACTTCGAGAGATCGTACCCTAATTTACGGGGTTTCAATTTTCTGGTCGATCTAAAACGGTTAAAACCTCTCTCAGTTTGCAAAATCGCTAAATTTCAATAAAGTTTTGGAAGGTTAGCTTATTCTTGAGAATTCAAACGTCGCATTCTAACTTACGGGATACGACGTTCTATTGTCTCGAGACGAGAAAGCCTTTCACATCCGTTCAAATTTATCCAAGTTTTGTTTTGAAATGCGGTATTAATAAAAAGAGAATTATCTTTAATCTTTTTGCATTTTCGATATTCGACTCTAAGACATTAATTAATCAACTCGGTGCCAATTTTGAGCGTTACGAGGGTGCTACTCCTTCCTCGTACGTAACAGACTCCTGAACCCATTTTTCTCCCTAAAATTCGTAGACCGAAATTGTTTCCAAGGTGATCCGATCAGACCTCAATAAAGGATCGGTGGCGACTCCCAATTTTCATTTTTTAAATTCGACCCTATGTTTTTATTTTCAAAAAATGATTTCGACAACGGTAATATCATTTGCTTGTATAAACAACATCATTCTTATCTTCCAATAAAAATAATTAGCACCGTTGAAGTAGGAGGCTTAGAGATAGATTTAGATTCTCCAAGAAAAATTAAATCAGATGTAGACGTCATTTCTTGTAGATTGATTGGCTAAAAGTTGAGCTACCTCAAGGATCTTCTCTTGGTTGTAAAACCATCAAATAGAGACTAGCTCTGATACCAATTGTTAGTACAATATATCAAACCGAAATTGCCAAGAGGGGGTGAATTGGCTTTTAAAAAAAATTACGGATGCTAGAGAGAAATGATAGAAAATTGAACATAAGAATTTAGAGTGATTCAGCCCCAATTGCCTACTCCATTACCTTAACTTTCCACTACTAAGGATTTTTCTAAATTCACTAATTTGACAACCTTTGAGGACAATGTTTAACCTTAAAAACTCCCTTAAGGTTTCTACCCAAACCTTAAGACACAAACCCTCTCAAAGATATACAAATAAGCAAACAAAGAAATAATCCTTACAAGATCAAAGTGTTTGCAAGTTATGTTCAATTACAAAGAAAAACACTTGAGCTAATAGAATTTAAATGAAGCTCACAAGTGTATGAAAGAAAAGTATGTAAATATTTGGCAGAAAGGTTGTTTGATTGATCTTTTTGCTTGGATATTCTTTCTTGTTGTTGTAGGACCTTTGGAGGTTGGTATTGATACCCTCTAATTCAATTTCAACCGTTGTGGTTGTTGAGAAAATAAATAAAGTCGTTGGGGATGAAAATATCATATCATTAAATTCACCTGCAACAAAAAGTATCGATAATTTTTCTACGAGTATTGATACTAGTAGCATTTAATACCTGATTCAATAACTGTAAAATTTAGTTTTCAATGATACCAAAGACCATTTATCGATGCCCGATAAAAAGTATCGATATTTTTGAGTTGGTATCAATACTTTTTGTAAATGTTTGAAAAATCATCAAGTCAAAATGCAAAAGTGGTATCGATATAAAAAGATGGTATCGATAAAATTCAATAGGTATCGATATATTTTGAAAAGTATCGATACTTTTTGCATTTGTTTAATTTTTGTTTAAAATAGTGAGCAACTTTGGAATCGATAAAAAATCATATGGGTATCGATACTTTTTGGAAAATATTGATATTTCTTGTAGTGAGCAGTTTTTCAATCGATTTAAATTTGTTTCAATCAAGTTTAAGAGTTTAAAATGGTTTTTGAACTTTTTCCCAAAATTTCTAAGTGTTCAAAACATTTTCTAAGATGTTTGGAAGTCTTGAAATGATTTTTATGCTTTGAACTTAATAATTTCTTTGTTCAAAAACTAAATTTATTCAAAAACATTTTTGTTTGTTATATCAAAACAATTGATCAAATAAAGCTAGTTTAACACTCTAGTTAGGCGGATTCATCCATCGCCAATTTGCATCCACCGAATCCGCTACAGAATGAGGAACTCCATTAAACAGATAAGTGATTTCTTCCACATGTGGGCAACTCCGTTTGCCTGTCTTGATGCATGTCTGAAAAAGCACTCTTGGTACCCTACATAGATAGATCTAAAATCGAATATATTGGCACCGATTTCTGATCTTTCTTCCTTCTCTTTCTGTAGCTTCCTCACCCGAAATAATTATCATTTTAATATAGATTTTTTATGAAAAATTATTAATATAGTTAATTATCCTATACTTTGTTTTTCTTTTGTGTAAGTTGTGAATTAATTAATAATTTATGTAGCTCGAAAATAAAACTTTATTATTCAAAATAACTCTTTAAAAATTTAAAAAAATTGTATATTTCACTATAATAATATTTATAATTTTATTGTTAAATATAAATATATAATGTATGTTATTAATAAATATAAATTTAGGTCGGAATAACTGAAACTTCTACCTATCTACACGAGCTAAACACAATTAATCATCTCTATCCTTTATCTATATACGAACTGATGAAATTACATTAATTATGATCAATTTTCATGCATGTGTCACCTTTTGCAATCAAAATGTCTCTTTTCTTCGTAATCTCATAATCATGATTAAATTTGGATTAACATTAATCTTAATATATATTAATATATGTATAATCAGTAAATAGACCATTAATTAGTGATGATATAAGACAAGAAGCTGAAATATATTTTGTTCAATGAGAGAAGTTTCTGTTAGCAGCCAAGAAATAAACAAAGAAAAAGCACATGGAAAAGCCATCAATGCCCAAGGTGGAAGGGATATATAAAGATACTTTCTCTGTGTTTCCATGTGATATTTAAGGGATATTTTCTTAAAAAGTAAAAATGTGTTCATAGCTAGATCTATTTATCGATTGGATAAGATTATAATAACATAGAATCATAATTAATTTATAAAGGATATTGTTGAGAAAAGTTGGGTTTGGGACACTCAACAGAAGGTATTGTCTTATTTGGGAGGTTTTGTCTCCTAGAAAGAGCATTTTGATTGATATAGATACAACCTGGAAGCTTACGGAAAATATATTAGTATTGTTAGAAATATTAATCATGCAACCCTCGCAGGTGCACTTTGCATAATTAATATTTCTAACAATATCAACATCTTTCTCGTGAGCTTATAAGTCGTATCTACATAAACCAAAACACTCCCTATGGGAGATGAAACCTCCGAATAAAACAACACATTTCATTGAAGATTCAAGAACCAACTCCCCTTTAAAATAAAGATTATATTTTTACAAGCTGAATTCTAATCTCCATGCAAGTCGAATTTATAAACTGATTATCAAGACATAAGCTAAATGGTTCATCTAAATTTGGAGCATTGGAATCTTATGATTTGTAAAAAGCGATTGTCTGGATTTATATACAATTGTTGAGAACTGAATCCATATTTTATTGCTGAGAAAGAGAAACCAATTAGTATCATGCTTACGAGACAAATACATGCAACAAGTTTTTGCCTTTAAACCAACTCAAAGGCCGTTCTAACAAGTAGATAAATCACTTGATTTGCATGTCCCAAACTTTCCTAAAACCTATGGAACTTGGGCTCACAACACAGTTTAAATGAAGATTCCATGACCCTCAAACAAAATTAATGTCAGTACTTCACGTTCATGGACGCAAACCCATTTGAAGCTAGCAACCATTTTGCTCAACACATTGACTTCACCCAATACTATATTATATACATCATAAACATATAAT
This sequence comes from Gossypium turneri, assembly GCA_008044935.1. NCBI lineage: Eukaryota > Viridiplantae > Streptophyta > Magnoliopsida > Malvales > Malvaceae > Gossypium > Gossypium turneri. The sequence continues at coordinate 21,171,944 of CP032576.1, read as the reverse complement.
TTAAATTAAATAGTTGCTGAATATTATATGTTTCCAGTTACTTCGTGCTGAAATCGATTAAATAAGGGGTTTTTTTTGTTATTTTTATTTTAGTGGATGTTTGAAATATCATTAAATTCATATTTTTATCCATTTATATAATGAGTTTATTTTTTGATCTAGTTTTCCTTTTTAATCGTTGTGGTTACTAGTCCAAAATTAGATTAATTTGCCCATCAAAGAGTTGATATAATATCGCTTCAATTGGTAAAAGATCATTTTTATATTAATTTTATTAGTTTTTTTAGTAAAGAATAGTATTTTAAGTCTTAATTTTTAGTTAATGCTAAAGATATCATTAACCCCAATGAATTAATAGCTTAATGGAAAATTTAACATATCAAAAATTTTGAGATTATAGTTTAAATTCTATCATCTTTAAAAGAGGTAAAAGTATTATAAAGGTTCTTATATTAAGAGTTAGATTGCATTTTGATCCATCTACTTAAAAAATGATCAAATTAGTCCTTGTACATTAGATCAAAGAGCAAATTAGTCATTTTTGTTAAAAAATTCTTCCATTTATATTGTTAAAGACCGATTCCTATATGTCAATATGATGTACATGTGGCACGCCATGCACAATAGAAATGAATGAATTTTTTAATAAAATAATCAATTTACTCTTTGATATGATGTATAAAGATTAATTTACCTCTTTTTTAATAAAGAGAGTAAATGCAATCCAAATTTTAATATAAAAGCTTCAATAATACTTTTATCTTTCTAAAAAATATATATCATTAACAGAAATAATTCATTTTAAAATTAAGATTTAAATTTGACCAATTGATAAAAAAAATTGCATTAATTTAATCCTCCATGATTTTCCGAAAATAGATAAGGATGATAGTTACAATTGACATATCTGTAGGAATAAGGTGAGTGATAGAGTGTTGTACATTATTTGGAAGCTGAGAAATCACTTTCGAAGCTTTATTATTCAAGAACTGACCTCCACCATTATATATATATTATTCAACCAATCAAACTACCCAAATCTCAATTATTGTTTGATTCCCTCGTATCATCCATGAAAGTACCATTACATGAACAAAACGATTTTAACACCATATTCAAAGATTGAAATTAATAGGTAGGAACAAAGTTTATGAAGATACTCTCCTTTTTTTTTTTCTTTGAATTTTCTCCATCGGTATAATGGTGGAATAAACAGGACTTAACGTATATAATGCAGTACAACATATGTCTCAATTATTGTCGATGTTGAAAAGAATGATCTTTTCATGTTCGCATATTGAATTTAATTAGTAAAAAAACAAAAGTTTATGGAGAAATTTTGTTAAAAGTATTCTAGAGAACCTTATATTAGGAGTTAGATTACATTTTATCTATTTTACTTAAATAAAAAAAATTTTGTACGTTAAATCAAAAAATACATTAATCTTTTTTTTTGTTAAAAAAAATAATCTATTTCTATGTTAAAAACTAAACGTAATTGACGGAATAACCAAACAATTACATGTAGTGTATGCACCTCATGCAAGCTTCATGAATTAAATTTTTAACAAAAAGAATAATTTGCTCATTAATCTAACATGTGGGATCTAATTTACTCATTTTTTAAGTAAATGAGACAAAATACAATCCGACTTTTAGTACAAGAATTTTCATAATATTTTTTACTTCAAATTTTCTTTTTCTTTTTTATTATTACATGGTGAAATGAAAAGAAATTTAACGTAAAAAAGTATATATATCATCTGCAAATAACTATAAATTGATAAACACTTGGAAGACAGAAAATGTGGCATATGATCCTTATTCTATATACTTTTAAAACTTTGATTTTAAAGAGTTGCAGAAGATGCAGCAATCTGATATAATATGATGAATGATGCTTCCTTCTTGAACTTTAACTTGCTTGCTTTGTCTATTCCAAAGATGAATTGCATAGCTTTGCCTTTGAATCTGCCCGAGCTTAAGCTTCAACCAATTCGAGTGAGTCTCGTTCTGAGGCCCCTGAAACAGGCTTCGAATCCGGGTCCAATCGACCGGATAAAACGCCGACGGTGGCAACACCGTGAAGTTAAGCCCCGGGCGGCCAGTGACCCTCTCAACCACTCTCGAAACCAAGTAAGGTCCATTGTGACCCCATCGGTTTCCATCGAAAGTGAGTGCAAATTCTTGAATGAATTTGAACAACAATGGATGGTTTTGATCAAAAATCAGCACGGCATTGTTCAATCGGCTCCAGTTCTTGGTTTCGGGGTTGATAGATTGAGCACTGATTACATTTCTTAAACGATTGATACTCTTTAAAACTAGAACATCAGTATCTAAATAAACACCACCATACTTGTACAACAAAGCAAGTCTAAGCAAATTCGAAAGGTTTTGACCCAAAGAAACTTCACCAGGATTAATATTTCCTTTCTTTAATCGATTAAACCATGTTTCAGCATAAGTGTTCTTGAAAATATAATCGAAATCAGGGTGAACTGCAATCAACTTGAACCCCATATCTGAAAATGGCTTCAAAACAACACTTCCCTTTTTAGAATCCAATGAATTTGAGACAATGACTAAACAGGCTTTGGGGTGTGATTTAAACACACTCTCAATAGCAAGCAATTCTCTATCACTTAAAGACTGGATAGGTGAAATCCAAGTCATGAAGAACCGAGACTTACACTTTGAATTCCGGAAAAAGGTCTTAACTTTAGAGGAAAAAAACCCTTTTGGCTTTGTCCCTGAGCCCAGTGTTCTCAATATCTGACGGCTTAAACGAGCCTGCTTTGGCTTAAAAACTGAAGCCTGGCCAATGGGAACCATTGAAAAGTTTGGTTTTTTAACAAGAGATAAATGGGTCTTTAAAACACCAGGTGGATTCTCTTCTTTGACAGCATACATCACTGAAGACACCAGCTTTGTCACCGTTTTGTCGCCGGAAAGGTTCTCAGGCAACAATTTGATGGGTTCCGGTGAAGATTTGAGATAACCAGGGAGATAAATATAAAAAACAGAGAAGCCATTGCAAGCTAAAAGAAGAAGGGAAAGAGCAAAAAGTGAAGTGGGTAACAAAAACATGAAGCCAAAGACCGAGCTTTTAATATGGTGGAAATATGGGTGATGTTTGATCATTTGAAACATTGGCCTTGGTGTTGTAAGAAACTATACTGAAATAGTGTTTGCAGATAGTGGTAATAATAATTTCATAATTTGTACATTAAAAGTAAAAACAGAGTTTGAAGGAAGAGAGAACAAATGAAAGGGCGTTGGGCAAAGACAAAGAAGAAGCGAATAAGGAGGAGGAGAAGAAGAAGAAGAAGGATTTTAATGGTGGTGACGGCAAAAAGAAAAACAAAATTAATTTTAAGAGTTGAGGTTTGACATTGGGAACCAAAAATGCAAGCAAAATTGGGAGATCCCCGAGGCTGCCTTTTATATTATTGTAAATGAAAGAAAGTACGGTATTATGAAAATTAATAGTTTCGGACAGGATTACATCACATAAATAAATTTTTAAATCTATAACATATGCTTACAAATATATATATATATAAAAGAAGCCTTAAGGAAAAAAGAACTCTCTTGATTTAATTAAGTAAATATATATTTTCACTCTTTCAATTTCAAAATTGACAAAATTAATTTTTTTAAATTGAAATAATTTAATTTTTATCAATTTTAAAAATGAGTAATTAAGGACAATGAATTACGAAGTTAATATCTTTCATCAATTGTATATAATTTTAATTGATATAATAACAAATTTAGCCTTCAGTGTTTATTTTGACCTTAATTCTAAAAAATTCAACAAATTCAACCTCAATGTTTACACATTTACACAAATGATGCAGGATAAATTTATTCAATTAGGATTAAATTAATAAAATGTGTAAACCTTCAGGGCTATATTTGTTATTATACCAATCAAAATCATGTACAATTGATGAAAAACATGAACTTCAAACTTAATTGTTCTTAGTTGCTAACTTTTGAAATTGATAAGTTTTAAATTGCTCTGCTTTTTTTAAAGGGACCAATTTGCTCAATTTCAAAATTGTGAAAGATTGAGGAGGTCCTTTTACCATTTAAGTCACACTTAATTGAGTGAAATTTATTAAAAAAAATCAATTAAGGTCTTTCTAGTTTTTATCTTTGACATTGACTATTACAATCAACTAACGAATCAATAAAATGATGACATGTGACGGTCTTTAATTTAAATTCTTTAGTTTTCTAAAAATTCATAAAATTATTTAAAAATTTAAAACAAATATTAAAAATTATAAAAAACTTATAAATATTATAAAAACGTATAAAATTTCTTATAAATTTTAATAAATTATAAAAAATATTATAAAAATAAGGCTTAAGGGTCTAAAAATCCTTCAAACTTAAAAAAAAAAAAAAAAGAAGAAGCAATTAAGCCCCTCCTTTTTTTTTTTTTGCACTTAATTGAGCACTTGAACTTTCAAAATGCATCAAAAAGTCCCTCAAACTTCTTCAAAAAAAGCAATTAAGCCCCTATTTTTTTCACTCAATTGGGTACTTGAACTTTCAAAATGCATCAAAAAGACCCTCAAAAGTGAACTTTCAAAATTCATTTCCAATTTTCTAGTAAATTCCTTGTTGAACCTCTGGCCATATTCTCAAAAGTGACCTTTACATTCTAGGCATCCTACACTAACATTATACATATTGCATAAGATATGAACCCACAAATTATTTCCGTTACCTATGATTGTAAAGCTAACCTTCAGTAAAAAATGTATACATTTTGGTTGTGCAAATTCAAAAGGCTAAGTCCCTCAGTCAACATCCAACATTAAAGGCTAGCTTCCAACTATCATCTGATGATCTCATATGAAATCCCTAATTAATTTTTTAGTTTCATTATAGACCTTTAATAGTATTAGTGTCGTTTTCAGGAAATAACTTGGAATAGACAATAGTATTGACTTTGCAAGTGTAACTTTACTTGTTGTTGATAATGATTTGAACTCGCACCTATTAATCGGCTCCGCACTTTATCAATCACAAATTGAAAATTCACGTTCGTAACATGTTTATGAAATAAAAGAACACTGAAATATTTTTGAGATCATCGACTCTTTGTTTAAGCTTTATTGATCATGTTCGCAAAAATA